>AP025049.1:14245439-14555278 GCA_036186865.1 Eustoma russellianum
CTTTTTCGTCTTTGTCAAGCTTTTGTACTTGTGCTCATTGGAGTGCTCACACTTCTTCCATCATCAAATTTGTACTTCTTGAGCAAATCCTTAGTATACTTTGTTTGAGATATATATACTCCATCTTGAGTTTGCTTGATTTGAAGACCAAGAAAGTAGTTGAGTTCGCCCATCATGCTCATTTCAAATTCTCCTTCCATCAATTTTGCAAAATGCTCACAAAGAGAATCATTAGTAGCACCAAATATGATATCAACCACATAAATTTGAACAAGCAATTGATGGTTTCCTTGTTCTTTAATAAAAATAGTAGTGTCGACTTTTCCTCTTGAAAACTCATTCTCAAGTAGGAAGTTACTTAATCTATCATACCAAGCCCTAGGAGCTTGTTTAAGTCCATAAAGGGCCTTTTTGAGTTTGAAAACATGATTTGGATAATCATGATTTTCAAACCCTGGAGGTTGAGCTACGTAGACCTCTTCTTGAATTATTCCATTCAAGAATGCGGATTTCACATCCATTTGATATAATTTGAAATCCTTATAGCATGCATATGCTAATAGCATCCTAATAGCTTCTAACCTAGCTACGGGAGCAAAGGTCTCATCATAGTCTATGCCTTCCTCTTGCCTATAGCCTTGGGCTACTAACCTATCTTTGTTTCTAGTGATGTTTCCTTTATCATCCATTTTGTTTCTAAATACCCATTTAGTGCCAATTACGGGATGATTACTAGGTTTAGCAACTAATTCCCAAACATCACTTCTTTCAAATTGATTTAATTCTTCTTGCATAGCTAATACCCAATCTTCGTCATTTATTGCCTCCTTTATGTTTTTAGGCTCAACTTGTGAAATGAAGGCATTTTCATTGAATTTTCTCCTAGTCATTATGCCTTGGGTAGTTTCACCTAGTATCAACTCTTTAGGGTGATCTTTCCTATATTTATATGAATCTGGTAAATATGAGGTATCCCCTCATACTTCTTCATTTTCTAACTTAGGTTCAAGGGGATCAATCCTAAGGTCAATAGCAATATTATCTTTTGGATTCTCAAATTTCTCTATATGACTTACTTCAATTATTTCATCATCATCATCATCATCATTAATGTTGGTTTTATCCTCAATGGGTTCACTAAACTTAACATGAATTGATTCTTCAACTTTCATGCTTCTTTTATTATATACTCTAAATGCCTTGCTATTTTGAGCATAACCCATAAAAATTCCTTCATCCGCTTTGAAGCCGAGTTTATCCAAGTTATCTTTGGTGTTAAGTATAAAGCACTTACAACCAAATACCTTGAAATAACCAATATTTGGTACTCTACCCTTCCAAAGCTCATAAGGAGTCTTTTTGAGAAATGGTCTCAAATAAACTCTATTGATCACGTGACAAGCGGTATTTACCGCTTCGGCCCAAAAATATTTGGGTAGCTCAAATTCGTTTAGCATGGCTGTACTCATTTCTTGAAGTGTTCTATTCTTCCTTTCCGCAACACCATTTTGTTGAGGAGTTCTTGGAGCTGAGAAATTGTGTCCATACCCCTTGGATACACAAAATTCTTGAAATTCTCCATCAAACTCACCACCTCTATCACTTCTAATTTCCTTAATTGTGTCCTCTCTTTGATTTTCTAATTTCTTACAAAGATTTATAAATTCTTGGCATGCATCATTCTTTTTAGCTAAGAACATTACCCAAGTGTACCTAGAGAAGTCATCTACCACCACAAAGGTGTAATGTTTTCCACTTAGACTTGCCGTACCAATATCCCCATACAAATCCATATGAAGCAATTGTAGAGGTTTGGTGGTGGAGATTTCACTTTTGGGCTTGAAACTTGTTTTAACAAGTTTTGCCTTTTGACAAGTGTCACATAAGCCATGGTTTTCGAAATTTAATTTTGGAAGACCTTGGACTTTTTCATTTTTGCAAATATCTTTGAAATTTTTCAAACTAATATGTCCAAGTCGTCTATGCCATAGTTGAGTCAAATCATTTTTGGCAACTAGGCAAGAAACATTTCGTGATATCAAACCATGTGTGCTAAATTTGTAAACATCATTTTTACGTATAGCTTCAAAAACAATCTTATCGTTCTTTTTTCACAACACATTTTCTTTTCACAAATTCAATTTGAAAATTAGCATCACATAGTTGGCTAACACTTATCAAATTGTACTTAAGCCCTTCTACATATAATACATTATTAATAGTAAAAGAAGAGTTACCAATTTCTCCATGTCCAAGGATTTTGGCTTTTCCGTTGCCAAAATGCACCGTTCCACCATCTTGGAGCTTGAGCTTGGTGAACAACGTTTTGTCTCCGGTGATGTGCGTTGAACATCCGCTGTCCATAAGCCATTTGGTTCCTTCTTCTTTGGCTACTCCATTTATCTTGAGAGCCTACAAAACCAAAAGATGTATGCATTGGTACCCTTTGATGGTTGGGTCCTTTAAGGTTAGTTTGTCGACCCTTAGGCTTCCAAACATATGTGCTTCCAAATCTAGCTTTATATGCTTTCTTCACATGTCCTAGTTTATTGCAATGAAAACAAGTGGGTACATGCTTTGATTTAGAGGGTGATGAATTTCGTTGTGTTTTTCTATTATTTGCCTTCTTCTTAGGCTTAATAAAAGAAGATGATGAATTAAATCCTAAACCGGATTTATCATTTCCAATTCTTTGATTTCCAGGTAGTATGTCTAAATTGTGTTTGCCATTTGTTAGTCTTTCTAAGTCTATCTTTAGTTTCTCACATTCTTTTCTAATTTCTACATTTTCAAGAGCTACGGTTTTATGCATGGTGAGTATGATGTCATGATCTTGAAACATCAAAATATTCTTGTCATGCAAGCTCTTATTTTCTAAGATGCATTTCTTGAACTCTTTCTTCAAATGCTTATACTTTAAGTTCAATTTTTCAAAGTCATCTTGTAAATCTCCTATTTCATCATGCAAATTTGAAGGATTAGAATTTACCTCAAGATCATCTTCAATCGCCATGAGACAAGTATGTTGAGTCTTTGGATTGTCAACTATTGCAACAAGTCCAACACATTGATCTTCACTCTCTTTTCCTTCCGATTCCGAAAGGAGATCATCCCACGTGGTTACTTCCGCATTAAGGGTTTTCTTCTTTTGAGGAAAGACCTTCTTCTCTTGCTTTTGCGGCTCTTTTACGTGGCAATCGGCAATGAAATGACCGGGTCGACCACATCTATAGCAATTTTCACTTGCTTCCTTTTCTTTAGATGGTCTTTTGAAAAACTTTCTTGCTTGTGCTTTGTTTCTAGTTGCCATTCTTCTAAATTTTCTTGCTAGAAGGTCAACTTCCTCATCCGAGTCATCGGACTCTACCACCAATCCTTTGTGTGATGTTTGTGTGGGCTTGATAGGGTTCATCCTATTTTGTTCATCAATAAGAATTTCATGAGTAAGAAGATTACCGGATAGCTCATCAAGGGTAAGAGTCCTGAGATTCTTTGATTCGGTGATGGCGGTGACCTTGGGTGTCCATTCTCTTGGCAAAGAGTTGAGGAGTTTTGAGACAAGGTCTTCATTTGAGATTTTCTTGTCCGCCATGGAGAGTTGATTCACTATTCGTGTGAATCGGTCGATTGTCTCCTCAATCTTCTCACCGCTTTTCATTCCAAACATCTCATACTCCTTCATGAGCATAAGTCATTTGGCCATTCTTACTTGCTCAGTTCCTTCATGTATCATTTCAAGCCTTTTCCATGCCTCATGAGCTGTTTCAAGACCTTGAAGTCTTATAAGCTCGGTGGTGGTGAGAGCACTTGAAAGAATATCAAATGCTTTGCCATTAATGGCAAATCTTATCTTTTCTTCATCGGTGTAGTCATCCTCATCTTTGAATATTGATTCTCCTTTTGAGTTGGTAATCATAGGAACTTCAATTCCTTTGACAACGGCTCTTCATATATCAAATCCATAGCCTTTCAAGTGATTGATCATTTGAAATTTCCACAAGGAATAATTTTGGGCATCAAACATAGGTGCTTTAGTGTTTGATCCGGAAAATAGTGCAGTAGGCCTAGGAGATGAAGAGGTTGAGGTTGAGGTTGAGGTTGTCATTGCCATGATCTTTAACCTTGCTACTTGCAAAGATAGGCCAAGCAATCAAGGTTAGGCTCTGATACCAATTGTTAGGTCCGAAATAAACTCTAGAGGGGGGTGAATAGAGTGTTTGGCTATTTTGCGGAATTTTCTCGTTTGCTCAACTCAAAAAGATATTCAAAATCAGAGCAAGAATGGGAGATGAGAAGTAGTGAATGAGTACACCGGATATACAGTGGTTCGAATCGTAAATGATTCTACTCCACTACCACTTTGTTTCCAAAGTGGATTTTCAACAGAACAATAAGAACAACCACAACAACACTTACACTAACACTTTAGTGTAAGCCACAACAATAGCAACTTCTTGCACAAAACACACTTGTGCAACTACAGCAACTACAGCTCTTAGCAAGAACAACTTCTTGCTTCCTCACAACTTCAACAAAAGTTCCCTAAAGAACTTCTCACAGTGGGTTGAAGAAATATAGTAAGGTTCACACTTTTTCACAAGTCTAAGCACAAGCAAGAGATCAAATATTTATGGTTTCTCTTGTGCTTGACTCTCTTTCTCTCAATATACAATAATGAAGATCAAAGAAAAGCTAGACAAGCTTTAAACAAATTTACAAGTATGAGAGAAATATACAACAATGGAAAATGAAGCTTGATGATGTTGAAAGTGTGTCTTTGCCTCATCCAAGCCTCCTCTATTTATAGATGAAGTTCACCACATTTTTGAGGCTCTCCACCAAGTCTTCATCTTCAAAAATGTCAAGATAATGCCCAAACAGTCTTTAGCCACCATATGGAGTGATTTGATCTTGGATAGCCACCCTAGAGAATCTTAGACATGTATACAATAGTCAAGGAAGCATGTAATAGGTTGGGTTAAAGTCCACAGAATTTTGAGCAAGATTGGAAAGAGAAAACATCATAAATCTCCCTTGGATTTTGTTCCAACGTTTAAAAAATTTTGAATTCTGTAGCACATCGATCGATCGATGTCTTTTATTTGAGAGACTGAAGTATACATCGATCGATCGATGTCTTGTAGCTTAGAGATCGATGTCTCACAGAAAGTTCCAGGTTTGATCTCTCATACATCAATCGATCGATGTATGTTCTTTTAGAGATCGATGTACACATCGATCAATCGATGTGCGTAACTTCAGAGATCGATGTCTCACAGAATGTTCCTGGATTTGTTCTGTCATACATCGATCGATCGATGTCTCTTATTCAAGAGACTGATGTATACATCGATCGATCGATGTCCTTCAGTTTAGAGATCGATGTCTCACAGTGTGTTTTTCTTATTTTACTTTATATTCCAAGTGTTAGATTCCTTTTTGTCTTTTCCAAATCATCTTTTAATTTCATCAAAACTCTTCATATCCCAACACGATCTCTCACCCCAGGCACTTCGATCGATCGATGTCCCCCAGAACTCAAAATGTTTTGAATGTTGGAACAAAATCCGAGGGAGATTCATGGTATTTTCTCTATCCAATCTTGCTAAAATTTCTTGTAGGCTTTACTCCAACATACTACATGCTTCCTTGACTATTGTATCCATGTCTAAGCAATCCTAGGTTGGCTATTGAGGATGAAATCACTCCATAGGGTGGCTAAAGACTATTTGGCCATTTTCTCGACATTTGGTGTAGTTGAAGACATGGTGGAGAGCTCAAAAAAACATGATGAACTTCAGCTATAAATGGGAGAAGTTTGGATGAGGCAAATACACACTTTCACCATCATCTAGCTTCATTATTCATTGTCGTATAGTTCTCTCACATTTGTAAAATTGCTTAAAGCTTGTTAAGTTTTTCTTTGCTCTTCATTGTTGTATATTGAGAGATAGAGAGTCTAGCACAAGAGGAACCATAAATATTTGATCTCTTGCTTGTGCTTAGACTAGTGAGAAAGTGTGAACCTTACTATTTCCTTCAACCCACTGTGAGAAAGTTCTTGAGGGAACTTTGTTGAAGTTGTAAGGTAGCAAGGAGTTGTTCTTGCTAGAGCTGTAGTTGCTGTAGTTGCACAAGTGTATTTTGTGCAAGAAGTTGATGTTGTTGCTTACACTAAAGTGTTAGTGTAAGTGTTGCTGTGGTTGTTCTTATTGTCTCTAACAAGAAGAGTAATGTTGAAAATCCACTTTGGCAACAAAGTGGTAGTGGAGTAGAATCATTTATGATTTGAACCACTCTATATCTGATGTATTCATTCATTGCTTCTCACCTCCATTCCTGCTTTGATTTTGAACTTCTTTTGAGTTGAGCCAAACAAGAAAATTCTGCACATGTCCATTCATCATCACATGTACATTCATCATCACACGCCTAGACAGCCTTGTTGGAGCATATGTGGAGCTTTGTTGGCATCTTGATTGGCCAAAAATGAAGTATACAAGGTTGGTGACATAAAGGAAGGAACTACAAAAGGTAACATTTCAAACTTTGTCACATTTGTGACACATGCTGAAAATTCAACATGTGTAGTCTAAGGCTGGCCGAAATTTCCAGTAAATTATGCCATATTTACCACTTTGAATTATGTGGATTAATTGAAAGATAGGATGTCAATGTTTTAAACATAATATGAAAAAATGTGATGGTATCTTGGAATATCACACATGCTGAAATTTTCAGCATGTGTTGGAATGAACTTGGCTGATTTTATGGCCTTTATAATTACTAATTTTATTCCAAAGTTAGTAGAAATGTTATGTACTAAATGATGATTGATTTTCTCTTTATTTCTACTACATACATGGCAAGATCTTGAATTTAGTGTGAATATCACACATGCTGAAATTTCAGCATGTGTAGAAAGAACATGGCCGAATTCTTGGGTGAAATTGGTGATTAGTTGTCTTGCTAATTATGTGGAATTATTATGTGACTTATGGCAACATTTTTATGGCTAATTGAAACATGTTTTTAAGGATTAGTTTCAGATTTATCTAGTCATCAAATGATGACAACATCCATCCAATAAATGAGTGCCAAGTAAGCAAGAGCTTAATGATCATCCAATTGCCAAATAAGCAAGGAAATGTCACTATGATGCAATATACTCTTCCAAGAACTTAGAAGACAATTTTCGAGAGAAGAAAGAGGCTGCAAGGGGGCGCCCAACTTGATAAAAAGGAAAGAAGAGAGCAAAACAAAAACAACACAAGGCTTACAAGTTCATAAGATCAAAAACGTTTTCTCACTTTCCTCTCCTACTACACTTTCTTTCTTTCTTCTCTCTTAAAACCTATTGTATTCATATTCATACATCTTGAATAGGCTTCTTACATACCACCATATACTCTTTATTGTTGTAAAATATTGATCAAGGTGTGATCAATCTTACACTCACAAGGTGGTGGTGTTCGTGATCGTTATAATCATTTACAAGGTTTGTAATGGATTGGAGTTGGTGTGTAACTCCATCAACCCTGTGTAGTAAGGTGTTATTTGTGTTTTGTGATTTGTGCTAACCGAGAAAGGTGTCCTCGAAGACTGGAGTAGGTTGATTTAACCGAGCCAGTATAAAATTCCTTGTGTTCTTTACTTTCAGCACTTACTTTCAGTTTCCAGCACAGTGCATCATTTTTATCACGTTATTAAAAATAGTAAACGAACTTCAAAAATCACAAAAATTTTCAGAAACATATCCTTACATCTTAAGGTTATTTTGGCATAAGTTTCAACCCTTTTGGACAAGTATAAGTCATTCAAACGTCAAAAGTTCTAAGACTAGTGCAGTCTGATTTTCAGGCTTGCAAAGGTTGAGACTTTGAACGTATTTGAATAACTTTCCAAAAGCATTTTTCAAAAATGTTTCAACCCAATTAAATAAACCTAATAAGGAGTTATTAATTAAATTTTCAGAGCATTTGGAGTCACGGTTAATTAGGAATTAATTTTTTAAATCAGACTACCGTTTCTGGCAGATTTGCGCAATCTGACCATCAACAATTTTTAAAAGGGTTAGAGGTTGAATTTTAATGTGAAATTTTTAGGAGATACTCAAAACATCTGAGACTTAGATCTCTCCAAATTTCAGAATTTTTGAAGACCTGCAACCTAGTTTTCAAAACGTTTCAAAACAGGTCCTGAAAACTGAAACGTTTTTCAGAAGTTGGGTTTTTGGTTTAAAACAATTTTAAAAACCACATTTTCCGTACCCACTATTCAACCCCACTTCTAGTGGTGCCTTGTAGATCCTACAATTCGGCCATACTCAGGTGATATGCTGTCCGTGTATAATTTGATGGATTAGAATCATATGCTCTTTCATAACTTGTCGCCTCAGCCTTTGCCACGACCACTGTATCAAAAATATTACGAGAGATATCTTTATTCCATTGGCTTAAACATCGCTTCATCTTTGCTCAATTTAGAATAAAAACCCCGCATTCCCCCGATAGTCTCAAACGATTGCCAATGATGAGTAACAAAACTATCAAAATCTGGACGTGTTGTCCAAACAGCCAAGTATCTGAAAGAAGAATGCGTGTTACATGTTGCCGCATAACAGTCTAAGTATATAGGAGAATGATCCGAAGTAGTTCTACTTAGATGTTGATATTGAACAACCGCGAATGGCAAAAAAATTTGAGGAGCAAAGATAGCGATCCAATCTATGCCAAACGCGGCCTAGTCCTCCGCCATCACACCAGGTATGAGGCGAGCCTCGAAAATTAATCGACTGTAAAGAGCAGACTGAAATAAAGTCATTGAAATCCTGCAATATGTGCAATGATGGAGAAGATCGGCCTTTATGATCATCAAGTATCAAAAAGGTATTAAAATCCCCTCCACGGAGCCATGGTATGTCTAATGCACCATGAAACAAAACAAGGTCCGCCCATAAAAGAAATTGTGCCGAAATAGAATGAAGACCATATACAAGTATGCACCAAAAAGAATCTCTTGTAGGCAACCAACAAAATCGCAAAGAATGATTCTGAGCTCCAAGACACTAGTCCTCCAACTGGAGAAAAGAATGCCTCCAAAATATCCAAATGTGATCACTACTAACGGACAATGCCTGAGAGAAACCAATTTTAAGATGATATGAGACTAAGGACGTAGGCCAGGCCTTAGGCTCAATAACCACAAGAAGTTGTAATTGATACGACGAATTAAGGATACCAAGCGATTCATTGATGTACGAATACCTCTAACATTCCAAATAATTGCCTTCATTGATTCAATAGTATATCAAACGAATTAGGGAGAGCTGCTTGGGACCTTGTAAATGGAGGAGAAAGTGGATCAATAGTCCTATGTTGATGGTGCAGTAGCCTAGGTGGCACTTGACATTGTCCATCAGGCCCTAAAGCTGTTGGCGTTGTCGGATGTTCGTGGGAGTCCCTACGATTTTCCCAATGGGTCTAATCAATAACAACTGCTTGAACTAAATCATAAGTAAAAGTGGTAAAAGCACCCTCAAAAGATGTGGCAGTCAAAGGCGCATGATAATTGGTAGCATCGATTTCACTATCCGAAATGGAGAAGGAATCGGGATTAGCAGGCAAATCATTCAAGAAACTATCATCAACTCCCTTTAACCTTGAGATATCTTATGCATCCGATACTGAAATATGAGGAATCCAATCAGGAGAAAATAATACCGAAGGGTGTGATGCTGCAGGCAGTTTTTGCTGCACCTCCTCAGAAGTGTGCGCTTGCTGCAGCTCAACATTATCCGAATCCTGCTGAAGCGTTGGCTGCTCATTGTGTTGTGGTTTTTTCGGTGTCCAACGTTGAGGATTCTGTTTTTTTGCTCGATTTGAAACTTTAACTTCCTGTGCCTCAGAATTCGGTTGGTCGTGAACATGATCATCCGTTCCACATGATATGGACTTATGACCGAGGTGAGAGCAACTGGTACAATACATGGGCAAATCCTCATAAACAACCAACTGTGATATGCAACGATTCGAAACCTAAATATAGACACGAGTAGGGAGCTCTTGGGATACATCAATTTTGACACACAAACGTGCCACAGATGGCTGTAGATTTTCGGCTATGGCTGTGTCTAACTTCATGGGCGTGTCTAACATTTGGCCTATCTGAAATAAAGCCTGACGTTGATGGAAATAAACCGGGAGGTCCGATAGAGAAACCAAAACAAGAATAATCGGAACGTCAACTTTGGGTCTTAATGAGGGGTCCACTTAGTGACCCTCATATACTTGCCTGATATAGTCCAACTTTGTATGGTAAAGCAACGCAAATAATCTTGTTCTTGTGCAAAATGTAGTAAATCATGGTTTGAATCGAGAAGTACAATACGTACCATGTCGATGAATCTGATACGATCAATAGTAAATCATGGATCAGCCAACGTAGTGATCTCTTCATCCGTGAAAGTAGTCATTGGAATACCCTTATACTTCTGGATTGGTTTTGTTGCAATGGATGGAGTGGATGAAGATCTGAATAAAGATGTGAATGATCGCGGCAGAGGGCTGCGATGGCGGTTTCGACTGTAGCTTCCAGTTTTCGACATTCATGATGTCTCATATGGTGTTGGCATTTTCCTACTATGGTTGCCTGTGTCATAATACACAGGCAACACGGGTGCGTTATCGTTTTCTAACTTGGGCACTATACATGTTTATCTGCATCTATGCGTACTATTTATCCTCGTGCGTTTCTCTGTGGTCTTTCTTTCGCACATCGCTGGCTATCAATACTTCCGGAGCAATTGCACCAGCAAAAGCAGACATGGTCATTCCACATAATTTGAAAGCAGCACCCAATATCAGGGGACACTTCATTTTGAGGAGGTCGCCTTGGTTCTTTTCGAATCAAGGCGGCATGGGTACGTTGCGCTCTTTGTATATTTGCTTTGTCCCATCTTAATCCAGCGATGCTAATGTTTTCCTTTCTCATTTGTTCTGAGGTGCACTGGTTTGCGTTTGCTACATCTCCGCGATTCTCCTGTCTGGTTCCGGCACGCGTGCGTACGGATGACTATCAACAGCGCGTTACGCTTTTGGGAGCCACATTGACACATAGTTTTTGGCATTTCTATGTTTTAGGTCAATGCTCAAATTATATAAATATGTATGCTTTTTCTTTCGCCAAGGTTTTATCCACAAGGGTGGTTTTACTTGGCAATGTTTTAATGCGGCAAATCATATATGATTGGAGATCGGCTATCATTAGCTTTTTGTTTCATTTATTCTCCTATAATGAATCTTTTCTAATATGGTTTTCCTCCGCCATAAGTGAGGCATTCTAATAAATCAACGTTTCAATAAAAAATAAAAATATGCAAAAAAACCTTTAGGTCTAGTGGTTGAGTAGCATTTATCCCATTCCCGGGTCTCGAACTCGATTACCGTCCCTAATTTTTTTAAATATGTATATATATATATATATACATGTATTCATATGCGCACACACACATATAGATATGCATATATATATATATATATATATATATATATATATATATATATATATATATATATATATATATATATATATATATATAAGGAAGCTTTGGCGAAATTTGACGGCGCCGCCGATCGGATTTGCGGCATCTGCCGCCGCTGTTGCTGCTGGAGTATACTCTCATTTTCACCGGCATCTCTTTCAGCATATATTACTCTATTAATTGATTACATTGCTTTGATTATTTTGATCGGTTCGCTCATTCCCGGCGATCATCATGACTACACCAGCACAGACCTTCGCAGACATTGTCGCCGGTCCTTCTTCGGCTCAAACCATCAACATTTCACCCAAAACTGTTTCTCGATACAAAGGTATTCCTTTAATCTCGTTTTCAGATTCGGAAATTGATGACCTTGCTGCTCCTTTCAAATATTCATTGGTGGGTACTTTTTGGTATGGGAGACCTCCATTGAAGGTGATTACAGATGTTTTTGAGAAAATCGGTTTTCATCAAGATCTTCGGATAACTCTTATTGATCAGGCGCATATACTGCTAAATTTTACCAATGAAGCAGATTATTTACGATGCTTTTATCAAAGATCATGGCTTATTTCTGGATGTCATATGCGTATAACAAAATGGACGGTTGATTTTGATCCATCAACGGATGTGCCAATAGTTCCGGTTTGGATAGCCTTGCCTGGTCTTCCCATCCATCTTCATCGCAAAGAGGCATTGTTTGAGATTGTTAAACCCATAGGATGTCCAATCAAACTTGATGTTGCAACAACAGATGGTCTGCGACCTTCGGTTGCTCGTGTATGTGTGGAAGTCGATGTTTCGAAAGACTTACCGCAAAAGATCTATCTCCAAGCGAAGGGCCGGTTTATATTGCAAACCATAATTTATGAAGACTTGCCTTTGTTTTGTACCTCCTGCCGGCGTTTAGGTCATGAAGTTGCGTCATGTACACCACCGTCAGAGTCCGTCATACCACCTCCCCCTCCGCCCCCTCCGCGGCGTCAACCAGCTCAGCGCTGGACTCCGGTTAAGAAGCGCCCCCCTGCGCAGCAAGATCTTCCAAAGACTACTCCACCATCGTCTGACACACCAGCTCCTATCGCAGATACAGCTCTGCGATCCCTCACTCCAGATGAAGCTCCTATCGCAGATACTCTCGACGAGCCAGTGGAGCCTCAGCGTGATAATCAGGATTCTGGGGAAATAGGACATTCGTCAGATAATGATTTACCAGAGACAGATACTCAAGAGATACCTACTGTTCCAGAAGAGGTTGCCTGCCGCATCCAGCTGTTACCTCCTTCGCCTGACACGGACACTTTAATCTCTCGCCTACAAGATTCCACAGAAGAATTTATACAGGTGGTTCCTCGTAGAAAACGGCGAGCTAAGAAGTATCTTCCTCCACTGCCTCCATCATCCATTCTTACGCGCAGTGCATCACATGCGATACAGGGAAGTGACTCTACACTTTTACAATGAATATTATGATATGGAACATCAGAGGCTTAAGGGCCTCAAAACCACGTCTGCATCAATTAATTCATGAGCATCGGTTAAACATACTTGTTATTATAGAACCTAAACATACATCAGTCACTATTTCTCGTTATGCTTTGGAGTTCGGCTTTTCTAATTCATATGCATCGTCTTCTGAGCGTATTTGGTTTTTCTGGCGTGACTCTCACTTTGCGCTGGTCACAGTGCAGGATGAAGAACAGGTGGTACACTTTACTTTGACATATCGGCCTCTACAGTATACTTTTGTTTTGTCGGCAGTATATGGCAATCATACACCATCTCTACGTCGATCTTTATGGGCTTCTTTATGCACTTTCTCTGCGAATACAGCATTGCCTTGGGTTCTCGGTGGTGATTTTAATACATTCTGATCTACATCCGATCATGAAGGACGTTCGCGACCATCTTTATCTGTTTTACAAGATTTCAATGATTGTATAGAGTCATGTGCTTTGATGTCACCACCGTTCCAGGGCTCTAGATTCACCTGGTCAGATGGTCGTGGTCTTGGTCGGGTTCGCCGGCGTCTAGATTGGTTGTTTCTGAATACTGATTTCCATGATAAATTTGAAGATATTCAACTTACACATCTTCCCAGAATTACTTCAGATCATACCCCGTTGTTGCTCAAATGCCGAACCATTGCAGCTTCATCTCATCGTTCGTTCCGCTTTTTGGACTCTTGGCTTCTCCATCCAGATTTCTATACTTACATGAGAGATGCATGGGCTTCATATCCTACAACGGGTGGTATGCATGGCTTCTATATAAAGTTATTTAAGTTCAAAAAGGATGTGCAACAATGGAATAAAGATATATTCGGGAATATTTTCTCTAGAGTTCAACGGGCTGAAGTTCTCCTTACTCGTGCGGAAGAACGTTGGGAAATGCAACCCACAGAGACAAATCGAATGGAGTATAATCGTGCTAAGGCAGATTTTCTTCAGGCTTCTTCTTATGAGATGCATTTTTGGAAACAAAAGGCGAGAGTTAGACGGTTAAAGGAGGGAGATGCAAATACTCGCTATTATCATACTATTGTGAAGGGCCGCAGATTAAATCTTCGGATTCAACAAATACAAAGAGCGGATGGCACGATTAGTACAGCCCCTGAAGATATCAGTGCAGAAGCTGTGTCCTTTTATACAGCTTTATTTGCACATGAACCTGCTGTCAACTGTGAGCAAATTATTCGGAATATTCCATTACTTGTCTCTGCAGATGATAACTCTGCCCTAACGCAGCTTCCATTACCAGATGAGATAAAAGATGCAGTTTGGCACTTGGACCCCCATAGTGCAGTGGGAACTGATGGTTTTGATGGAAATTTCTATAGATCTTGCTGGTCCATCATTCATAAGGATGTTGTTTTAGCAGTACAGGAATTCTTCCTTGGTGTGCCTCAGCCTAGAGTTATGGCTAGCGCCTTGATCACTTTGATTCCAAAAAAATCCGCTCCTGTAACTTTCGGTGATTATCGTCCAATATGCCTCACTAATTTTATCAGTAAAGTCTGTACCAGAATTGTTGCTAGCCGCCTGTGTAAATTATTGCCAAGACTAATCTCTCCAGAGCAGACAGGCTTTTTACCAGGTACTGACATTTCTACGCAGGTTTTATTAGCTCGTGAAATGATCCATATGCTTGATAGAGGTGGCTCACAGTTATGCCTCAAATTGGATATGATGAAGGCTTTTGATAGAGTTAGCTGGGAATATTTGGAGCTTGTATTCCAAGTGTTCGGGTTCTCGGGATTTTTCACTCGAATAATTTTGAATCACTTGCGGGCTACAACACTAGCGGTGTTAATTAATGGCCAACCCTCTTCATACTTTCGGCCACATCGGGGGGTTAAACAAGGTGATCCTTTGTCTCCTTTATTATTTATTTTAGCAGCAGAGGGTTTTAGTAGGGGCTTGAAAGCCTTGACAGCAGCAGGAGAGTTGCAGCCTTTTCGCTTAGGCCGCATTCCCTTTACCATTACACATTTAGCATATGCAGACGACTTACTGATATTTCTTCGAGGCACTCAGCGGAATCTCCAACGTTTCCACACATTTCTTACGCAATATGAAGCTGCTTCTGGTCAGAAAGTGAACTTTCAGAAAAGCAGTATTATTCCTTCGGCTACAGTCACTCCACATCAGCGGCAGACATTTACGAATATTCTGGGTATGCGTCTTTCCAGTCTTCCATTCCGCTATCTTGGCTCTTATTTGCATAAAGGCATTCCACATTCACATCACTGTGTTACGTTACTACAACATATTGATGATAGGCTTCAAGGGTGGCACTCCAAATTATTATCTACTGCAGGACACCTAGTATTGCTTCAATCAGTCATCGCTGCATTACCCATTCACATTATGGCGGGAGGTGGTATACCAAAATCAGTTATTAAGATCATCCATCGTAAGATGGCCACTTTTTATTGGGGTCCTCGACATCATTGGGTCTCCTGGTCTAAGCTTACTAAACCACAGGCAGAGGGAGGAATAGGACTCTGAGATTTGCAGAGTTTACAACAGGCTTTTTGTTGCCGCATCTGGTGGTCATATCATCAGAATTCCACCCTGTGGAGAAAATACATGCATGCAAAATATGGACATCGTCATGATTATCTTCCTCGATTGCCAGACTCTCCTATTTGGAAAATTATATGTCGGATTCATTCCTTTTGTTTAATGTACACAGATCGGCAGGGTGACCAGTTATCATGGTTGCCGAATCAGCTGGGGGAATTCTCGCTAAAAAGTGCTTATGAGATATGTAGAACTGCGTCTCCAAAGCTGCTTTCTACCTCATTTATTTGGTCGAAGCATCATTCTCCGGCCATAAGATTGTTTTTATGGCGAATTTTCAATTCTGCTTTGCCTTTAGAGGATTATATTGGTTACTACATAATGGCTCGACCGACACAATGCCCCTTCTGCAAGAATGAGTCGGCTACAGTGTATCATGTGTTTTTATATTGTCCTTCTGTGCGTTCGATTTGGTGCTATTTTGCAAGTGAGCTACATTGTCCTATTCCCACATCAATACAGCTTCGTCAATATCTTCTTTCATGGTGGTATCGCTCGTCCCTTTCCACACTTATTGGAGTTTATAAAATCGTGATCCCTGCGATAATTGTTCATCGTATCTGGTGTGCTTATACTTCCCTGATCTATGGCGACAGCTCACATATCACAGCGTCTTCTCTTCGGTTCTCTGTACAATATGAGATTACTTTGTGGCACAAAAAGATTGCGGGCACTAAGTTGTCTGCTACATCACAGCATATTTTCGGTTGGCTGCCTGCAGTTCGACCTCCTCGTCCATTGATTGTTCGCTGGATCACGCCACCTACAGGGAGATTGAAATTAAATGTTGACGCAGCTGCGGGTCGTAGTCACGCAGCTGGAGGAGCAATACTACGTGATCACAGGGGATCCTGCATTGGTGCACTTTCCTTTCGCCTCCCTTTAAGCACACCCTTCCAAGCAGAGATTCAAACAGCAGTTTTTGGGCTCTTTTATGTCTTACCACTCTACCGATCCATCATCCTGGAATCTGATTGCGCCCAATTGATAGACCGATTGACTCGACAAACCATTGTCCATGGTAATCCACATCTTCAACGGCTACACTCTCTTGTTCATTCACATCGTCTCCCTTGCTATCACGTTTATCGTGAAGTGAACATGTCGGCACATTATTTAGCGCAGCATGCAATGATACACCCATGCACGGAACGTTTTACATCGAACACTCTACCTTCATTGGTCCGTGCGGCGGTCACACTGGATCTTACTTCTGTTAATTTGCGGGTGCCATGACAGCAGTCTTCCATAAGGATTGGCCAGAGTTCCCTTCTACTGCCTGTTACCTTCGGGTGACAGGCAGGCGCGGTATGGTTCAACATACATTACTCTATGTTTCATACTTTATAATTTTCATGTGTAACGTGCCTTTTTGTTTCATGGGAGTGTTTTGGATATATTCTCAACTATCTTCTTACTTATCGGGGATGGACAAACTAAGTGGCTGGGTGCATCGCTGCGCACGGTTTGCGCTCATGGTGGATCTTTTTGGGCTTCATATGGCGGGATTCTTACCATTGTCGCCTTGGCCTCTTGGTCAAGGCGACTCGGGTATGCATTTTCATACTTGGTTAATGTTTCTTCTTTTGGACACTAATGCTCTATTCATGTCCTATTCCTGTTTGTGCGAGTTTCAAATCACAATGGCGAGCCTTTTTCCGGACGTGGACACTGCATTTTCGGACCTCATAACGTGGCAGGCACTGGCTCTTTTTTCTTCTTTGTCGCCTTGGTACTTCAACTGCCAAGGTGGCTCCGGTACGTGCTTGCTCTATCAGTCTTTGATTGCTCAATTTCATACTTACATTGACCACTACTCTCTCTGGACGTCTTCTGAGGTATGGATTTTCAAGTATATTACAAGACAAAGATGCGGCCACCTAAACTTCATCAGCATTTTACAGTACACGCCAATGACATTCAAGGATTTGTACCCCATATTATATTCTCATCATATCAATGACAGTCATATAAATATGTCTGCTTTTCCCTTCGCCAAGGTTTTATCCACAAGGGTGGTTTTTCTTGGCAAGGTTTTAATGCGGCATATCATATATGACTGGAGATATGTCATTATTGTTTCGTTATTTCATTATTTCGAGTACTCTGATAATGTAATATGGTTTTCCTCCGCCAAAAGTGAGGCTTTACATGAATAAATAAATTTCGTTATAAATATATATATATATATATATATATATATATATATATATATATATTTTATGAAACATTTATTTTATTAAAATAAAGCCTCACTTATGACGGAGGAAAACCATATTACAGAAATTCAGAGTAGGCAA
Organism: Eustoma russellianum; assembly: GCA_036186865.1. NCBI lineage: Eukaryota > Viridiplantae > Streptophyta > Magnoliopsida > Gentianales > Gentianaceae > Eustoma > Eustoma russellianum. The sequence goes on from AP025049.1 coordinate 14,263,367, forward strand.
ATAAATGAAATAACGAACTAAGAATTACAGATCTCCAGTCATATACGATATGCCGCATTAAAACCTTGCTAGGAAAAACCACCCTTGTGGATAAAACCCTAGCGAAGGAAAAAGCGTACATATTTATATGACTATCATCGAAATGCGTAGAATCGAAATATAAGTAAAAATATTGCGATTCCTCGAGATGATCAAAATTGTGACCCAGTAGTGTCACCTCCAGTAGTCGATTCATGTAAAAACCAGATATGGGTTTGTCAATGCTCATTAAAGCCGCCAAGGAGGAAAAGCCATCAGCCGCCGGGTAGAATCCAAAACATGAAAGAGCAGGAGCCAAACAGTCGTTATGATACAGGAGAATAAAGTATGAAATACAGGCCATTACAGAAATAGACATACCGAGCCTGCCTGTATTCCTGAGGAAACAGGCAGGATATGTCAGAAAACACCAGTCCCTGCAAGAGACAATCGGAAGCAGCCAACACTGACGCCAGCGCACCATATTCGGGAGCCTCAAGTTAGAAATCGTTGCGCGAAATGAGTACCCAGCCAGATCGAAGCTCCAGAGAAAAGCAAGCATCCAAAATTGAAGCCACGCAAAAACACATGCAGCAGCAAAATCAAAAGATACATCACATATGCCAAGCCAAACCAACATCAAACAGATCGATAATTTGTGGAGCTCACCAAGGCTGCCTGCACATAGAAAAGCACAGGCAGCAACAATACACCAGTGCCAATCAAATTGAGTTTCCGTGGTATCACTGGCCGCAACATGTACCAAAATGGATCGAGCGTCGTCATCAGATGTAAGCCATGTACATGGGAAAGCAATATGTGTGTAAGCCATTCGAATGCCTATGATAAATAAATTAAAGCAAACAGGCAACATACCCTGCCTTCCTGCACTCTTACGAGCACAGGCAGAGAAAATGCGAGTGTGCCAATCCATTTGGAAGACATTATGTTATCGCCTACGCAAAGTCGCTGAGGTGAGGTCCAATGAGACTGCAGCCCGAACCATTGATGGAAGGCTAGAAGATGTGAAGAAGGAAGTGCGCGGTGACAACATTGCATGCTGAGCTAAGTAATGTGCTGGCATATTTGCCTCTCTGAATACGTGCTGAATTTCCAAATTATGGCGTGTGATCAGCAGCTGTAGTAATGTAAGATGGAAGTTTCCAAACACGGGTTGCTGTTGACGTAGATGTTGCAGTAGCTGCGCACAGTCCGTCTCTATAATCAGGGACCTATATAATGGCAGGAAATATAGCAATCCAAACAAAGCCGTCTGAATTTCAGCTTGCAACGGAGGGCACGAAGGAAGGCGGAATGCAACGGCTCGGACACATTCGCCACAAGAGTTACGTAAAATGATACCCCCTGCAGCGTTGCTGCGCCCAACCGCTGCATCAACATTGAGCTTAAATCGTCCCGATGGAGGGGTAAGCCATTTAATCACTTGTAGACGCGGGGCGCGAATCTTTGGAAGCCATGATAAGGAAGGCGCAGGGGCGGCTGCAAGTTTTGTGCCTTGTATTGTGTGAACCCACATATGAATATCAGAATGAGTTGTATATTGAAGTGCAGATAAAGAAAAGTATGCCTGATCACCATACACCATATTTGCATAACAACGCCATATATTATTCACTAAAATGCCAGGGACAACAATTTTTAGCACCCCCTCAATGGAAGACGCAGATGACCTGTACCACCATGCCAATAAATATTGTCGAAGGGATAGAGTAGTTGGAGAGACCCCCTGCAATTCCGCTGCGAAGAACATCCACAGGGGCTGTATTGTGGAATAATACAAAAATACATGATCAACGGAGGAGGAATGCCGCTTGCAAAACAGGCATTGTGTAGGGCGCGCTGTCAAATAGCGTCCTATATAGTCTTCAAATGGTAATGCTGCATGAAACAAATGCCAGAGTAAAAGTCTGATGGCTGGCGAATGATATTTGAACCAAATAAATTTAGCTGTGTGTAATGTAGGTCTAGCTGAACGACATATATTGTAAGCGGATTTTAAAGTGAACTCCCCCGAGGCCGAGGGTTGCCACGTGAGAAAGCGATCCATCCCTGCTGTATGCGCGACACAAATATGATTAATGCGGCAAATAAGTTTCCAAATTGGCGAATCCGGCAAACGTGGCCGATAATCACCCCTGCGTCCATATTTTGCCTGCATATACCGACTCCATAATGTGTCTTGCTTATGATAGAGCCACCATATCCTGCAATGATATGCCTGTTGTAAGGAATGAAGATCCCGCAGGCCTAAGCCACCCTCTTCAATAGGCAAGTGTAATATGTGACCATGCAACCCAGTGGTGTCGCTTCCCCCAATAAAAAGTAGCCATTTTCCTATTAATCACCTGAATGACTGATTTTGGGAGGCCCCTGCTGCCATGACATGAAGAGGGAGCGCCGAAATCACCGAGCGCAATAAAACTAATCTGCCCGCAGAAGATAACAGCCTAGAATGCCATCCTTGTAATCTATCATCAAAATGTTGTAAAAGAGTAGCACAATAGCGAGAACGATTAATACCCTTGTGAAGATAAGAACCCAAATAACGGAAAGGCAGTGCCGAAAGCCTCATTCCAAGTATCTCCTGTAAAGCGCGAACTCGACTCACCGAAAGATGATCCGATGGAATAAGACTACTCTTATGAAAATTGACCTTTTGCCCAGACGCAGTTTCATAATCTGTTAAGAACTTTTTAAACTGTCGAATGTTTCGTTGTGTACCTTGCAGAAAAACAAGGAGGTCGTCGGCATACGCCAAATGAGATATGGAAAATGGGATCCGACCAAGGCCAAATGATTTAATATGTCCAGCTGTCACTAACGAGGATAAGCCACGGCTGAACCCCTCAGAAGACAGAATGAAAAGCAATGGAGATAAAGGGTCTCCCTGCTTCACCCCTCGATGTGGACGAAAAGTTGGAGATGGTTCCCCATTAATCAAAACTGATAATGTAGTAGCGCGGAGATGATTGAGGATTAACCTAGTGAAGAAACCTGAAAAACCAAATCGCAATAATAGTTGTTCTAAATAATTCCAACTGACTCGGTCAAAAGCCTTCATCATATCAAATTTTAAGCATATATGCGAAGTGCCATTATCCAACATATGAACCATTTCTCTCGCCAATAAAACTTGTGTAGAGATATCATGTCCTAGGAGAAAACCTGTTTGTTTCGGAGAAATCAACTTGGGGAGAAGCAGGCCCAAACGCGTCGCAATAATGCGGGTACAAACCTTACTTAAGAAATTCGTCAAACAGATTGGACGGAAATCACCGAAAGATCGTGGTGAGGAGGTTTTGGGTATCAAAGTAATAACTGCACTTGCCATCATTGATGGCTGCGGAATACCCAAGAAAAATTCTTGCACAGCTTTTTCCACATCAGAATGTATAACCGACCAACATGAACGATAAAACATACCATGAAAACCGTCTGGGCCAGCAGCACTGTGAGGATCCAGATGCCATACCGCATCTTTAATTTCGGATGCAGTGGGCAGCGCGGTTAGTCGTGTATTATCCTCTTCGGAGACCAGTCGAGGAATGTAAGATAATATAGCTAAATGATTTTGCGTAGAACCTGGAGCAAACAAGTCGGTGTAAAAAGATACCGCAGCGGTCACAATGTCCGATGACTCCGTTAGCAACTGACCATCCGGTGCCTGTATTTGCTGAATACGTAAGAGTGTCCGCTTTCCCTTAACCAGAGAGTGAAAGTATTGTGTATTCGCATCACCTTCCTGAAGCCATTTCACTCGTGCTTTTTGTTTCCAGAAATGTAATTCCGCATTAGATGCTTGTAAATATTCGGCCTTACACTTATGATATGCGGCCCGAGTGTCCTCTGTAGGCTGAGCATCCAAGGCAGCTTCAGCATGATTTAATTGAGTCTCCGCATACTTAAGATTATGAAAAATATTGCCGAAAACGTCATTATTCCATCGTTGAATATCTTTTTTAAATGAGCATAGCTTGCTGTAGAAACCATACATACCACCCGTAGTAGGATAAGAAAGCCACGCCTGCTTCATGTAATTATAAAAGTCTGAATGATGCAACCATGCATCTAAAAACCTGAATGTGCGGCGGCTAGACCCCTCCTGTCGACGACAGATGAACAGTAATGGCATATGATCAGAAGCCACTCTCGGTAGATGAGACAACTGTAGCGTCGCAAAGCTATCTTGGAATGCAGAATTAATAAAGAGCCAGTCTAATCTGCGAGATATTCGACCAAGACCTCTCCCATCCGCCCAAGTGAATCTTGAACCCTGATGAGGAGGAGCCATCAGAGAGCAATGTTCAATACAATCATTAAAGTCTTGTAATGATGCTAGTGATGGAACCGACCGACCACGATGATCTTCTAACGCGCGAAATGTGTTAAAATCACCACCAACTAGCCAAGGAAACTGACACGAATCAGCAAAGTCACTCAAATCTTGCCAAAGAGGGCGGCGCAGGACAGGCGTCGTGGTAGCATATACCACCGAAAATATAAACTTCCACTGCAGTGAAATGGATTGAAAAGTAAAATGCACCACCTGACCCTGATCCTGAGTAGCAAGCAATGTAAACTCAGTATCACGCCAGAAAAACCAAATACGATGCGAATGAGAAGCGTAAGAGTGTGTAAAACCAAGCTGCAACATGAATCGACAAATGCTTGAAGGTGTGTGTTTGGGCTCTAATAAAGCTAATAAATGCAACCGATGCTCTGTAATCAAACGTTTTAATCTAGGCAATGAGGCACGCATGCCCCTAATATTCCACACTAAACTATTCATTGCGTAAGAGAGGTACTTCCCTGTACAACGTGAGATGCGCTCCGAGTTAAGATCGTAGAAGGCGGAAGAGGCGGCAAGTCTTTGTGGGTGCGTCGTTTACGCTGCGGAACTACTGTTATCAATTCCGTTGCCGTCTCAATATCCGTTAATCGTGACAAAAAATAGCCTCATCCGGTGATGGTGGGATCGATTGTAGCTTCCGCGTAACATCTTCCGTAACATCCAGAATTTCCTCGGGCATGTTGTCTAACGGTAAATCTGTGTCCGAAGAATGACCCGTTTCTACGTGTGTTTGCTCGACAGGCAGCTGCTGATCCGCAGCATCACAAAATTCCTCTTCAGTAGTAGGCGGAAGAGTCTGACTCGGGGAAGGCATCTGCGGAATATCAACCCCAGCCTGCATTGTAGGGGCCACAGTCTAGTGAGTCGAAGGGCTTGGAGATGAATTATCAATATCAATTGGAGGCTCCGTAGAGTCGGGCTGAGATATCCCTGGCATCGTCACACGTTTTTTAATCGGAGTCCATCGCTGACGGGGACGGATCGACTTTGGAGGGGGTGGAGGCGGAGGAGGAGGCGGTGGAGCAGCCGTATCAGTGGCTGTAGATGGACATGCCGCTGTGGCATGACCTAGCCGACGGCAGGAGGCACAAAAGAGAGGGAGGTCTTCATACACTATTGATTGAATGATCATTCGACCTTTTGCCTGCAGATAAATTTTCTGTGGTAAGTCTTGGGAGACATCAACCTCAACACAAACGCGAGCCACTGAAGGACGCAAGCCATCCGAAGTGGCGACATCTAACTTCAAAGGTGTACCAATAGGTTTAACCACCTCAAACAATGCAGACCGATGATGGAAATATATTGGCAAAGCCGGCAGAGCTACCCAGATAGGCACAATAGGAACATCAGCGCTTGGGTCAAAATCGACTGTCCACTTTGTAATACGCATATGGAAACCAGAAATCTGCCATGATCGGCGATAGAAACAACGCAAATAGTCCGCTTCATTGCGGAAATTGAGAAGAATATGCGTTTTATCAAGCAATGTAATACGTAAATCTTGATGAAAACCGATTTTTTCAAATACCTCGCGTATAACTTTCAGAGGTGGTCTGCCATACCAAAAAGTGCCAACTAATGAATACCTGTAGGGTTCGGCCAGTGCGTCAATTTCATCATCAAGAAAGGAAACCAATGGAAGGCCCTTGTGACGAGAAACCTTTTTCGGTGCAATGTAAATCACAACATGGTACCTGCCAATATGTTATACAGCATGCGAACTTTGATGTTTACGTCTGTATTCTTATAAAATGCATGCAGCCTCGGTACGGCTTTCCTTCTATTTGTTCATGCTGTTTTCTTGCAGATTATTCGCTACTCACTATTATTTTTTGGTCACACTGCCGATGTTCGCCTGGGCTATATGAGATCCGAGACCAAAGGTATAGAAGAGTTCTCATCATATATGATTTAGTTTTTCCGCATTCAAATTGTATTCACTAGTTTAATTTTAGAATTGTACTGTACTTGGGCTTTCTTTATCTTATTACATTTCGCATTTTCTTTGGGAGAGCCTGCCGTAGCCGTTAGCTGCCTTATGTAACCATGGTATTCCTCTGCCACAAGTGAGGGCTCTCATATTAATAAAACACTAGACGGTACCGCCCTCACCCAAAAAATTATATATCCCTTAGAGGGATCATCTCCCATGAGGAGAAAAACATGTGTTTCCGAATCATATCTGTCTTATATATTTTTGTGCTCATTGTGTCTTCGCCCATTGCATCAGAAACTGTATTACGAGACAACTTATGTGTGCTTTCGACTATTGGTTAGGGTTTGTGTTACGAGACATCATATGTGCTGAAAGAAGAAATTGTGATTTACTATTGAACCTTCACCGACCTCATTTAAACCAACCTTTGAGAAAAAAGTGTAGATGTGTAATGACGAGACAATTTTTGTACTGAAAGAATAAATAGAGATCTATTGTTGGACTTTTACCAACCTCATCCAAACCAGCCTTTGGAATAAACATGTAACGCGTAAGCCACGAAGGGACTTCATGCAACATCTTGAAATGATTTCAAGATCAATCTTGAGGAGAGTTCCAGGGCATTTTTCAAGCTAAAGTATAGAACGGGCAAGACGTCAACTAGTTAGACTGAGTTTACTATTGTATAATTTCCTATATAGTAGTATTGTTCTCCATGATTTATTGATGAACCTTCATCATCCTCAGTCAAACCAGCCTTTCAGATAAAGGTGTAGATGTGTAAGCCACGAAGACAGTTCGTGTAGCATGTTGAAGAGATTTCAAGATCAATCCCTAGGAGCCTGATGACATTTTTCAAATTGGAGGATACAACGGACAAGACGTCAACTAGTTAAAGGGATTTACTATTGTATTAGTTTCCTATATAGTAGTCTTGTTCTCTATGATTCATTGATGAACCTACACCAACTTCATTCAAACCAGTCTTTGGGATAAAGGTGCATACGTGTAAACCACAAAAGGAGTTCATGTAGAATCTTTAAAGGATTTCAAGATCAATTTCGAGGGAAGCTCGAGGACACTTTTCAAGCTGGAGGATACAACAGACATTGCATCAACTAGTTATAGAGAGTCTTCTATTGCAATAGTTTCGTGTATAATGTTCTCAATATTGAATATTTCTTAGTTCGTCAATGTATGTGATTTGCTGGAAAAAAACATATATATATATATATATATATATATATATATATACACACACACATATATACACATGCACACAAATTTATATATATAAAATACACACACACACACACTCACACACACACACACATCAAACCGAAGCCTCCTTAACGTTTTATGGGATATCTGTCAATCGTGTTTGAGGATGAGGAGGTCGCCGCAATGCTTGCTCTGTTCCGGTATACTTTGGTTGGATCATTTTGGAATGGAGGTCCGGGAATGTCGGCATTACAGAAATCTCTTGAACACATTGGTTTTTCTGGCCAGGTACATGCAGGATTGATCAATAAGGCCCATGTATTACTACGTTTTGAGAAAGAGGAAGACTATAATCGTTGTTTTTGCCATCGGTCATGGAATATACTGGGTTACCATATGTGGATCACAAAATATACATATGCCTTTGATCCCAGATATGATGCACCAATTGTTCCCGTTTGGTTATCGTTGCCGGGTTTACCTGTTTAGCTGCACAACCAATCGGCTTTATTTGCTATTGTGTCAATGGTTGGTACACCAATCCGGTTATATGCAGCCACTCAGAAGATATTGCGTCCATCTGTGGCAAAAGTATGCGTAGAGGTTGATGTTTCTAAGGAGTTGCCGACAAAATTGCATATTCAAAGTGTGGATCATCATCATTTTCAGATGGTTGTGTATGAAGATGTGCCATTATATTGTGAGAAATGCTGTATTTTGGGCCATAACAAAGATGATTGTGGAAAGTAGGGCCTTTGCCCAGCCGGATCTGTCAGTTCCAGACAAGCAATGGCGTCCAAATCAAAAAGAAGCGATGACGCAATCAGCCTGTCCGATACCAGTAACGGATGATATACAGATTTTAGATCCAAAACAAAAGCAACCAATGATGATGTCAGAGTGTTCGCAAGTAGATCCTATGAAAACCAATGATGATATACAGCCTTCAGACGTGATCCCTGCTGAACCAACATTCCATACATCTTCACAGCATGTAGATCTACACCCACCAATGCACAAAACATGGATATTTTAGGCCGCTCTTTTGAAGATACACAGGTTGTAGATCATGTACTCATGGGTGATCAACAACCTCTACAGTCTGCGTCTGATTCAGAGATTCCGATACTCATGAATGATCTATTTGATCGTCTCCACCCTCAAGAGCTTAGGCAGGAATACATCAACATATCTAAGTTATGGGGTCACAGATTAGCTAATAGACAGGATTCTACGTCGAATGCAGAAATTTTGCAGCGTCTTTTCCATCTACCGGAAGATAGTCAGGACAGAAGATTTGCTCCATGCATTCGTCATCGTAAACGTCGACCGCACAGTCAGATCCCCCGACCATCACGGCAGGTTGTGACACACAGTGTTTCGCGTTCTTCAAGCTCCCAACCCTTGCTGTCACAACGAAAATTCTCACATGGAATCTGCAGGGTCTATGTATGTCCTTTTCACGATTACATTTATTGCTTCAACAATATTCTATACACTTTCTTTTCCTTATTAAACCACAACATCCTTCTGGTCGTATGGAACGTGCCCGTCATCAGCTAGGATTTTTGTTGATGTTAAGCGTTTGTGATGGACGTGCATGGTCTTTTTGGCAGCAAAGTCATTTAATATTATTGGAATCTATTTATTCTGAACAAGTAGCACATTTACGATTACAGCTACAATATAATAAACAGATTTTTTGGCACTCTTGTGTGCATGGGAAGCACACGGTATTGGATAGGCAGCCTCTCTGCTCTGCGCTTCGACGGCATCATGACAATATACAGGAGCCATGGTTGATTTCTGGAGATTTTAATACATTCCTATCTATCACTGATCATAAAGGAGCTTTTCGTCCATCATTATCAATGTTGACAGATTTTAATGATATGACACAGTATGGGGCTTGGCATGTGATACCACATGTGGGAACTAGATATACATGGCAGGGTGGCTGCGGTTTCGATCGAGTGTGGCGGCATTTAGACTGGTCTTTTTGCATAAATGCTTTTTATGATTTATTTCCGCCTGTCCGATTAACCCACCTTAGTCGGACTACGTCAGATCATTGTCCTCTGTTGTTTCAGTGTACACAGAATGAGTTTGTTGGCCCAAAACAATTTCGTTTTCTAAATGTATGGACAACACATTCGGTTTTCCTAACGTTTATGCGCACTATATGGTTGTCTTATCCCACTGTTGGGGTATGTGTAGTTTATGCCAAAAGCTATGGGAGTTTAAGAAGGATGTCTTGTCTTGGAATAAAACAGTGCTTGGAAATATTCTTAACCGACTTACACATGCTGAATATAGAACTCGGATGTTGGAACAAGCATATGATGTGACACCTTTAGAAGAAACAAGGGTGGCATATCGTGAGGCCTAAGCTAAATTAACATTGTCGGCAGTGCAAGAACTAGAATTCTGGAAACAAAAGGCTAGCATCAAATGGATAAAAGAGGGAGAAGCCAATACGCGGTATTATCATGCAATGGTTAAGGATAAGCGGCATCAGCAGAGTATACATCGCATTTATATGAATGAGGGGGTTCTTTGTGATACACTTGATAGTGTCAATGCAGCAGCGGTTGACTACTTCACTCTTATGTTTACTAGTTAGCCAATTGAGGATAGTACAAAGTTCTTGCAATGCATCCCTCAGATTGTCACGGAAACGGATAACATGTTGCTAACGAGCATGCCATCGATGGGTGAAGTTAAGCAAGCAGTATGAGATTTAGATCCACACAGTGCAGCAGGTCCGGATGGCTTCAATGGATGGTTTTTCCAATTTTGCTAAGACATTATTTCAGCCAATGTATATAAAGTTGTTTAGGATTACTTCCTTGGCTTTCCAATCCCATGTGCCATGACCCATTCTATGATTATTCTCCTGCCTAAGGGTTCAGCATAAAGGACATTTGCGGATTACCGGCCTATTGCTCTTTCCACTTTTATGAGCAAGATCCAGACTCGGATTTTGGCAAATAGATTGAGTTCCATACTTCAATGAATAATTTCCCCAGAGCAAGCAGGATTTAAAAAAGGTCGAGGAATCTCTAAACAAGTGTTGTTGGGTAATGAATTGATACATTGGTTTGACAAAGGCTCACGACCGGCGAAAGTTCTTATAAAGTTGGATATGGCAAAAGCCTTTGATCGAGTTAATTGGCATTTTCTGCGCCAAATACTTGAGAGTTTCGGTTTTTCCTAGCATTTTATAAAATTGATCATCAATCATTTAGAAGGTACATGTCCTTTGTGGCTTCTTTCGGCCAGCACGTGGAGTTAAGCAGGAGGATTCACTTTCTCCGCTTCTATTTATCTTGGCGGCTGAGGCATTTAGTAGAAGGCTTAAATCATTAGTTTTCAGTTCATACATCGCTCCTTTCTCTTTAGGGCATATGCCCATGGTTATTTCTCACTTATCTTATGCGGATGATTTGTTAGTTTTTTTGACTGTTGGTAGGCGCAATTTATCTCGCTTTAAGAATTTTTTAACATCTTATGAGAGAGTTTCAGGGCAAGAAGTTAATTGGCATAAGTGCACGATATCCTTTTTGGTTCAAATCACTCCCATGCAACGTTGATCTTAATTGCAATTGCTAGATATGAGACAATCCAACTTGCCTATGAAGTATTTGGGATCCTACTTACATAATTTCACTACACGGGCTACTCACTGTCATGAACTTCTCCAACAAGTGGATGCTCAGTTGGGTGGTTGGCAACATCGGCTGTTAGGTGCCGCAGGAAGGCTGGTTTTGATTCGTTCAGTTTTATCTTCAATTCCATTGCACCTTATGTCAGGTGCGAAACTTCCTCATAGTATTCTCACTTCCTTGCTACAACGCTTTGCACATTTTCTACAGGGTCCGGATAGACGACATTGGATTTCATGGAGAAAGATTTGTTATCCAAAACATGAGGGAGGTCTTGCTATTCGCAATCTTCAGGATGTGCAGGATGACTTTACTTGTAAATTATGATGGTGGTATCAGACCACAGATAATCTTTAGGGCCAGTATATGCGTCTCCGATATGGTGGTTTAGGAGATTTTCAGCCACGTCTTTATGATTCACCCAGTTGGCATCGTATATGTTCGATGCATCAATTATGTTCTTCCATGGCAATGGGTTAATAGATCTCTGATATGGCCAACAGCATCAGGAAGTTTTACTTTGTTCCATGCCTATGAATCAATCAGATCTACACGGACAGTACTCCTCTCCTATAAATATATCTGGTTGAAGACGCAACAGCTAGCCATACAGCTTTTCCTTTGGAGGTTGTTTCATGGTACATTACCACTACAGGATTCCCTTAGACGGTTTATGGTGATTATGCCTACAATCTGCCTTTTTTGCGGACAGGAGGAGGCTTCGACTAACCATTTATTTTACATTTGTTCTGAGACTCGCGTGTTGAGAAATATGCTTGGATAATTTTCAAAGTCATGATTTTAAGTGATGAATAGTTAAAAATGTCACATATGGTGTTATAAATGAAAGAGTTGAATAAGTGAAGAAAAATGACACTATGTCTAGGGTTGTTAGAAATATTTTTCTATGATGTGATAAAATAGTTGTTTTTATTTTTACATGATTTATATATGTTTATCATGTTGTGATGATGTGATTTTTATGATGATAATATCTTGTGACTAATATGCCCTCGAATTTTCTACAACTTACCAAAAAGGGCAAAAGTGGTACTTTGAGTTTTGTATATACTCGACATGGTGAATATGATTCAAGAAGATATTATCATCTTATTTATTATCAAGAAGGTGTTATTATATTTAATTCTGACCATCGGGGTCATTTCTGGAGTTTTATCTCACTAGGGGCATTTTGGTCATTTTACCCCCGAAGATAGTTTCGGTATTTTTACTCAAGGAATCTCTTGATTATCTTATTATATTCATTCTGGAGTTCATTTAGTATATTCTTGAAGATTATTTGGTAGTTTTCTATTTTATTCTCTCATTTGATGATTTTATCGACGGTAGCGGGATATGTGACGGTATTTGATGTCACGTTCTATTTTCTCTTTAAGACTCTTATATATATGTTATTGGAGGTTCTTAATCATCATCTTTCAAAGATTACAAGGTTTCCTTGGTGCAAGATTCATCACAATATGTCAAGGAGAAATGGGAATTTTGATATTATATGTTGACATAACCTTGTCAACTATTATTTGTTGATTTCTCCTCAAAAATCTGAGTTGGTATACATATACACAGCCTCCAAAACGTGATTATACAGGTGGAGATGATGTTTTTCTCATTTTATGAGTTGGAGACAAGAAGACAAACCAAAAGCAAGCTAGTTGGCAAAAGTTGCCAACTTGAAATTTCAAATTTGAATGTAATGGAGACAAGGTTGTTGGAGATGATTATGGAGGTGCTTTAATTCAAAATTCTCAGCCATCACATGGTCTAAAAGTTGGAGGAAATATGCCATCAATTCACACTATAAATAGAAGGCAAGATGAAGAAGAGAAGACACACACTTGAAAGCAAAATTGAAAATTGTTGTCTTGCTATTCTCTTCTCATATTTTCGTTCATACTTTGTGTAGCTAAGGTATTCCAATTTTCTTTGTTGTCCAGCTACACTATACACACCTTCTTGAGTTGGATTTGTATGATTGATTAGCCACATTTATAAGGCTACATCAATAAGTGGTAGAGGTGTTGTAACCAAGAGTTGCATAGAAGTGATTATTCAAGTCTTGAATATGGTTGGTGTATAACCCAAGGATCAAGCTTGGCTCTTGTTGTAAGGTGTTAATTTGATAGTGAAATCCAAGGAAAGGTGTTCCTTGGGACTGGATTAGGTCACATTGACCGAACCAGGATAAATTCTTGGTGTTCTTCTCTTGTTTCTTTATTTCTATTTTCTGCCCATTTTTGACTGCAGTTTTCACACAACTTCTCACAATTTGAAAAAATAGCTAAACATTTTCAAAATTCGTGATTTTTGGTGGAGTTATACTTCATACTGTTAGCTTGCATTTTCAATAAGAATCACTTGATTTGAGCAAGAGAAAGTTAGTCTTTCAGTCTTTGCAAAATAACTGCTCCAATCTGGCTGCAATCTGACCAGTTATGAGATAACTTAAATTCTGTATTTTTCAAGAGTTGGTTAAGGTCAGGGCCTTTTGGAAATTTCATCTACACATCCTAAGGAGTGTTTTGATATAAAGATCAACCTTTTTGGTTGAGTATTCAAAGAGAAACACGTTTTGCAAAATCAACAACATTCTGTCCAATTATGTCCAGATTGACCATCTGAATCTTTTTATTTATTTGAAGGGTCAAACGATCTTAGTTTTGTCTGATTTTTGAATAGAGTCTTTTTAACTCATTGAAGTTAAATTCTGGAAAGTTTCATAATTTTTGGAGTTGTGTACAATTATTTATGAATTTTTGAAAAACGGGTTCTGAATCTGAGGTGGTTTCAGATTCTGTTTTCAAAGGGGATTTTAACAAAGGGTTGTAGTGTAATTTCCGCTAACCACTATTCACCCCCCTCTAGTGGTGTTTATTGCAGGTGCACAGTCCAACATTTGGTATCAGAGCTAGACCAACACCACTAAAAAGAAGCAAGATTCAACACCATACGAACAATACAAGGCCAAGAAACAACGATTCATTATATACTACTTGTCTCAAATCCAAGGTACATACTATGGCTATTGTTTCTCAAAAAGGTGAGTTGGAAGGTATGTCTACACAACGCCCTTCTCTTTTTTATGGCAATAATTTTGTTCATTGGAAACTAAGAATGAGGCTATTCTTAACGGCTATAGACATCGATTTATGGTCTATAGTTGAAGATGGGCCGTACATTCCAACGAAAGTTACACAAGTTAGTGGAGTAACTCAAGAGGTTGAAAAATATAAAAGTGAATGGTCATCAGATGATAAAAAGAAAATGTTCATGAATGCTAAAGCTAGGCAATTACTTTTGAATGGACTTACAACTTCTGAAGCAGGATATGTGTCAAATTGCACAAGCGCACACGACATGTGGAAATCACTTGTATTAAAGCATGAAGGTACTAGTGGTGTTAAAGAGTCAAAAATAAACATGCTTATGACTGAATTAGAGACTTTCAAAATGTTGCCAAACGAATCCATAACATCTATGGATTTGAGGATTACTAATATTTTCAATGCCCTTAAAGCTTTAGGGAAGTCATTTTTGAATAGTGAAAAGGTTCAAAAGGTGCTAGAAGCCTCCCTGCTGAATGGGATCCAAAGGTGACTGCAATCGAGGAGACAAAGTCAATCACTAAGATGGATGAATTGATCGGGTCTCTTAAAGTTTATGAGGTTAAATTAAACCAACGAAAGTCTGAATCGTTTAAGTCATCTGGTAAGTCAATAGCTTTCAAAACAACCAAAACACATGCTAGTAACGATGATAATAATAGTGATATTGAATTAGACGATGACTTGATATTGATAGCTAGAAAACTAAGAAAATTTTTCAAACGTCCAAATAGGAATAGACAATGTAATTCTTCTTCTTCTTCTTCTCAACCTAGGAAGAATAACACAAACAAATGGTATAATAAATAATTAAAGTGTTATGAATGCGGTCAAAAAGGACATATTTCATACGACTGTCCCACGAAGAAAAATAATAATAACAACAACAATAATAAACAAGCCAAGGACAAGGAGGCTCAAACGACAAAGACAAAGGAGTCTAAGGCAAGAAAAGGGAAATGAGCAATGAAGGTGAGCACATGGAGCGACTCATCCGACTCAGAATCCGAAACTGAGGAAGCTCAAGTTTGCTTCGTATCCAACGAGGTATGTTCTTCTTCTGATAGTGATTCTGATAGTGACATGACATTTGATGAAATGTATGAATAATTCCTAAGAATGCATGCTCACTGTAAGAGGCTCTCTAAAGAAAAGAAGAAACTAGTTGAAGAAAATGATAAGTTGAAGACGTCCAACTTGGAATTTTCCGATCAATTAGAATCTCTTAAACAAGAGTCTTCTAATACTCTTGATTCTTTAGAGAATAAAATTGAATCATATAGGAAAGATGAACAAAAGTTACAAATGGAAAATAAAATGTTAAAATCCAAGTTAGAAAGTTGTGAAAATGAAATAGTACAACTTAAGTCTTCTAAATTTACATTAGAAATAATGATAGAACAATTTAAATCTGGTGCAAATATGTTAGATACACTTATATCATCACAAAAGTATGGAAATGATAAAACTTGATTGGGATATAAAAAAGAAGATAAAAAATTAGATAAAAAGACTCAGTTTGTATCATCAACTACGAAAGAACCTTATAAAGTTATAAAAACAAACTTGTCTGCTAAATCTTCTTCTACTCCTTCTTCTTCTTATTCAAGGAAAAAATACAACACACACCCACCAATACACACACATATAAACATACATCTATGCCAAACTTTGCATCTAGACAACCTAGAAATTATGCCTACATGTATACAAATGCAACTAGACCAAATAAAATGCATATAACTTATTATGAACCTAAATATAGGCAACACTCTTATAAGTCTTATAGAATTGCCTACAAACACACTTATATAGCGCCATATAAGAAACAAAATCGCATGCCTTATACACATTATAAAACTTGGCCATCCTATAATGATTATCAACCACGGCACAACATGTATAACAATGCATCTTCACATATGTGGAATAATCATGTATATGCTAATTCTTCTTATTTTCCAAATTATAAGTATGCTAAAAATGTGCCTAGAAGGTATATTCAAGTTTGGATACCTAAGGGATATCTAAACAAGAATAATGTCCCTAACATTCAAGGACCCAAATAAAGGGTACCTAAAACTTTGTCTCCATTGTAGGATAAACGCAAGGAATGCAAGAAGGAGCAAAGTCAAAGAATCTAAAAACCAACTGGTTTTTAGATAGTGGATGTTCGAGGTATATGACGGGGAACCCCAAACTATTCATCGAATTGAAACATATCAAAAATGGAGGAAAAGTAACATTCGGTGACAACAACAAAGGACAAGTTGTTGGAAAAGGAACAATTGGGGACCTTAACACATTTCACATACGAAATGTGTTATTAGTAAGTAATCTATCTTATAATTTACTTAGTATTTCTCAACTTATAGATTGTGGTTATAATGTCTCATTTCTTCCCAATTCTTGTGATATAATAAATGAAAAAGGAGAAACGGTTTTAAAACGAAATAGAGATGGAAATATTTATACTCTTACCTTAGATAATATGTTAGATCCTAAGGTTAAGTGTCTAATATCACATGACTTAGATGTAAATTTATGGCATAGAAGATTAGACCATATAGGAATTTCAACTATTAAGAAATTGTCTAAGAAGAATTTAATTAGAGGAATGCCTAAGTTAGACTTAGATAATTTTCAAATGTGTGAAACACGTATTAAGGGAAAACACATTAAAGAAACCTTAAAACCGAAACATGAAGTGAGTACTAGTCATGTACTAGAATTGCTTCACGTAGACTTATTTGGTCCAAGTAGGACCAGAAGTCTAGGTGGACACTACTATGTGTGTGTCATAGTAGATGATTACTCACGATACACATGGACATTGTTCTTGACACACAAAGACGATGCTCCATTGGTAATCGAAAATCTTATTAAGCAACTTGAAAATCTTTATGAAGAAAATGTTAAAAGAATTAGAAGTGATAAAGGTGGCGAATTTAAAAGCAAAGATATAATTAAGTTTTGTGAATTACATGGAATAAAACATGAATTCTCACCACCAAGAACACCACAACTCAATGGAGTTGTTGAACGTAAAAATAGAACACTACAAGAAATAGCTAGAACTATGTTGTGTGAAAACAAAGTACCTAGATATTTGTGGGCTGAAGCTGTTAGTTGTGCATGTTATATAATAAATAGGCTTTCTATTAGAAAGAAATTAAATAAAACACCATATGAGTTATTGAATAATAGACAACCTAAGGTAGATTATCTTAGAGTATTTGGGTGTAAATGTTTTGTACTTAATACCAAAGATAATCTAGATAAATTTGAACAAAAGTCTATTGATGCATATTTGTTGGATATTCAACTAACTCAAAGACATATAGGTGTTATAATCATGCATCTAGAAAAATAATTGAATCTATACATGTGAAATTCAATGAGAATGCATATTTTGATGTAAGTGATAAAAAGAAACAAGAGAATAATGTTGAAAATATGCTTGATGATGATGATATATTACTTGAGCCTGTTCATGATCATCTAGAACCAACTTCCCCTGAACAAGATGTGCATGAACCTTTAGGTGAAATAAATCAAGAAATTTTACAATTGGAAGATAATCTACCTAACTTACAGGATGTTCCAATTGTATATGAAAATGTTCACACGAATGAAACATTTGAACTAGAAGATGGTGAACCTAGTCAATTTAGGAATTGGTGGCTTATAGAAGATAAACATAAACACCCTAAAGAGCTAATCATTGGTGATCCAAGTGTTGTGGTTAGAAAACGTAGAAACATAAGTCAAGCTGAAGGGCATATCTTAATATCACACTTAGAACCTAAAAATATTAAGGAAGCCTTAGGCGATTTATCATGGATAGATGCCATGCATGAGGAGTTAAACTAATTTATCCGAAATAATGTATGGGACTTAGTGCCTAAACCTGAAAACAAATCTATAATAGGAACAAAATGGATATTTAGAAACAAAATGGATGAACAAGGAAACATCACAAGAAATAAAGCTAGACTAGTTGCACAAGGTTATAATCAACAAGAAGATATAGATTATGAAGAAACCTTTGCACCCGTTGCATGACTAGAAGCAATTAGATTTTTACTTGCGATTGCAAGTCTAATCAATATTAAGCTCTTCCAAATGGATGTCAAGAGTGCATTCTTGAATGGATACATTCAAGAAGAGGTGTTTGTCAAACAACCCCCTGGATTCGAAGATCCAAAGAATCCTAACCATGTTTACAAGCTTAAGAAAGCTCTATATGGTTTGAAACAAGCTCCAAGAGCTTGGTATGATAGATTTGCGAACTTTCTTATTGCAAATAATTATCAAAGGGGAACAATAGACAACACATTATTTCTAAGACGAACAGATAATGATTTGTTAATAGTTCAAATCTATGTAGATGATATAATCTTTGGTTCAACAAACCCTACCTTAGTAAAAGACTTCGAAGAATGTATGAAGTCAGAATTTGAAATGTCAATGGTAGGAGAGTTGAATTATTTCTTAGGACTTCAAATCAAACAAACCCCTCAAGGAATTCACATTAGCTAACTTAAGTATGTCAATGATATGATTAAGAAGTTTGGCTTTGAAGAATTAAATCCAACACCTACCCCCATGAGTGTTAACACCAAACTAGACAAGGATGAAAATGGTAAAACCTTTTGATGACACACTTTATAGGTCTATGATTGGCTCATTGTTATACTTAACTGCATCAAGACCTGATATTATGTTTAGTGTGTGTATGTGTGCTAGGTTTCAATCTTGTCCTAAGGTATCACATTACAATGCAGTGAAAAAGATCTTTAGATATCTTAAGCATACACCTCACTTAGGACTGTGGTATGATAGAAAAGCTAAGTTGGAATTACACGCATATAGTGATGCTGATTATGGTGGTTGCAAGTTAGATAGAAAATCCACTAGCGGTACATGTCAATTCATAGGAACCAATTTGATCTCTTGGTTTTCTAAAAAGCAAGCTAGTGTAGCTCTTTCTACCACTGAAGCCGAGTATATCGCTTTGAGTTTATGTACTACCCAAATACTTTGGCTTAAATAGCAACTTAGTGATTTTGGCATTAAAATGAATAAGATTCCAATTTTTTGCGATAGCACAAGTGCAATCAATCTTTCACAGAATCCGATGCTTCATTCTAAGGCCAAACACATTGAGGTGCGATATCACTTTCTTCGTGATCATGGTCAAAATGAGGACATAATGATAAACCATATAAGAACTGATCACCAAATCGCTGACATATTCACCAAACCCCTTAATCAAGACACTTTTGAAAACTTACGAGCCAAATTAGGAATGATGACTTACGATACCATTGTATAGTTCTATCTTTTGCATGATTTGCAAAATAAAGGGGGAGATAGAATAAGAACATGATTTCAGTTGGTAAGTCATGTTTTAGTTGGTAAGTCATGATGAATCATATGCTAAGTTTTTTATTGGTATAAATTTTGGAGCATAGGTTAAGGGGGAGAGTATGAGTTGCGGGAGAGCGGCATACTATTTAAAAGTTGAAAACATAGTTGAAAACATTTGGTTAAACTTTTGGTTATAAGTTGTGACATTAAAATCATGTTAGGTTATTTTGAAAATCATCCAAAAGGGGGAGAATGTTGAGAAATATGTTTGGATAATTTTCAAAGTCATGATTTTAAGTGATGAATACTTAAAAATGTCACATATGGTGTTATAAATGAAAGAGTTGAATAAGTGAAGAAAAATGACACGATGTCTAGGGTTGTTAGAAATATTTTTCTATGATGTGATAAAATAGTTGTTTTTATTTTTACATGATTTATATATGTTTATCATGTTGTGATGATGTGATTTTTATGATGATAATATCTTGTGACTAATATGCCCTCGAAGTTTCTACAACTTACCAAAAAGGGCAAATGTGGTATTTTGAGTTTTGTAGGAACTCGACATGGTGAATATGATTCAGGAAGATATTATCATCTTATTTATTATCAAGAAGGTGTTATTATATTTAATTCTGACCATCGGGGTCATTTCTGGAGTTTTATCTCACTAGGGGCATTTTGGTCATTTCACCCCCGAAGACAGTTTCGGTATTTTTACTCAAGGAATCTCCTGAGTATCTTATTATATTCATTCTGGAGTTCATTTAGTATATTCTTGAAGATTATTTGGTGGTTTTCTATTTTATTCTCTCATTTGATGATTTTATCGACGGTAGCGGGATATGTGACGGTATTTGATGTCACGTTCTATTTTCTCTTGAAGACTCTTATATATATGTTATTGGAGGTTCTTAATCATCATCTTTCAAAGATTACAAGGTGTCCTTGGTGCAAGATTCATCACAATATGTCAAGGAGAAATGGGAATTTTGATATTATATGTTGACATAACCTTGTCAACTATTATTTGTTGATTTCTCCTCAAAAATCTGAGTTGGTATACATATACACAGCCTCCAAAACGTGATTATACAGGTGGAGATGATGTTTTTCTCATTTTATGAGTTGGAGACAAGAAGACAAACCAAAAGCAAGCTAGTTGGCAAAAGTTGCCAACTTGAAATTTCAAATTTGAATGTAATGGAGACAAGGTTGTTGGAGATGATTATGGAGGTGCTTTAATTCAAAATTCTCAGCCATCACATGGTCTAAAAGTTGGAGGAAATATGCCATCAATTCACACTATAAATAGAAGGCAAGATGAAGAAGAGAATACACACACTTGAAAGCAAAATTGAAGATTGTTGTCTTGCTATTCTCTTCTCATATTTTTGTTCATACTTTGTGTAGCTAAGGTGTTCCAATTTTCTTTGTTGTCCAGCTACACTATACACACCTTCTTGAGTTGGATTTGTATGATTGATTAGCCACATTTATAAGGCTACATCAATAAGTGGTAGAGGTGTTGTAACCAAGAGTTGCATAGAAGTGATTATTCAAGTCTTGAATATGGTTGGTGTATAACCCAAGGATCAAGCTTGGCTCTTGTTGTAAGGTGTTCATTTGATAGTGAAATCCAAGGAAAGGTGTTCCTTGGGACTGGAGTAGGTCACATTGACCGAACCAGGATAAATTCTCGGTGTTCTTCTCTTGTTTCTTTATTTCTATTTTCTGCCCATTTTTGACTGCAGTTTTCACACAAATTCTCACAATTTGAAAAAATAGCTAAACATTTTCAAAACTTGTGATTTTTGGTGGAGTTATACTTCAGACTGTTAGCTTGCATTTGCAATAAGAATCACTTGATTTGAGCAAGGGAAAGTTAGTCTTTCAGTCTTTACAAGATAATTGCTCCAATCTGGCTGCAATCTGACCAGTTTTGAGAAAACTTAAATTCTGTATTTTTCAAGAGTTGGTTAAGGTCAGGGCCTTTTGGAAACTTCATTTACACATCCTAAGGAGTGTTTTGATATAAAGATTGACCTTTTTGGTTGAGTATTCAAAGAGAAACACGTTTTGCAAAATCAGCAACATTCTGTCCAATTCTGTCCAGATTGACCATCTGAATCTTTTTATTTATTTGAAGGGTCAAACGATCTTATTTTTGTCTGATTTTTGGATAGAGTCTTTTTAACTCATTGAAGTTAAATTCTGGAAAGTTTTATAATTTTTGGAGTTGTGTACAATTATTTATGATTTTTTGAAAAACGGGTTCTGAATCTGAGGTGGTTTCAGATTCTGTTTTCAAAGGGGATTTTAACAAAGGGTTGTAGTGTAATTTCCGCTAACCACTATTCACCTCCCCCTCTAGTGGTGTTTATTGCAGGTGCACGGTCCAACATCGCGTTATATGGGATTATTTTGACTCATTGTTGGGCATTGATGTTGCGTCCAACGGTGGCTGGAGGACTTATTTATTTTCTGTTTGGCTGTCAGTACCGCCTTCTTTTCCGGGTGAGATGCAGCAAATTTATCAAGGAATTCTAATGTGGAATATATGGAAGATGTATGCAACCATTACTTTTGATGAAGCATGTTGGTCACCTAATATTCTACTTCGTGCTATTAGACGGGATTTATTTACATGGGCCAGATCAAGAAATGGGACTAGAACAACGCGTTCTATTCCGCGGCTTATACATATGGGCTTGTCACCCCCTCTCCATTCCAGTCGAGTAAGGATACTACATTGGCATCCTCCTCCGTCAGGACAGCTAAAACTCAATACGGATGTTGCAGTTGGTCGTGTTTCAGCTGGTGGGGGGCTGTTCTTCTTGATTCAGATGGAAGATTTGTACATGCTTTCTCATATACCTTAAGACATGATTCTCACTTCATGTTGAGGCAAAGCGGTGTTAATGGCTCTTCTTTATTATGTGCCTTCTTTTGGAAATTTTATGGTTGAGGTTGATTGTCTGGAGCAGGTTCATATACTTGCCTCATCTGGTCCACTGGCGCCTGACATTGGACGACTGCGAGCTTATCTACGTCACTTATCTCTGTCCATATGCTATGCTCCTCGAGAGGTCAATCAGGCTGCATATTATCCTTCGCAGTCAGCGATGATCAGTTCGAGGGTGTCTTATTACGATTCTCTCTATTCCTTGCCATCTCATATATGCGTTATCATTTGCACTGATTCCACATTTCCTTCTTTTCGTCATACTTCCACAGAATACAATGGAACACGAATACCATAGTTGTTGGCTTACTCTATTACTAGCACTTTCTATGTATTTTAGTTCTGTACAAGATGTATTCTACCACTCTTCCAATTGTGTAAATATGTACGTTTTTTCCTTTGCCAAGGTTTTATCCACAATGGTGGTTTTACTTGGCAAGGTTTTAATGCGACATATCATACATGATTAGAGAATGGTCATTCTTTCTTCTTTACATTATCGCCATTCATATGCTGAAGATCCATGTATTGTAATATGGTATTCCTCCGTCAAAAGTGAGGCATTTTCATTATATATATATATATATATATATATATATATATATATATATATATATATATATATCCAGCAAATTGCGACATACACAGTCACTGGACATACATTTTTGGTTGCCTATATTCTGGAGGAATGCAGGCAACGCCGGTATGTATACAACTTGCAACACAATCTCAATGCTCTTTTCACATATTATTTTGTTTTCTCATTGGTTCTTACGCTTTACATGGGGGTACCATCGGCATTGGCGAGCTCCAAGACATTGAAGACTCATACTCAGAGATGGATACACAACCACGGCAAGTCGTGCTGGCCACATCACATAGATTAGTCTTTAGCGTGTATGCACATTATTGTACTTATTTTGTATTCTCAAAAACTATCATCTTATCTGCTTCTTTTTTGCGCAACTTGTACATTATTTCTATGCTTTTTTGTTTAATTTGGGAGAGTCTCCCGCCTTAGCTAAGAAATCATTGTAACCACGGTATTCCTCCACCACAAGTGAGGGTCAAATTATTAATAAAACACCAGGATGGTACCGCCCGTCTTTCATCAAAATATATATATATATATATATCTTCTTTTGGAAGGACGGACGGTACCGTTCGGGTGTTTTATTAATAAATTAAACCTTCACTTGTGGCGGAGGAATACCGTGGTTACATGTATGGCACTAGCGCTATGGGAGACTCTCCCAAAGAAAAACAAAAGCAAAATATAGCAACTTGCAAGTCTAAGTAGTGAAAATGTGTGAATAGTTACATCAGAAAAAGGATGTAAACGAGCAGAATTTATCAAAAACAGTCGAATGATACGAGTACAAAATAAGCACCATGAATGAAAGGAGTCGATCAGAAAGCGGTGTAATTATCCCAAAAGTAGAGGAGTAGATATCAGTTCTGTACGAAGAGCATGTACCTCAGAATACAGGCCATATGAGTAGTTATGAATAGGAAATGTCAAACATAACAGAAGGCAATGAATAATAATAAAGGAAAAGGAGTCTCCAGGTTGCTGTAACCATTTCTGGTACGAGCAACGACAACAAATGCATGCTAACCCAATGGGAGACATCCTTCCTGATGTGACCAATGTATGCGCAACTCCAATGACAACAAAGACATGGAACATTAGGCAGAAACATGAAATGTAAAGCATATAAGAGATAAGTATGATAAGCATGCGACAAAATATATCATGTCGCTTGCATCAAAACGATGTAGGCGAGAGGGCACATATACGATACCAGCGAGAGACCTCTGATGGCGAATGTAATCAGCATATACATCAATGTGCAAGCATCCTCGGATAGCTGGAGGGACATCCGAGACTATACGAAAAACGCATGTCTGACCCATCATGAGCCCATGTTACGTAAGAGTATGTACCACTGAATTTGCTGCAAGGGGCACATTAGTAAGTGTGTCTTGAATAATCCTTAAGAAGAGGGACACACGGGCCAAATCCATGCCCAATCTGTGATGTCACTGTAGATTGTGTGGTAAACAATGAGAGGATAGGCAGACAATCTACCTCAATCTGCAAACTAGAATAGTCCTGCAGAAAAGACATGAGGGAGAAGAGGAGGGCATGTAGCTCTGCATGCATCGATGGAAGTACTGGTAGGGGAAAACAAATGGCATGTATCAACTGGACTTTATCATTGCACAAAACAGCTCCACAGCCGCACCACGACAACCACCAGCTGCATCAACATTTACTTTTAGCTTAGTAGAAGGAGGCAGCAGCCAGCGAACAAGATGTACCCGGCGTTAACGCATTATAGGTGAATAATGAGCAGCTAGTAATGACTAGACAGAGCGGGAAAACTTTGATCTAGAAATCGATGAACACCATGTGAGTATGCTGACACGAATGCGCTCTCTAAGACGGGCAGAGGAGAAACATTCTTCCCCAAACTGGATGACTGCATACTCCTTCCATATATATACATTTAATTATACATATATACATATATATATAACATACACATACATGTATCGATGTATGGATATATGTATTCCTTAATATAAGAAAAATGATTTTTGAAATATTTTATTTATTTTGTGTAAAGATAATTTGAATAATATGAGAAAAGAGATGAGGTAGAAGTTCTCTTTTTCTTCTCAAAATTGATTAGTATTTGGTGGAGCTCAATGCAGAAGAATGTTAACGGAAGGGAAGATCGGTGAGCACAGCGGTGGCGTGATTAGAATCGGAGCCATGGCGCCATCATCGCGAGAGAAAATTCTCCGTACGTACGTACACGCATATGCATACATATATATACATACACACGCATACGCACATATATATATATATATATATATATATATATATATATATATATATATATGTATATATGTGTATATATATATATATATATATATATGTAAAATACTTTTACCACTATGTGTGTGTATAAAAAATTGAGAGCTCTGGCGATGTCGATCACAGGCGGCAGTAGCCGTCGCCGTTCTTTACTCTCAGCGTCTCAGCAATGTACATTCCAGCTATCAACCTCCGGGATTCTGTTCTCCTTCTTCATTCTGATTCTCACTGTAGCGCCCCGCTCTCGAACCCTATCTCGGGAACAATGCACCCGCCGTATCTCACTGAGGAGAATACAAGGCGTCGAAACAATTTCCGACCTGTCCGAAAAGACGTAGAAATTTTTCGCGCGGAAACGAAATACCATAAAGTTAATTCATATGAATAAAAGACAAACCTCCATACAGGCAATAAATATGTCACAACAATATAGTCAACGCTCTAACATCTAGAGTCTATTGTACTAAACAAAGTGATGTCTGATGAGACCCCAAAGAAGATACAGATGAACCGTCGCTGTTCTACTCGCATCCTAGGTGCGACCATCAGTCTGCCCATACTAATGTGTCAGCCCCGTCCTCAGCAAAGATATAGTCGTGCGCTTCTTTGTTCTCACCTGGTGGGGGGGAAGTAGGGGTGAGTGACGGGAAATCACGCAGTAGGCACCTGCCTCCAACTCGTACAAGACTAGCATACTAAAATGATATAACACATAACACATAAAACATGATATCACATAAGCATATGAAAGATTGCGGGAAGTAATTCACTCCAGATAAAGAATGCGCAACATCATGATGCATGTCCTACTATGCATGTCACACGCAACAAAGTCATGTCACACAGAATGCCGATATCTCCACCGTGCAATGCATGAACCCGGGTCCTACTGAGTGGCTGCAGGTCGTACACCCCACAGTCACCATACTGAGTGTGCGTGGCCGCGCCACCGCACACCATCCTGGGTGTCGTGGCCCTGCCACCGTACACCATCCTGAGCGTCCGTGACCCATACGTCACGACCCGCCATCAATGCAATGCACGTGCCATGAATGCAAAAACACAATCGCCTGAGGCCCCTGGCCCATCCTCACCATCCTCCGACACTCAAATCTAGGTTCATTTATTATCCGAGTAATGATTTAATGTGGTTTGACGTTAAACCTATTTTTTCATGGCTTGTGTACATATATTGCGCATTTTCTATTTTTTTCTCATTTTTCCTAATTTATTTCTATTTATTACCCAATTATCCAATTTAAATGAATTATCACAATTAATGAACTTTAGTAAAAATAATTTAGTCTCAGCATTTTATAATTTCTGGAATATATATATAATTTTCCGATTTTATTTATATTTTCTCTATAATTATTACTATTTAAAATTAATTAGATAACATTTATAGAATTTCCAGAAATTCAGAAATATATTATTTTTATTTTTTTTATTTAATTGGGCCAGCCAACTGGGGCCCGGTCCATTGGCCATTCGGCCCGGCCCGCGGTCGGCTCAGTAGATTATTTTATTTTATATATATTAAGTAAATGAGTCAGGCCTGCGCACAATCGGCATGCTACACAGAAATTTGATGAAAATCATTTAATTTCAGTATTTTATAATTTCTGAAATTTATTTATGATTTTCTGATATTTACTTATATTTTTCCTATATTTAATACTATTTTTAATCAATTAAATAACATTAATAAAATAAATCCTAGAAATTCTTTTGATATCAAATTCATCCCTAACATCAAATCAGATAGACGCAGAGCACGCATCGCATAGACTTCGCATTCCACAGACTCACTGTTGTACCCCAACAATTAGGTACGTAAAAAAAACTATGAATATGAGATGGAATAAAAGAGACAATTTCTTTTAGCGCATGTTACTTAAATCCTTTCAAGTCTCTTTACTTAATTCTTATTAAGGTGATACCAAGCCCAAATTAAATAAGGGAAACTTCAAGAGAGTAATACATGAGAGATAGGATTACATGAGCCATACATACTAACATATATGTGTGCACGTGTATATGTGATATGTATGCATACACATGCTAATCTTAGAATATAATAAAATAGGTGAAACAATATAGTACATGAACTAAAGTTACAAGAAATATCAATTGGCCAAGAAGCCTAAATTTCGGCCTATACATGGAGACACTCTAGGAATTTCTAGCCAATTTTATTGGTTAAGATAATAAGATAAGAAACTACTAGGCAAAGAAATAAATAGAAAATAAAATAGACATGCATTTAAGGAACAAGTTGAGACAACTCATTAAAGAAGGAAGTAGTATGGTTGAGGTCATAAAGACCCCAACCAAAGCCGCCCCCCTTAATGTCTAGACATGGAGGATTTTAAATCCTACCATGGTTACTTTTCTCTAAACCAAGGTTAATGTAACCATGATTTAGTAAAGTAACTTTGGTTAAAACAAAAAGTAACTATGGTTGAGCAAAGTAACCAAAGTTAAGTTAGATTAACCTTGGTTAAGCTACAAGGAAGCCCTAATCTCACCAAATCCCTCCAAAAACCGTCCCCTCCTAAGCCTCCAAAGATGTTTTAACTTCAACCATTCTAGAAGCCTCTATCTCTCCTATTGCAAGAGCAAAAACACTTAGCAAAATCTCCATTTTCCTCATCAAGGATTTCGGCCATTCCATCTTGAGGGCTAGAGCTTCAAGTTCACTTCAAGACCCCAAGGAGACATCTAGGTAAGTCTTGTTCCTAGCCTCCTTAAGAGAACTCTCATTTTGATAAGAATGAAACTCACATGCACCCTCTTGTTCCATGCCTAAAAACCGTGGGTTTTATGGTGAAAATAGGGGAAAGCTATCAACTTTCTTAGGAGGAGATACATTGAGGTGCTTGAACCTCCATTCCAAGATTACTTTGGTAAGATGCTTTAACTTTAAAGATGACCTAGTCACTCCATTTGAATAAAGAACTAACCTTTTGATTTCCCTCCCTCAAAACCGTGTGTTCAAGGTGAAGAGGGTGAAGGATTTCATCACATCTCACTTCATAACCAAGCAAAGGCAAGAGCTTTAGCTTGAAGAGGCAAGTATACTTCAACCCCTTACAATATATGTGATTATGTGCATACTTGAATGTCTAGAAGCCTAAGATATGACTCTAGTGAAAATATGCCTAAGTTGTTACCTTTTTCTTATATGTTGAATTTGTTGGACTAGGGGACTGTTTTGTTTGGAAGAATGAACAGCCCATGTGAATGACTTTTGCATGCTAAAAGAGACTTGAACTTAGTATAGGAAAGCCTTATCATGTATATTGAATGGTCATTAACTTGGATTATAGGCTAAAGAATAAAATTAGGAAGGAAAGGATATTTCTATGCATGTTGGCTGAAAACAGAATTCTGGACAGATTTTATGCCAAATTTATGGACTTAGTTAAGGACCTTCTAAGTGTTGGATTGAGCTTATTTTTGGTATGGTCATAGCTTATTATGTCTAGTTTATTGTGGCGTTAGAATTTCTGGAAAATCCTTTGTGGATTGGCCAGAAATGAATTTTTAGTAACAAGGGGTCGAAACAGCTTCTGGTCGTAGCACCTTAGGGAGAAAAATTATTTAAGTACCTTAAACATCTTGGATTGACCTGAAATTTTTACAGGAAGTACTTAAGACCTAGGGCTAGATATCCATGTAAAGAAATTGATTTTATCTATTGATCTTGATGGTAAACCATTGAAGGAAAGTCGGTGTAACATTCTGGAAAACAGGACAGATTGACCCTTTGTGCTTGTATGAATTGTATCGTATTTGTTTTAACCTGTTTTGGTGAAAGGGACATTTGAATATTGTTCACAAAGGAAATAGGAAGGATTTCCAGGTGCTAAGTGAGCCCCATAATGAGTTTATGGATGGAGACAAGGTAAGGAATGGAGTTGAGAGTGCAGCAGAATTTCTGTTGTACCCCTGTTGGGAATTATTTTTATTGAGGTATCTACGCTTGTCGAAATCGCATGAAATTTGTACAGAATGTAGTTAAGATCATGTGGTGCATGTCCATATTTTTAGTTTCTGGAAAGTAGGCTAAAAAGGTTGATTTTAAGGCCGGACAATACAGGACATGCTGCTGGTTGTTTTCCAGCCCACGAAGAAAGTTGTTTATGATGTTATAAGTGCATTTTACCATGTCGCATCCCATGCACTTGCATTGACATGCTCATATGTTCCATGCTCATGATTTTATTGATGTTTTATATAAAGTTTCTGTTTTGAAAGAATTCCGTCCCTTCTGGCCAGCTTAACCCGTCACAGATCCGGGGTTAATTGATCTGAAAAGTTATAAGAACCGATCCAGGCCCGGTATAATAGGTCTGAAGATGATCACGATTATAAGAACCGATCCAGGCCCGGTATAATAGGTCTGAAGATTTTAAGAACCGATCCAGGCCCGGTATAATAGGTCTGAAGAGTATAAGAACCGTGCCAGGTCCGGTATAATAGATCTGAAGGTGATCATGTTATAAGAACCGAGTCATGCCCGGTATAATAGGCTGACATACTCTCTTGTTTTACGATGAGCATGATTTGGAAGAAAGAAAGAAAGTTCAAGCATTTTCATGAGCATGTCTACTTGAAAGAAAGAATGTTTTCCCGTTGCATTTGCATCGCATTCACATTTTCATACGCATTACGCATGATACCTTTTCATAGAAGTAAGGTTTGGTTATGGCATGTAGAATCTAATTAAGTGATGACACTTAGATTTTAACTAAGTATTGACATGACTTTAAGTATGATGCTTTGGAAAGGTAATGGCAGGTATGTTCTAACTTAAGGAATTGGGGTTTGATTCTTGTATGCAGTTTTCTCTTTATTGTAAGGTGTTATTGTATACTTGCTGGCGACTCTGTCGCTCACCCATTTATTTCCCCCCCCCCCAGAGCCAGGTAATGAAGTCGAGTGGATTGATGATGAGCCAAGGATGCCATACCCGTAGGTTATTGAAATTGCCGTTAAGAGAATGATGATGGAAGCTTTTGATGAGCCTTTAGGACATTTTGGGACTTAGCTATTTCGGATTCTCTTCGGATAATGTTTGTATAATTTCGCGGAGTAGTGCTACCTGTTCAGTTTGTATAATTTTGCTATGTATTCGCGATTTGACGCTTTCGGATTAAGGTTCAAATTCTGCCGTATTTCTATCTACCTGTTAAGATCGTGACTTTGTAATCCATGTTTATCCATGGGTTTTGCGAGTTAAGTATCGACGCTTTGTACTTTTCCGAAAGGGAAGGTACGGCGGGTGCACCGTACGAGGGGTAGCCGAGTACGGGGCGCTACAGGTGGTATCAGAGCCGAGGCTCTAGATTCGGGCAGAACGTAGAAGATAAGTTATGATCTTAGAAAACTAAGAATTGATCTTAGACTTAAGTCATGATCTTAGAAGAGAGATAGCCTTAGCTTAGACAACTTAGATTGGGAATAGGGTCCCTTGGTCAACCTGTTAGCCGATATGTCGCGTATTGACTCTTTTTCTTGCTTTAAATTCCTTTTCCAAGCATGTCTAAATTTAGTCAGTCATCTCGATCTATATATACATAAATATACCTTTCTGCTCCGTATACAGATGGTTCGGACTCGTGGTAGACCTCGTAGAGATGCTGCCCATGCACCCGAACCAAACCCTCCACAACCTCAAGATCAAGTCCCTCCACCTCCTCCTCAGAATCAGAATCCACCGCCTCATCCCCCACCGCAGAATGAAAACCCCCCACTAGCTCAAGGAAACCCTCTTCCGCAAGTGCCACTTCTTATTCCGGATTTCCAAGCATTCTGTCAGACCGTAACTCAGATTGGCCAGGGAATGATACAGCAAGTTGCCCCTCCTCCTCCATATGAACCAATAAGAGATGCGCAGTACTACTTTGAGAAGCTCAAGCGAGCGAATGTGCCGCCTTTTGAAGGCAAGTCTGACCCCGATATGGCTGAAAAATGGCTAGATGAAGTGGAGAACTGTTTTGAACTGAATGGAGCCCCCGACAATATGAAAACCCAAGCTGTAAGGCCTTTCCTCCTTGGTGAGGCGAACCAGTGGTGGAAGGCTAAGCTACAACCTTTGCCCCGACCTATTCCATGGGAGAGATTCATCCAAGAGTTCAACAAGTTTTATTTTCCTCCGTCAGTGAAGATGCAAAAGAGGCATGATTTTGAAATGTTGAAGCAAGAACCTGGTATGACTGTGTCTGAATATGTGAGCAAGTTTCTGGCTTTGGGTAGATTTTCTCCGGCTACGATGAATGATGAGGAATCTAAGATGGTGAAGTTTGAGAGTGGGCTGAACCCAAGGATTCGAACTTGGTTGGTAAATGTTATCTCTGCTGATTTTGAGGCACTTGTTGACGCATGTTATCGAATCGAGAAGGATATCATTTGTCGCGATGTGACAGTGGGCCAGAAAAGAGGAAGGGACACTTCCGGTGATAAAGGAGCAAGGAAAATGACTAGACAGAATTTTCATGGGAGGCAAGGTAGACAGCAGAATCAGAACCAAAGAGGAAATCAGAATCGTGGACAGCGCCATGGGCAGAATCAGAATAATCAAAGAAATAATCAAGGAAATCAAGGACAGCAGCAGCAGGCCATTCCTATGTGTCCCCATTGTCAGAAGAATCATTTGGGCGAATGCTATGTACAAGCTGGTAAGTGCTTTGGTTGCGGCAAGACTGGCCATATGATTAGGGATTGTCCTGATAAGGGAGCTGCTTGTGTTGGATGTGGAAAGACCGGGCATATTATGAGAGATTGTCGTGAGCGTGGTGGTCAGCAGCAGAGGAACCAACGTCAGCGCCCGAATGCGCGTGTGCATGTGATGACTGATGCTGCAGTTGAGGAAGCTGGAGACGTCGTGGCTGGTATGATTTAAAAATTATGCAATACTAAGTTGATAAATATTATATTGCTGCGTAGTTAAAACTCTATATGATTCAGGCACTACTCTTGTATGTTGTATGCCCGCAAATGTGTTGTTTGATAGTGGCGCCAGCCACTCCTTTATATCTAAGAAATTTGCAAAGGGATTAGACCACAATCCCATCCGGCTTAAATCACCCTATCGAATCCAAGCCGCTGGTGATCAAGTGCTTACGTCTCATTATCTGTATAAGAATTGCGCGGTCGAGCTCAATGACCATCGGTTCGCGGCTGATTTGATCCCGATTGCTATGAGTGACTTTGACATTATTCTTGGTATGGACTGGTTGTCTAAGAACCATGCCCATATTGACTGCAATCAGAAGAAAGTCACTTTCAGAGCCCCGGAGCAAGAGGAAGTATCATTTCAAGGAGGTCCCAAGTTGAAGAAGTCAAAGAATATTTTTGTGAATACGGTACGTGCCCGTAGAGCGTTGCGAAAGGGATGTCAAGGCTATCTTGTTTATGCTCTTAGTGTCGAGCAGGCAGCAGTGGACATTTCGCAAGTTCCAGTAGTTCAAGAGTTTCTTGATGTCTTTCCAGAGGAACTACCAGGACTTCCCCCTGATCGAGAGATTTCCTTTGAGATAAATCTCATCCCTGGAGCTGAGCCCATTTCTAAAGCTCCTTACCGCATGGCACCCGCTGAGCTGAAGGAACTAAAAGAGCAATTGCACGAGTTATTGGAAAAGAAGTTGATTCGTCCAAGTGTGTCGCCATGGGGTGCCCCAGTTTTATTTGTAAAGAAGAAAGATGGAGGTATGCGACTGTGTATTGATTATCGAGAACTCAACAAGATCACCGTAAAGAATAAGTATCCGTTGCCTCGGATCGACGATCTGTTCGACCAGCTTCGGGTCAGTAATTACCAAGTCTTATTTCAATATAATAATCATGAATAATATCTAAAGTATCCTAATGCAGGGAGCTCGGGTGTTTAGCAAAGTGGACCTAAGATCTGGATATTTTCAATTGAAGATAAGAGCTGAGGATATTCCTAAGACAGCATTCAGGACGAGATATGGGCATTATGAATTTCTCGTGATGCCTTTTGGACTGACCAACGCCCCTGCAGCGTTTATGGATCTTATGAATCGAGTGTTTCGGGACCAATTGGATAAGTATGTGGTAGTCTTTATTGACGATATCCTGATTTATTCGCCTGATGAGGAAACTCATACAGCTCATCTGAGGACAATACTTGGTATTCTAAGGAAGCATCAACTCTATGCGAAATTTAGTAAATGTGAATTTTGGTTGCATAGTGTGTCATTTCTGGGCCATATTATTACTGAAAATGGGATTTTGGTTGATCCCCGAAAGATTGAGGCAATTACTGAGTGGCCGAGACCGACCAATGTCACTGAAGTAAGGAGTTTTCTCGGACTGGCCGGTTACTACCGCAAGTTTGTTGAAGGATTTTCAAGGATAGCTATGCCACTCACTAGATTGACTCAGAAGAAGACAAAATTTGTATGGAATGAGGATTGTGAAAGTAGCTTTTCTGAGCTGAAAGCAAGGTTGACGTCTGCACCAGTTTTGGCTCAACCCATTTCAGGAGAACAGTTTGTGATCTATAGCGATGCTTCCAAGAATGGACTGGGTTGTGTTCTTATGCAGAATGGGCGTGTGATCGCGTATGCGTCTCGCCAGCTTAAGCCGTTTGAGCAGAATTATCCAGTACATGACCTTGAGCTTGCAGCAGTTGTATTTGCTCTAAAGATTTGGCGTCATTATCTGTATGGAGAGAAGTGTGAGATCTTCACGGATCATAAGAGTTTGAAATACCTCTTCACTCAAAAGGAGCTGAATATGCGCCAAAGGCGATGGCTTGAATTGATCAAGGATTATGACATCTCTATTCAGTACCATCCAGGTAAAGCTAATAGAGTTGCCGACGCTTTGATTCGTAAGACGAGTCATCCTCGTCAACCACCTTTACAGCGTGATATGGAAGAGTTTGGTCTGGAAGAAGTGAATTCGATTTCCGACGTGCTTGCAAAATTAGTAGTGGTTCCTTCTTTGATCGATAAGATTAAGGAGACTCAAGTTAAGGATGATGCATTGATGAAAGTTAAGAGCAAGCTGAAGGAGAAGCCATCCGACGATTTTGAAGTCCGTAGCGACGACAGTTTATGGTTTAGAGGTCGATTGTGTGTGCCTAATGATGATGCGATAAGAACTGAAGTGCTTCAGGAAGCCCATAATTCTCGATTGTCTATTCACCCAGGAGCAAATAAGATGTATCATGACTTGAAGCAAAAGTTCTGGTGGCCAGGAATGAAGAATCAGATAGCAGAGTTTGTCGAGAAATGTCTTGTATGTCAGAAAGTCAAAGCAGAACATCAGAGGCCAGCTGGATTGTTACAACCACTTGAGGTGCCCGAGTGGAAGTGGGATCACATCGCTATGGATTTTGTGACCGATTTACCTAAGACAATAAGTGGATATGACACTATTTGGGTTATTGTGGATCGTCTGACGAAGAGTGCGCATTTCATGGCAATGTCGATTAAAGCACCCATGGAAAAGTTGGCTTCTATGTATGTTGATCAGACTGTATGTCTGCATGGAGTTCCTATGAGCATAGTTTGTGACCGAGACCCCCGCTTCACATCAAGGTTTTGGACGGCATTTCAGAAAGCGATGGGTACGGAAGTTCGCATGAGTTCAGCTTTTCATCCCCAGACTGACGGTCAATCAGAGAGAACAATCCAAACGTTGGAGGACTTGTTGCGTGCTTGTGTGTTGGATTTTGAAGGTAGCTGGGATAAGAGTTTGAAGTTGGTTGAGTTTTCATACAATAACAGCTATCATAGATCTATTGGAATGGCTCCTTATGAAGCTCTTTATGGAAGAAAATGTCGATCGCCATTGTATTGGGATGAGATTGGAGATAAAATTTTCACAGGATCTGACTTAGTGGAGCAAACCAAGGAAAAGGTTATGATTGCAAGACAAAGATTGAAGGCTGCTCAGGATAGAAGCAAGGCGTGGGCCGACGTGAGGCGTCGACCACTTGAGTTTCAAGTAGGAGATAAAGTATTCTTGAAGGTATCCCCATCGAAAGGAGTAAAGCGGTTCGGAATTAAAGGGAAACTTGGTCCTAGATTCATTGGACCATTTGAGATCTTGGAAAAGATTGGAGAAGTTGCCTATAGACTTGCACTACCACCATCGTTGTCTCAATTACACAATGTGTTTCATATATCTCAATTGCGTAAGTATGTGCATGATTCGAGCCATATTATGGATGAACAACCTTTGAGGATTGAAGCTGATATATCATATGTTGAGAAACCCGAGAGGATAATTGATAGGGAAGTGAAAGCATTGAGAAATAAGTCTATTCCTATGGTCAAGGTGCAATGGAAGAACCATTCAGTTGACGAGGCCACGTGGGAGTTAGAGGAAGACATGAAGCAAAAGTACCCATATCTCTTTGACAATTCATAAGTTTCGAGGACGAAACTTTATTGAAGGAGGGAAGGATGTTGTACCCCAACAATTAGGTACGTAAAAACTATGAATATGAGATGGAATAAAAGAGACAATTTCTTTTAGCGCATGTTACTTAAATCCTTTCAAGTCTCTTTACTTAATTCTTATTAAGGTGATACCAAGCCCAAATTAAATAAGGGAAACTTCAAGAGAGTAATACATGAGAGATAGGATTACATGAGCCATACATACTAACATATATGTGTGCACGTGTATATGTGATATGTATGCATACATATGCTAATCTTAGAATATAATAAAATAGGTGAAACAATATAGTACATGAACTAAAGTTACAAGAAATATCAATTGGCCAAGAAGCCTAAATTTCGGCCTATACATGGAGACACTCTAGGAATTTCTAGCCAATTTTATTGGTTAAAATAATAAGATAAGAAACTACTAGGCAAAGAAATAAATAGAAAATAAAATAGACATGCATTTAAGGAACAAGTTGAGACAACTCATTAAAGAAGGAAGTAGTATGGTTGAGGTCATAAAGACCCCAACCAAAGCCGCCCCCCTTAATGTCTAGACATGGAGGATTTTAAATCCTACCATGGTTACTTTTCTCTAAACCAAGGTTAATGTAACCATGATTTAGTAAAGTAACTTTGGTTAAAACAAAAAGTAACTATGGTTGAGCAAAGTAACCAAAGTTAAGTTAGATTAACCTTGGTTAAGCTACAAGGAAGCCCTAATCTCACCAAATCCCTCCAAAAAACCGTCCCCTCCTAAGCCTCCAAAGATGTTTTAACTTCAACCATTCTAGAAGCCTCTATCTCTCCTATTGCAAGAGCAAAAACACTTAGCAAAATCTCCATTTTCCTCATCAAGGATTTCGGCCATTCCATCTTGAGGGCTAGAGCTTCAAGTTCACTTCAAGACCCCAAGGAGACATCTAGGTAAGTCTTGTTCCTAGCCTCCTTAAGAGAACTCTCATTTTGATAAGAATGAAACTCACATGCACCCTCTTGTTCCATGCCTAAAAACCGTGGGTTTTATGGTGAAAATAGGGGAAAGCTATCAACTTTCTTAGGAGGAGATACATTGAGGTGCTTGAACCTCCATTCCAAGATTACTTTGGTAAGATGCTTTAACTTTAAAGATGACCTAGTCACTCCATTTGAATAAAGAACTAACCTTTTGATTTCCCTCCCTCAAAACCGTGTGTTCAAGGTGAAGAGGGTGAAGGATTTCATCACATCTCACTTCATAACCAAGCAAAGGCAAGAGCTTTAGCTTGAAGAGGCAAGTATACTTCAACCCCTTACAATATATGTGATTATGTGCATACTTGAATGTCTAGAAGCCTAAGATATGACTCTAGTGAAAATATGCCTAAGTTGTTACCTTTTTCTTATATGTTGAATTTGTTGGACTAGGGGACTGTTTTGTTTGGAAGAATGAACAGCCCATGTGAATGACTTTTGCATGCTAAAAGAGACTTGAACTTAGTATAGGAAAGCCTTATCATGTATATTGAATGGTCATTAACTTGGATTATAGGCTAAAGAATAAAATTAGGAAGGAAATGATATTTCTATGCATGTTGGCTGAAAACAGAATTCTGGACAGATTTTATGCCAAATTGATGGACTTAGTTAAGGACCATCTAAGTGTTGGATTGAGCTTATTTTTGGTATGGTCATAGCTTATTATGTCTAGTTTATTGTGGCGTTGGAATTTCTGGAAAATCCTTTGTGGATTGGCCAGAAATGAATTTTTAGTAACAAGGGGTCGAAACAGCTTCTGGTCGTAGCACCTTAGGGAGAAAAATTATTTAAGTACCTTAAACATCTTGGATTGACCTGAAATTTTTACAGGAAGTACTTAAGACCTAGGGCTAGATATCCATGTAAAGAAATTGATTTTATCTATTGATCTTGATGGTAAACCATTGAAGGAAAATCGGTGTAACATTCTGGAAAACAGGACAGATTGACCCTTTGTGCTTGTATGAATTGTATCGTATTTGTTTTAACCTGTTTTGGTGAAAGGGACATTTGAATATTGTTCACAAAGGAAATAGGAAGGATTTCCAGGTGCTAAGTGAGCCCCATAATGAGTTTATGGAAGGAGACAAGGTAAGGAATGGAGTTGAGAGTGCAGCGGAATTTCTGTTGTACCCCTGTTGGGAATTATTTTTATTGAGGTATCTACGCTTGTCGAAATCGCATGAAATTTGTACAGAATGTAGTTAAGATCATGTGGTGCATGTCCATATTTTTAGTTTCTGGAAAGTAGGCTAAAAAGGTTGATTTTAAGGCCGGACAATACAGGACATGCTGCTGGTTGTTTTCCAGCCCACGAAGAAAGTTGTTTATGATGTTATAAGTGCATTTTACCATGTCGCATCCCATGCACTTGCATTGACATGCTCATATGTCCCATGCTCATGATTTTATTGATGTTTTATATAAAGTTTCTGTTTTGAAAGAATTCCGTCCCTTCTGGCCAGCTTAACCCGTCACAGATCCGGGGTTAATTGATCTGAAAAGTTATAAGAACCGATCCAGGCCCGGTATAATAGGTCTGAAGATGATCACGATTATAAGAACCGATCCAGGCCCGGTATAATAGGTCTGAAGATTTTAAGAACCGATCCAGGCCCGGTATAATAGGTCTGAAGAGTATAAGAACCGTGCCAGGTCCGGTATAATAGATCTGAAGGTGATCATGTTATAAGAACCGAGTCATGCCCGGTATAATAGGCTGACATACTCTCTTGTTTTACGATGAGCATGATTTGGAAGAAAGAAAGAAAGTTCAAGCATTTTCATGAGCATGTCTACTTGAAAGAAAGAATGTTTTCCCGTTGCATTTGCATCGCATTCACATTTTCATACGCATTACGCATGATACCTTTTCATAGAAGTAAGGTTTGGTTATGGCATGTAGAATCTAATTAAGTGATGACACTTAGATTTTAGCTAAGTATTGACATGACTTTGAGTATGATGCTTTGGAAAGGTAATGGCAGGTATGTTCTAACTTAAGGAATTGGGGTTTGATTCTTGTATGCAGTTTTCTCTTTATTGTAAGGTGTTATTGTATACTTGCTGGCGACTCTGTCGCTCACCCATTTATTTCCCCCCCCAGAGCCAGGTAATGAAGTCGAGTGGATTGATGATGAGCCAAGGATGCCATACCCGTAGGTTATTGAAATTGCCGTTAAGAGAATGATGATGGAAGCTTTTGATGAGCCTTTGGGACATTTTGGGACTTAGCTATTTCGGATTCTCTTCGGATAATGTTTGTATAATTTCGCGGAGTAGTGCTACCTGTTCAGTTTGTATAATTTTGCTATGTATTCGCGATTTGACGCTTTCGGATTAAGGTTCAAATTCTGCCGTATTTCTATCTACCTGTTAAGATCGTGACTTTGTAATCCATGTTTATCCATGGGTTTTGCGAGTTAAGTATCGACGCTTTGTACTTTTCCGAAAGGGAAGGTACGGCGGGTGCACCGTACGAGGGGTAGCCGAGTACGGGGCGCTACACTCACGCATGCACAAAGATACTTCTTTGATTATCAAATTTTTCCCTAAAATCAAAACCAAAACAGTTTTACTATTTTGATTATCAAATTTTTCCCTAAAATCAAAACCAATCCACGCAAAACAGTATACGCATTCTACAGTCATCAAACGCAGTAATCAAAACTCATGCTTTTCAAAGATCAAGCAACATATTTCAACAATTAAAAACAATAAACACATAATATATCACCAAAGCATGCTGGAATTTGTACCAATTGGAGGGGAAAAAGAGAACCTACCTCAAGACAGACAATTATACGACCAAGCCGGGGTTTGTCTTGCGCGCTTCTCTCTTCCTTCTTCCTCCTTCTCCCTTCTCTCTTCTCCAGCCGCTCACACCATCTCTCCTCCTTTTATCCTTTCTTTTGTTTCTTGTAATATTGTCATTTTTCTCCAATTAACTCTTCCTTTGCCAATTAACGTTCCAGCTTGCAAAATTTTGGGGGGAACAGTTATTCCCCCCGTAATCCATGCGGTCCCCCCCTTTTTTTATTCTTTCATCCTTATCCTTTAACATACATTCAGTTTCTATCTTTATTTATTTTATTATAGTTTATTGTTTTATTATTTTTTATTTTATTTTATTATTATTATTTTTTTTTAAAAACACTTTATCATTATCTCTTTTAAAATATTATCATCATTATATTATTATTTTTATTATTATATCATATCTTTTTTTTACTATCCTGCGTAACCTTGCTTTTCTTCTTCTTTTCTTTTTTTATCATATTTTATTTATTTTTATGTTTTGTCTTACTCTATACGTATGTAACAATTTTATAGAGTTATCCAACGACTCGGATATAATCGTCACGCTACGGTTAATTTAATTTTTTTTTAGGGTTGTTACACCCAACGGCTACTTACTTCCTAACTTAGCACGTATGACTAATTTGAAAATTCCGGGGTGTAACATCCCACCCACCTTACAAGAAGTTTCGTCCTTGAAACTTGTCGTATCTCATACAAAGAGGTAAGGGTAGTGCCCCAGCATCTGTTTCTAACAGGCGGTGTGACCAGTACATGACTCGTATTCGGAACATACCTTCACAACCGATAATTATAGAACACACTATGTACTTGAGTCAACGCCGGAGGTAACACTAAATGGTAAGCTCGTGAACTGATCCTTTCAAGCACCTCGTAGGTGTCAATGTAACGTGGCCTTACCTACCCTTCAGACCAGAACGTACAACTCCCTTCGTAGGCGATATCTTCAAGTAAATCTTTTCTCCGACATGTAAACTCCTGGGGACGCCTCTTTGAATCTGCCTAACTTTTACTTCTGTCTTGGATAACCTTAAGTCTTTCCCGACTCAACTTTACCTTCTTCTTGGCTTGCTCAGTCTGCTCTGGACCGGTAATAGTATGCTCTCCAACTTCATTCCAATAGGGTGGGGATCTGCACTTACGCCCATAGAGCACCTCAAATGATGCCATGCCAATGGCGCTATGATGACTGTAGTTGTAGGAGAACTCAATCAACTAGATCATACCGTCCCTGTTTCCCTTAAAATCGACGGCACAAGCTCTTAGCATATTCTCCAACATGGGTATCGTCCTTTCGGACTGCCTATCTGTTTGGGAATGGAATGCAATGCTCAAACGTAGCATCATCCATTATATATAATGGCATGTACAAGTTTTAATTGGTGTTGTCGTTTTAATGGTTAAGTTGTTGAACATGTTTGGTATACACAAATAGTAAGTTGTGTATCCTTCTTTTTAAATGCAAGTATGACTTACGTGTCATATGTAGCTCATGCATTCACAACTGTTATCTGCAATTCGTCACATGTATTATGTTTATATCATTTGTTAGTTGACTTTTAAGCGGTACACATGCTATGCGCGTTCATTTTAGTCTTTGTTTATCGTGATCTCTCTTTTTGTACTGATGTTAGTCGTTAATATATAAATTTTTTTTGTGCGCTAAATTTTCATACTAGCTTGTCTTATTGTTATATAAATATCGCATAAATATTATTTCAAGAAAAATGCATAAATGCATAGATTTTACTATAACGTACATATGTGATTTATTTGGGTGTTCAAGTATGATAATAATAAATTTTTTTTGATGTATATATAAGTATATTATTAAGTTATTTACACTTTATTCTATTACTATGTTGTCATGCAATGCTATGTCGTTCCTAACTCATAATTAGTATGTTTTACTACAAATGTGTACGTCTGTTAATATGTCTTAAAATTTGTAATTGTATGCCTATTTTGTAATTCCATGTCTTGCATGCAAAGTATTTGTGATTGTATTCTTTGTAATTGTGTGGTTTATTGTCGTTATATATTATGACGTTTATTATTGTTTTGTTGTATTAATCATGTTGTGGTGTCATTGATATAGTTGTGTGTATACCCGTGCATATTTATTTAGCATCATTTAGTTACTTTTGTTTCGTGTATCTATTTGTATGTTTTCTTAAATCGACCCTTTTTTTTACATTATATCATTAATGTTGTAACAACTTGTAGTAGCCATATGCTTCTTTACGATTGAAAAAGATTGAGTTTTTTTTGTATTACCCTAGGGGTGCGCAACCCATGAAGTATATTAACAGCATAACATTTATAGGTTCCTAAGTTGGTTATTTTTTTTGGTCGTTTAGCAAATATAATTTTGACTCATCGTATATTTTTTTTGTTCACTACTCCTATGCTGTTATCGTATTCTATGTATATATTGTGGGCTTTTACCTATTACTTTGTATATTTTTTTTCTTATAGTCTCTTTGTATGCTATGTATACGTGTATCTATGTGTACGTGTACATTGTTGATTTATGTTGCTGCACATTCATTGTTCATCACGTCATGTGATATCTTATTTTTATTTTTATTTTATTATTATTATTATTTTTGCTCGGCGAAACTTCGCTGATATCGACTGTCCACTCAAACTTCGCCTTCTTCTACTTCCATCGGCTCAGGGGCACCAGTATCGACGAAAATCCTTCATCTTCTTCGGAACCATTGAGGTCCACTCTTCTGAACTTACGTGACTCAAGAAAGCCATGCTTCTGCTGCGCAACTCTGATTATTTATTTCTGACTAACATCATCCGTACTGATGATGAGTCATTGAGACCTGGTCGCCGCCAGTTGGACCCTGCCACTATGTCGCCAGCCTCCATGATGTTTGCATCAGTCATCACGTGGATCTGAACACTGATCCTTGCTTCCTTCTATGTTGTACCTGATTCTGCTGTGATGGTAGTGCCGGCCTCTGCTTAGTGCCCTTACTCGTAAAACGTCCTTGTTGTGGCACTCACGCTTGCATAATCCTCCCACACTGACCCAAACGTGACATCAACAATGAGCATATGGTGGTCGCGGTGGTCATGCATTCCTCTACGGCTGTACTTCCATCACGAGCGGTCTTATGATTATGAGCGGACATGTCGCACATTTATGCTTCCCTGGTGAAGGGTCCTTCAAAACATCAGATTCCAGAAGTTTCGCATTTCTATGTAGTAGAATCTCAGATCTGGTGGTGGCAGTAGCGGAAACCGCTGGTTCAACTGCTACTGGCCTTGCGCAGTCTACAATCGTGTTGCGCCAAAGTGGTGGCCATGGTACCGTCTAATGCTTGGAGAATGACCCCGTGATCCTGGTGGTCGTTACCATGACCACCGTTGCCTCCTTGCCAGATTTTTTTTTTCACACCACAACGGCATTTTCTTGGATTTCATGCGAGCCTTGACGAGAATTCGGATTGACGGGAGTGGTAGAGAGATTTGGGCATTTACAGGCTCATGCGGAAGTTCAGGGGTACAATGGTAATTAAATAGAAAAAGCTCACCAACGGCACACACCTCCCTTATCCTGATCATAACTTAGGTCTACTTCATTTATTAGGGTATAATCGTTATTCCTAGATAAGGATCATAGCTTATGTCTAAGCGATCTAGTTAATCCTGTGTTCCCGAGGCAGATCTGAAGCCTCGGCTCTGATACCACTTATAGCGCCCCGCTCCCGAACCCTATCATCGGGAACAGTGCACCCGCCGTATCTCACTGAATAGAATACAAGGCGTCGAAACAATTTCTGACCTGTCCGAAAAGACGTAGAAATTTTTCGCGCGGACGTAATACCATAAAGTTAATTCATATGAATAAAAGACAAACCTCCATACAGGCAATAAATATGTCACGACAATATAGTCAACGCTCTAGCATCTAGAGTCTATCGTACTAAACAAGG
This sequence comes from Eustoma russellianum, assembly GCA_036186865.1. NCBI lineage: Eukaryota > Viridiplantae > Streptophyta > Magnoliopsida > Gentianales > Gentianaceae > Eustoma > Eustoma russellianum. Next base: position 14,307,161 of record AP025049.1, read on the forward strand.
TGATGTCTGATGAGACCCCAAAGAAGATACAGATGAACCGTCGCTGTTCTACTCGCATCCTAGGTGCGACCATCAGTCTGCCCATACTAATGTGTCAGCCCTGTCCTCAGCAAAGATATAGTCGTGCGCTTCTTCGTTCTCACCTAGTGGGGGGCAAAGTAGGGGTGAGTGACTGGAAATCACGCAGTAGGCACCTACCTCCAACTCGTACAAGACTAGCATACTAAAATGATATAACACATAACACATAAAAGATGATATCACATAAGCATATGAAAGATTGCGGGAAGTAATTCACTCCAGATAAAGAATGCGCAACATCATGATGCATGTCCTACTGTGCATGTCACACGCAACAAAGTCATGTCACACAGAATGCCGATATCTCCACCGTGTAATGCATGAACCCGGATCCTACTGAGTGGCTGCAGGTCGCACACCCCCACAGTCACCATACTGAGTGTGCGTGGCCGCGCCACCGCACACCATCCTGAGTGTCGTGGCCCCGCCACCGTACACCATCCCGAGCGCCCGTGACCCATACGTCACGACCCGCCATCAATGCAATGCACGTGCCATGAATGCAAAAACACAATCGCCTGAGGCCCCTAGCCCATCCTCACCATCCTCCAGCACTCAAATCTAGGTTCATTTATTATCCGAGTAATGATTTAATGTGGTTTGACGTTAAACCTATTTTTTCATGGCTTGTATACATTTATTGCGCATTTTCTATATTTTTTCTCATTTTTTCCTAATTTATTTCTATTTATTACCCAATTATCCAATTTAAATGAATTATCACAATTAATGAACTTTAGTAAAAATAATTTAGTCTCAGCATTTTATAATTTCTGGAATTTATATATAATTTTCTGATTTTATTCATATTTTCTCTATAATTATTACTATTTAAAATTAATTAGATAACATTTATAGAATTTCCAGAAATTCAAAAATATATTGTTTTATTTTTTTGTTTAATTGGGCCAGCCAACTGGGGCCCGGTCCGTTGGCCATTCGGCCCGGCCCGCGGTCGGCTCAGTAGATTATTTTATTTTATATATATTATGTAAATGAGTGAGGCCTGCGCACAATCAGCATTCTACACAGAAATTTGATGAAAATCATTTAATTTTAGTATTTTATAATTTCTGAAATTTATTTATGATTTTCTGATATTTACTTATATTTTTCCTATATTTAATACTATTTTTAATCAATTAAATAACATTAATAAAATAAATCCTAGAAATTCTTTTGATATCAAATTCATCCCTAACATCAAATCAGATAGACGCAGAGCACACATCGCATAGACTTCGCATTCCACAGACTCACGCATGCGCAAAGATACTTCTATGATTATCAAATTTTTCCCTAAAATCAAAACCAAAGCAGTTTTACTATTTTGATTATCAAATTTTTCCCTAAAATCAAAACCAATCCACGCAAAACAGTATACGCATTCCGTAGTCATCAAACGCAGTAATCAAACGCATTCCACAGTAATCAAAACTCATGCTTTTCACAGATCAAGCAACATATTTCAACAATTAAAAACAATAAACACATAATATATCACCAAAGCATGCTAGAATTTGTACCAATTGGAGGAGAAAAAGGGAACCTACCTCGAGACAGACAATTATACGACCAAGCCGGGGTTTGTCTTGCGCGCTTCTCTCTTCCTTCTTCCTCCTTCTTCTCCCTTCTGTCTTCTCCAGCCGCTCACACCATCTCTCCTCCTTTTATCCTTTCTTTTGTTTCTTGTAATATTGTCATTTTTCTCCAATTAACTCTTCCTTTGCCAATTAACGTTCCAGCTTGCAAAATTTTGGGGGGAACAGTTATTCCCCCCGTAATCCATGCGGTCCCCCCCTTTTTTATTCTTTCATCCTTATCCTTTAACATACATTCAGTTTCTATCTTTATTTATTTTATTATAGTTTATTGTTTTATTATTTTTTATTTTATTTTATTATTATTATTATTTTTTTTAAAACACTTTATCATTATCTCTTTTAAAATATTATCATCATTATATTATTATTTTTATTATTATATCATATCTTTTTTTTACTATCCTACATAACCTTGCATTTCTTCTTCTTTTCTTTTTTAATCATATTTTATTTATTGTTATGTTTTGTCTTATTCTATACGTATGTAACAATTTTATAGAGTTATCAGACGACTCGGACATAATCGTCACGCTACGGTTAATTTAATATTTTCTTGAGGGTTGTTACACCCAACGGCTACTTACTTCCTAACTTAGCACATACGACTAATTTGAAAATTCCGGGTGTAACACTCACGCTCCCATTATGGCGATCGCAACGGATCACTTGACGTCGTCCCCTACTTCTACGGCAATTGTTTCCGGAACTAATGCTACTTCAATCGCCATCTCCCCCAAAACAGTCTCGCGTGATAAAGGTGTTCTGATGATAACGTTCTCTGATGAGGAGATTGACGCTCTAGCCACTCCGTTTCGATTCTCATTGGTGGGTACTTTTTGGTATGGACGACAACCTTTGAAGGTAATTCGTGATATCTTTGAAAAAATTGGCTTTCACAATGACTTACGCATTACGTTGACTGATCAATCACACATACTATTGAATTTTTGGCATGAGACTATCTATCTCAGATTTTTTTTTGTCGCTTATGGAATATCTCTGGATGTCATATGCGTGTTACTAAATGGACGATCGATTTTGACCTTGCCGCCGATGTACCCATTGTTCCAATATGGGTTGCCTTTCCAGGATTGCCAATTCATTTCCGTCAAAAAGCTACACTCTTTGAGATCGTCCGCCCCATTGGAACCCTATCAAATTGGATATCGCTACTTCAGATGGTTTGCGGTCTTCTGTTGCCAGGGTTTGTGTTGAGGTGGATGTTTAGCAGGATCTGCCGAAGAGGATTTATTTATAGGCTAAACAGAAGGTCATTCTACAGCAGGTTATTTATGAGGATCTTCCACTATTCTATACTACATGTCAAAGACTAGGGCATGCAATAGGAAAATATGATGAGCCTATGCCGCAGCCGGTTCCTAGTCGTAAGCCCACCACCAGATGGACCCTGAAAAAATCAGCTCTTGCCTGCGACACTGCAAAGTCCCCTCAATTTCTTAAAGAGCCGGTGATACTGGCTTCTAATACAACCGTGGATATTAATCTGCAGCATGCTCCTAATATTACTGACGTCCAGCTGCCACCTCCCACCCATGCACAAGATCTTTCTCGTCTAGGTCAAGATGCAGAATACCCTCAACCACAAGAGTTCAATGAGGTTGGTGAAATCGGTCATTTATCAGACACTGAGGTGCATGTGGAAGATCTTCCTCCGAACATTCCCCTTGTCTAGTAAGGAATTGCCACCTTTTCCACCCTCTACAATTCTTACTCGTAGTGCTACACGTTCGTCGCATGGAAGTGACTTTACTCTCTCTCAATGAATATTATGGTTTGGAATGTTAGGGGTATCATACCCTCCTTTTCTCGGTTACATCAATTAGTTTCATTCGCATTATGTTAATATTCTGGCTATTATTGAGCCAAAACATCCACCGAATCGCATTATACGTTATGGCATGGACCTAGGCTTTTTGCATCATTTTGCTTCTTCGTCTGGTAAGATTTGGGTTTTCTGGCATGATGCATATTGTTGACTGGTAGATACACATGACGATGCCCAAGTGATACATTTTCAAGCTTGTTATGTGTCTTTAAATTGGCTGTTTTGCTGTAAAATTGTCTATGCTCAACACTCGGCCTCCCTTCGGATGCCTCTTTGGCAATCACATCGGAATCAGTCACAACAACAAGATCTCCCTTGGCTTGTCTGTGGAGATTTCAACACATTTCGTTCTTTAGATGATCATTGGGGCCACTCTCATCCTACATTAGCAACCTTACAGGATTTTAATGATTGTATTGAGGATTTCTCGTTGATGGATCCACTATTTCAGGGGCCGAGATACACGTGGGCAGATGGCCGTGGTCTAGGCCAAGTGCAGCATCGACTTGACTGGGTCTCTGTTAGCTCTTGTTTTCATGATTCGTTTGACAGTTTACAACTTACACATTTGCCACGGATTTCATCTGACCATACTCCTCTTTTATTTATCTGTAACAAGACGCAGACTACTGGCAGACGTGATTTCAGGTTTTTAGATGTTTGGTTATTTTATCCAGATTTTCATGCATACATTAAAGAAGCTTGGACGTCATATCCCATTACTGGTGGAATGTATGGGTTCTATAAAAAACTTTCTCGGCTTCAGCAGGTTATTCAAAATTGGAATCAGAATATTTTCAGCAATATTTTTAATCAAGTGGAGCAGGCTGAAGCCAAGGTCCCCATGCAGAGGTCGCATGGGACCGTCATCGACACCTCTTAACAGGAGTTTGTACCATCAAGCGAAAGCAGAATTTGTTAAAGCTGCTAACTTTGAGTTTCATTATTGGAAACAAAAGGCCCGAGTTTGCTGGATCCAAGATAGGGATGCTAATGCTCGTTATTTCCATTCGGTGGTAAAAGGTCGACGCATGCAATTTGGCATACAATAAATCTATTCAAGCGATACTCAAGCTTCCATTCAAGCGGAGGCAGTTTCTTTTTATACGACTTTATTTGGGAAGGAGCATACGGGAGACTATGATCAGATATTGTACTATATACCTCCGTTGGTAACTGCCGAAGATAATATATTTCTTACACGCATTCCACAGACTGCTGAGATTAAGGAGGAAGTTTGGCACTTGGATCCACAAAGTGCGGCAGGACCAGATGGATTCCATGGGATGTTTTTCCGCTCCTGTTGGGATATTATATATTTGGATGTCACGTTAGCAGTATAGGAATTCTTTCTTGGCATTCCGCAACCTTTGGTTATGGCCAGTTCATTAATTACATTGATACCAAAAATCTTATCCCCTCATACTTTTGGTGACTATCAGCCAATATGTTTGACCAATTTCCTAAGCAAGATATGTACTTGTATTGTCGCGACACGTCTTAGTTCTCTACTTCCAATGTTGATATCGCCAGAGCAGACATGTTTTTTGAATGGATATGACATTTCTTTTCAGGTCCTATTAGCACGTGAAATGATACACATGATTGATAGAGGCGATAACCAGTTTTACTTAAAACTTGAAATGATGAAAGTCTTTGATCGAGTGAGTTGGGAGTATTTAGACTTACTGTTGGTCAAGTTTGGCTTCTCTGCATTTTTTGTTCGCATTATACTAAATCATCTTCGGAGTACCAGACTATCAGTTCTCATTAATGGAGTTCCATCATCTTCATTTCGGCCATATCAGGGGTTTAAACAAAGTGACCCTTTATCTCCTTTATTGTTTATATTGTCTTCGGAGGGTTTCACTCGGGGCTTAAAAGCACAGGTGGAGGCTGGCCGGATACATTCATTTTGGCTGGGACACGTGCCAATGTATATTACACATCTTGCATATGCTGATGATTTATTGGTTTTCTTGTGTGGCACAATTCGTACATTACAAAGATTTAGGGAGTTTATGAATTGGTATGCAACAGCCTCAGGCCAGAAGATTAACTATAAAAAAAGAGGATATATTCCCTCTTCCAACACATCAGCTCAACGAAAACAGCACTATGAGGCCATCCAGCATATGCAGTCAACATGCTTGCCTTTTCGATATCTTGGATTTATGTTACATGAAGGTATCATCCGTGCTCGTTACTGTACATCATTGTTGGGACATATTGATGCACGATTAAATGGCTGGCACAATAAGCTGCTTTTGCAGGCGGGTCGATTAGTTTTGTTACGGTATGTCATCTCCTTCCTTCCATTACATATTATTTTCATGGGTGGCATTCCACAGTCTGTGATTAAAGTCATTGAGTGCAAGATGTCTAATTTTTAGTGGGGACAAAAACGACATTGGGTAGATTGGTCTAAGATTTGCACCCGATGTGATGGAGGATTGGGTCTTTGAGATAGTCGGGTGCTGCAGGAGGCGTACTTTTGTCATATTTGGTGGTCCTATCAACAACATAATTCTTTATGGAGTCGGTATCTTCATGCCAAGTATGGTCTTCGGGGAGATTATATTCTGAGACTACCGAACTCTCCCATCTAGAAAATTATTTGTCGGTATCATTTGCAATGTCAAGCAAATTTTTGCCTAGAAGGAATGCATTTGCATTAGACTGCCACATCCTCAGGAGTTTTTACATTACGATCAGCTTATGAAGTTTGAAGAATGTCGCACCCTGCAATTCTATCGGCACAATTTATTTGGCATAAACAACATCATCCAGCAATCAGCAAATTTCTCTGGCGCATATATCATCGTGCGCTCCCACTACAGGACTATGTATGTAAGTTTATCGTGGCTATGCCCACGTAATGCCCTTTCTGTAAATAGGTAACAGCAGAGGTGGATCACCTATTCTTATTTTTGTCCATCCATTTGGCCAATATGGAGTTTTTTTTGCCTCCATCGTGGAGGGCATTCCGCCTAATTCGAGCCGTCTTTGGCCATATATATTGTCTTGCTGGTTTCAGTCTTCGACCAATAATCTCATGGGAGTTCTGAGGATTGTTGTGCCAGGCATTATTATTTTTAATGTATGGCGTAGTTACGCCTCTCTCGTCTATGGCGAGAGAACATCCTGCACTACAGAATCAATCATGGCGACTCTACGTACAAATATTTATTCGTGGGTAAAATCTATTGATGGAACCAAATTGGCTTTGGGATATCGGTCAGTATAGCATTTGGATTTTTTACCGCACATTAGAATCAAGCGAGCTCAAGTAGTATGCTGGCTAGTCCCTCTCACAGGCCGACTAAAACTGAATACAGATGCTGCGGTTGGCCGCACATTTGCAGCTGGAGGAGTTATATTGCAGGATGATAGGGTAGACTGTGTTGGAGCGCTTTCTTTTTGACTAACACTATGCAACCCTTATCTTGCGGAAATGCAAGCAGTATTATTTGGCCTACTCTTTTTCTTGTCATTAAATCAGCACATTTTCTTGGAAACAGATAATCTACAGCTTTCGAGAATCCATAATCAACAAAATCTTGGCGCAATACCTTTTCATTTGAAGATGTTGCAGTCTATTCTTGGGCAAACACATGTTGAGCTACAACATACTGTACGAGAAACAAACTTGGCTGCCCATTACTTAGCGCAACACGGGTTAAGGACGCCTAGAACGACCTATTACACATGGCACACCCTTCCTTCATTGGTGCGTAGCTGCATTCTTCTTGATGTTACTACCAGACACCTCCGCCATGCTTAACAGATTCTGCAGTCACAGCTTCATTGTCTTCCGTTTGGATTGGCATTACTACATGGATACTGCCTGCATTCGCCTGGATGCAGGCAGGTTGGGTATGCGATTATACCTATTCGCTTGCGAAGATTCTCATGATACTCTTTCAGCTTATCATATACTGATATTATTTGTGTTTGGCTTTGCATGGAATGCACTAGAGGACCATGTTGATCTGCGCACCTTTTCAAGAAGTTGATGTACTCCGGTCATTTGGCAGTTGTATGATTGTTTTTGATCTTTTCCAAATGGGGTAAATATGTACTCTTTTTCCTTTGTGCAGGATTTTATCCACAAGATTGGTTTTGCCTGCCAAGGTTTTAATGAGGCATATCATACTCCATTTGGATTTTACCCAGTCATATGTCGCCCTATTCCGAGCATTGAATTTAGGCCTTGCAGTTGTTATGTTTTGTTATGCTTTGACATTTTAAATGAATGGTATTCCTCCACCTTAAACGAGGGCTATAAATAAAATAGGGGACAGTGGGTCCTTTTCAGAAAAAAAATACTTTTACCACCATTTTTGATGAAATTAGAGGCCATACGCTCTACTTTAAATATTAACATTTATCATCCTTATGCTTCTAGAATAAAGAAAAAAAGGCTCTTCTTCAAACCACTTTTGTTTGGAGTTGTGGTTTGACCCTTTTGACCTAAACTTTTCAATGCATTCACAAAAAACACATCGTGGTTAAAGTATGAAATTTCAAATAATTTTAATTATCATGGATGTGGATTTGTTTCATGATGGAAATTCAGAACACCAGAGCAATTGGTGGTGGAAATTGTGTGACCGGAGCAGAAGTGCGACTGTGTCAAGATGTAAGCATTGACGATAAGGATTAAAGCCAGAAGTTGGAGATGCCGTTAGCTTTGACGAAAAGGCTTAAAACCATCATTATTTCTATTGGAAAAATGCAAGTTAGACAAAATCGAATTCTTTACAGCATGTGTTTATGAAATAAAGCAACGGCCGAACAGCCGAGCTCTGCAGGTCGGATTGATCAGTCAAATCAGATTAGTCCAAGCAGCGCAAAATTAACTTTGAGTTCTAAACAGCCGACCTGAAGACCTCAACGCGGCTTATCAGCTGTTCAGCTAAGCTCAGAACAGTAGCAGAGCCCAGCATAGCAACGCTGCTGACCAATAGATGCTCTAACAACCTAAGTAGCCGAGCTCAGCACAACAACAGCTCGGCAAACCAGTTCAGCTCAGCAGGCAGCACTGCATGTTAGCAATACTGCGCTAACATTAGCTCAGCAGTTCAGCCGAGCACACAAACGAGGTAAGTCTAGGACTCTGTCCATAAGACGTATTGCTCTGTATACTGTGTCCAACCAGAGGAAGCAAATGTGTTATACCCGAAAATTTTCGAGCTAGCCGTTACGTATTATTTTATACCTGAAGTAGTCGTTGGATGTAACCGTCCGATGAAATTAATAAATTATAGCGTAACGTTTATGTGCAAGTGATTTTTGTAATTAACTATAGGTATATATATATATATATATATATATATATATGTAAATATATTTTTATATAAAATCATGGAACAATAATGGAAAAGTAAATGAAAAAAATAAAATAAAATAATAAAATATAAAGGGTGCCGTGGGATGGAAAACAACAAGAAAGAAATATAATGATAAATAAAATAATATAAGATAAGGACAAAAAAACAAAAAAAAAAGAAAAACAAAAAGATGCAACGTGAATTGAGGTGGGGGATAACGGTTCCCCCCATCTATCGCATAAACCAAATTAAAAAGGGGTAATGAGAATTAAAAGCTAAAGAAGGAAAAAGGAAAATAATATCGAGAGGAAAGAAAAAGAGGAACCGCTGGGAGGAAAGGCACTGCAGCCAGGAAAGAGAGAAAGAGATAAAGGGAAAAAGAGGAAGGAGAAAGGAAGAAGGAGAAGGCAAAAGGAAGAAAGGTCAGAAAGGTTTACTGCGTAGTTTTTGTCTGCAACTCAGGTAGGTTCCCTTTTCCCCCTCCAATTGGTACAAATTTCAGCATGCTTTGGTGATATATTATGTGCTTACTGTTTTTACTTGTTGAAATCTATACTATGTTGCTTGATCTGTGAAAAGCATGAGTTTTGATTACTGTGGAATGCGTTTGATTACTGCGTTTGATGACTGTGGAATGCGTATACTGTTTTGCATGGACTGGATTTGATTTTAGGGAAAAATTTGATAATCAAAATAGTAAAACTGCTTTGGTTTTGATTTTAGGGAAAATAGTAAAACTGCTTTGGTTTTGATTTTAGGGAAAAATTTGATAATCAAAGTAGTATCTTTGCGCATGCGTTTTGAGTAGAAGTCCATGCGATGTGTGCTCTGCGTCTATCTGATTTGATGTTAGGGATGAATTTGATATCAAAAGAATTTCTAGGATTTATTTTATTAATGTTATTTAATTGATTAAAAATAGTATTAAATATAGGAAAAATACAAGTAAATATCAGAAAATCATAAATAAATTCCAGAAATTACAAAATACTGAAATTAAACGATTTTCATCAAATTTATGTATAGCGGGCCGATTGTGCGCAGGTCTGACTCATTTACTTAATATATATAAAATAAAATAAAATAAAGTAATCTACTGAGCCGACCGCGGGCCGGGCCGAATGGCCAACGGACCGGGCCCCAGTTGATTGGCCCAATTAAACGAAAAAATAATAAAAATAATATAATTCTGAATTTCTGGAAGTTCTATAAATGTTATCTAATTATTTTAAATAGTAATAATTATAGAGAAAATATAAATAAAATCGGAAAAAATTATATATAAATTCCAGAAATTATAAAATGCTGAGATTAAATTTTTTTTACTAAAGTTCATTAATTGTGATAATTCATTTAAATTGGATAATTGGGTAATAAATAGAAATAAATTAAGAAAAAATGAGAAAAAAATATAAAAAATGCACAATAAATGTATGCAAGCCATGAAAAATAGGTTTAACGTCAAACCATATTAAATTATTACTCGGATAATAAATGAACCTAGATTTGAGTGCCGGAGAATGGTGAGGATGGGCCAGGGGCCTCAGGCGATTGTGTTTTTGCATTCATGGCACGTGTATTGCATTGATGGCGGGTCGTGACGTACGGGTCACGGGCGCTCAGGATGGTGTACGGTGGCGGGGCCACGACACTTAGGATGGTGTGCGGTGGTGCGGCCACGCACACTCAGTATGGTGACTGTGGGGTGTACGACCTGCAGCCACTCAGTAGGACCCAGGTTCATGCATTGCACGGTGGAGATATCGGCATTCTGTGTGACATGACTTTGTTGCGTGTGACATGTATAGTAGGACATGCATCACGATGTTGCGCATTCTTTATCTGGAGTGAATTACTTTCCGCAGTCTTTCATATGCTTATGTGATATCATGTTTTATGTGTTATGTGTTATATCATTTTAGTATGCTAGTCTTGTACGACTTGGAGGCAGGTGCCTACTGAGTGATTTTCCCGTCACTCACCCCTACTCCCCCCCCCCCACCAGGTAAGCACGAGAAAGCGAATGAATGAATCTTTGCTGAGGACGGGCCTGACACGGTAGAGTGGGCAGAGGGACGGTCACACCTAGGATGCGAGTAGAACTGCGACGGTTCATCTGTATTTTCTTTGGGGTCTCATCAGACATCACCTTGTTTAGTACGATAGACTCTAGATGCTAGAGCGTTGACTTTATTGTCGTGACATATTTATTGCCTGTATGGAGGTTTGTCTTTTATTCATACGAATTAACTTTATGGTATTACGTTTACGCGCGAAAATTTTTTACGTCTTTTTAGACACGTTGGAAATTGATTCTACGCTTTGTATTCTCCTTAGTGAGATATGGCAGGCGCACTGTTTCCGATGCTAGGGTTAGGGAGCGGGGCGCTACAAAATGTCTCCTAGGATACAATGGAATCATTTCAGACAAGCAGCACTGCAGCACATGAACTCAACAAACATGTAATGTATTTTTGACTTCTCGGACTTGGAAATGTAGAGGATGTAGACTATATGCAGGGAGAAGATGATTTGCAAGGAGGGAGATGTAGAGAGAAAAGAAGGAAACCGATTGATTTCTCGATTGAATTTTGATGATCATAGAGGTCAGTTCGACCTCTATTTATAGGTGAACACTGAGGTCAGTTTGTTAAAAATAGTCCAACCACAATCGTTGAATCAGATACCTGCTCGGCATGAGCCCTTAGATGAGATTACTGCTCAGGTTAGCTTAGCACAATTAAGCTCAACAGCTTTCAAATATCAACCTTAGCTGATCACATCAACTTGGGGGAAATTTAAATTTAAACAAACTTCTCCATCAGATAGGATCCAGCCCGCAGCCCGCAGGATTTGGCCTGCACCCTGCGCCTGCAACTTGAGCCCAAGCACGAGCATGGGCCGACCTGAGCTTATTTCTACTTATTTTACACATACTTTGATCACTAATTTCTCATTCACTCGGTATCGTAATTGAGTGGTTTAAAAATCCCAAAATTATTTACTCGTTACGTAGATAATTAAGGAGTCATTAGTTTCCACTTGTCATTAATGAAAATAGTCATAATTAAGCTCAAAGTAGGTTACTAACCACGGTTTGCAACTTGACCTATTTCTTTCAATTTTCTCCAACAATGCCCGCATGAATGGAAATTAATGCAAATGCATATGCAGACTCTAACAAGAAGTCAGACAAGAAAATGTTGCATTAGAAGAGGTAGCTTCTGGCTTTGAACATTTTCTAGTGCCATACTGTCAGATCCACTTGGCTAATTAGTGACTTGATGTCTTGCACTAGTCAGCCTTTATTATGAATCTAGACAACAGTACTCACACAACATTTCCTTTAACACCTTTTTGGTTCTCATGATTGTGTTCGTTTTGGCCATGAACCGCCTGGTTTCAAAAAGTGTTTTAGAGAATTCTTGCCTTCCAAAACTCTCATTGAAGCGGCCCCATTTCACACTTACATAGGTGTTTCTATTAAGAGTATTATGCCATACTCCACTTGATATACCAAGATATAGGAAAAATTAAAATCCTCAGCTTACCCACACTTTCTGCAGACAGTACTTTTATGTAACAAAATGAGTAAGTGTTTCACTGAAACTTCATAACTTAGTTGTCCCATTGAACTAAGATTCTGGGATCTCCAGTCAGCAATTTCATTACATAAATTCTTGCATTGTAAGCTTTAGTCTCGTTCCATTTGCCAAAATTGACATCTGATCTCTAGGAAAACCTTTTGTAAGCGGATTCGCAAGATTCTCCTTTGATTTTACATAATCAATGGAAATCACACCATTAAAGATCAACTGTTTAATGGTATTGTGTCTTTGACGTATGTCTGTCAAGACTTACCATTGTAGATGCTGTTTTGAGCTAGTCCTATAGCTGGCTGACTATCACAGTGTATGCTGATAGAAGTGATTGGCTTAGGCCAGCATGGCACATCTTCCAAGAAATTTCAAAGCCATTCATCCTCTTCCCTGGCTTTATCTAGTGCTATAAACTCAGCTTCCATATTGGAACAAGCTATACATGTTTTCTTTGTGGATTTCCACAACACAGCACCTCCACCAACTTTGAATAAATATCTACTGGTGGACTTAGATTCTTTACTATCAGATATCTAGTTGACATCACAATAGCCTTTCAATACTATTAGATATCTTGTGTAATGTAATCAAAGGTTCATTGTATACTTCAAGTATCTCATCACTCTTTTTAGAGCTTTCCAATTATCATCGTTTGGATTACTGGTAAACCTGCTCAGTTTGTTTACCGAACATGCTAAGGCTGATCTTATACAGTTAGTTATGTACATCAGACTTCCAATAACTTGTGAGTACTCCAATTGAGCTACTGGCTCGCCACGGTTCTTTCTTAAGTGTATACTTAAGTCAAGTGGAGTCTTTACATGTTTCACATCAAACACATCGAAACGTTTTAGAACAGATTCAATATAATGAGTTTGTGACAACACGAGTCCTTCAGCTATCCTAGAAATTTTAATTCCAAGATTAACTTTGGCAACTCCCATATCCTTCATATCGAAGTTTCTTGTCAAGATCTTCTTTGTATTTAAGATGATATCACAAGTAATGCTATAATTAGTATGTCATCTACATAGAGACATACTATTACATAGGCATTCTATGTGTTCTTGATATAGACACACTTGTCACACTCATTGATCTTGAAACCATTAGCTAGCATTGCTTGATCAAATTTCAAGTGTCGCTGTCTATGCGCTTGCTTAAGTCTGTACAACAACTTAACAAGTCTACAGACTTTCGATTCTTGTCCTGGAACAACAAGCCCTTTGTGTTGTTCCATATAAATTTCTTCCTCTAACTCACCATTCAGGAAGACAGTCTTCACATCAATCTCATGGATTTCAAAATAATAGACTACAACAATAGCAACCATCATCATTATAGAAGTGATTCTAGATACTGATGAGCAGGTACCAAAAACGTTAAATCCTTCCTTCTGTTTATAGCCTTTAACTACCAACTTGGCTTTGTACTTATCGATAGACCCATCCTCATTCAATTTCATCTTGAAAATCCACTTGCACCAGAGTGTTTTACTTCCCTGTTGGAAGATCAACCAGCTCCCAAGTGTGATTCAAAAGAATAGAGTCTATCTCACTATTTATTGTCTCTTTCTAGAAGGGAGCTTCTGGAGTTGACATCGCCTTTGAAAAGGTCCTCGGCTTGTTCTCTACCATATAGATTAAAAAATCCGGCCCAAACGATGTTGGTATTCTGGCGTGCTTGCTTTGACAAAGTTCCTCAGTTCCTTGAGGAGTCATCTCACGCATTCGCTTACTAGTACTTGTTTCTTCTTTGTTTTTGTCTTTCTTCAGAAAGACATTTTTGAAGAACACTGCATTCCTTGACTCTATGACAACGTTTTCATGTATGTCAGGAATGTTCAATTTATGCACCAAGAATCGATATGCACTACTGTCGTCCCATATCCTATGAATATGCAGTCAATCGTTTTAGGCCCAATTCTTACTTGCCTTGGTTTGTCTCATTGGAAACAAACTCTCTAGCCTTTGGGGATGGAGGTATTGTTCGCCTACATCTCACCCTCCCCAGACCCTAGCGATAGCTTTTGCTATTTTTGGGATATAATGGGTATATGATGTTGTTGTTGTTATTGTCTTACTTGTCTTGGTTTAGGCACCACAACCTTTGCCAAACACCCCCACATTTTCAAGTATTTGTAGGCAGGCTTATGGCCCTTCCAAAGTTCGTATGGGGTTTCACCCACCTTTTTAGACAAAAATTTATTTAAAATGATAGCTTAGAGAATTGCTTCCTCCCACAAGTTCTGAGGTAAGCCTGAACTTATCAATATAGCATTCATCATCTCTTTCAAAGTACAGTTTTTGCTTTCAGCAATATCATTCGATTGAGATGAATATGGTGTAGTTGTTTGATGAATAATGCAATGTTCTGAATAGAATTCATTAAACGGTGTATCATATTTGCCACCTCTATCACCACGAATTACTTTAATTCATTTGCTAAGTCGATTCTCAACTTCATTTTTATAGTCTTTAAAAGCATCAACGGCCTCATCTTTGCTACTTAGTAAATAAACATAACAGTATCTAATGCAATCGTCGATAAAAGTGACAAAGTACTTTTTATCACCTGTCGTTTGCACAAAATTTAAATCACACACATATATATGAATTAAAGTCAAAGGTTCATTGTTCCTTTCTATTGAAGGAAATGACGCATTTTCCATTTTCGCTTCAACACAAATTTGGCATTTTTCCTTATCAAAAATTAGTTTGGGTAATAAGTCAAGATTAGCCATTCGTTGTATTGACTTGTAATTACATGTCCCGAACGAAAATGTCGTACACAAGAAGACTCAAGCATGTAAGCAGAAGAGGAAGCATTATTATTGGCCACTTTGGGCAATTCTTTCTTGGGTATGATAGTAATGACATTTAACTTAAACAGCCTATCTCACAAGTACCCCTTCCCTAAATACATGCCATTTTTCAAGAGAATCACTTTATTAGACTCTAACACTAGTCTAAATCCATGTATGACTAGAAGAGCCCAAGAAACCAAATTCTTCCGGATGTACGGGACGTGCAGTACGTTTTGTAGAGTAAGATGCTTCTTCGAGGTTAGTTTCAGAACAACCTTCCCCTCGCCTTCGATCTTCGATGAGGCAGAGTTCTCTTTGTAAAGTTGTTTCTTGTTCCTGGACTGGTATTCTGAGAACATTGCCCTGCTGGAGCAGACATGTCTTGTGGCTCCAGTTCTAGCCTCCATTCGAGCATGTCCCACACAACATTGTACTCTAAGACCACAACACATTGGTTTAGATCGTCTATGACATCAACGAGATTTGCCTTTGCCTTGTGCTGCTTCTTCTTAGGCTTGCGGCAATCACTACTGACATGCCACTGAATATCACAGTTGTAGCATTTCCCCGTGAACTTCTTGGCTATTAGTTTGTCTTTGTTCTTCACTCCGAGATGGCCTTTTTTTGGACTCTACAACATGGGCCTTGGCCTGACCAGAACTTGCATGTGGCTTCTTCTCAGATCTTCAATTATCCTTCTCTAGCAGAGTGGAACAATCAAATTTTCCAATGTCATCTCCTTTCTCTTGTGTTTGAGATAGCTTCTGAATTCCCTCCACAAAAGAGATTGCTTCTCAATCACTGCAGACATAACGAAAGATTCACTGAGCAGCATGCCCACCTCTTTTATTATGGCTACCAACGTCTGTAGTTCCTCAATCTGACATTTTGAATTCAAGGAATTCGCCGACAATAAATTTCTTTGTGCCAGCATCTTCCGTGTGATATTTCTTCTCCAAAGCCTGTCACAAAGACTTTGCAGTTTTGTGCGTACAGTACAATCCATAAATGAATTGTCTAAACAACTCAGAATATAATTCCAACAAACATAATTGTTGAAGTCCCATGCTTCAATAAAAAAGTGTGTTTTGCATATTCTAAGTCTGGTCATCCACTAAATCCACCACAGGCGGATCCTTGATCAATAGTTTGGCCAGTACTAGCATAGTCAAGAAGAACAGCATCTTCTGCTGCCACCTCTTGAAGAAGCTCTCAGAAAAATACTCTGGTTTTTCCACTTTGGCCATAGCAGGCTCTGTAGCAGGAACAATCAGAGGCACCCCAGCTTTTGGTGCCACTAAAACAGCAATGCTTTGTTCATGAACGGAGCTTCCGCTTTGATTCTCCATTTTACTTTCTGTAAAGTAGAAACAGACAACTGAGAATCAGTATAATATAGCAGTACAAAATCAATAAAAATATGTCTTAAGCTTTTTGGAAAAATTCAAGTTAGCCAAAATCGAATTCAGTACAATGTGTGCTTATGAAATAATGCAACGGCCGACCTGCGAGCTAAGTGCAGGTCAGGTCGATCAGTCAAGTTATATTAGTCCAAGTAGCGCAATTAACTTTGCGTACTAGATAGCCGACCTGCCGACCAAAGCACAACTGCACTGCTGAACAGCAGTGTTGTGCTATCAGCTGTTCAGCTGAGCTCATTACAGCGTAGAGCCTAACGCAGAAGGGCTACTAAACGACAAATAATATAACGCCTAAACAGTCGAGCTCAGCACATCAATAGCTCAGCACAGCAGACTGTAGGTTTATAGTACTGCGCTAGCAGCATCTCAATAGTTCTGCCGAGCAGACAAACCGAGATGAGTCCAGGACTCTGTACTTAAGACTATTCCTCTGGAATACTGTTCCCAACAAGAGGAAGCAATCTTCTCCAAGGATACAATGAAATCAGTTCAAACGAGCGGCACTGTAGCGTATGAACTCAAAAAACCTGTAAAGTATTTCTGACTTCTTGGACTTGGAAATGCAGAGGATGTAGAC
This sequence comes from Eustoma russellianum, assembly GCA_036186865.1. Classification (NCBI taxonomy): domain Eukaryota; kingdom Viridiplantae; phylum Streptophyta; class Magnoliopsida; order Gentianales; family Gentianaceae; genus Eustoma; species Eustoma russellianum. The sequence continues at coordinate 14,324,428 of AP025049.1, forward strand.
TATAGGCAGGGAGAAGATGATTAGCAGGGAGAGAGAAAAGAAGGAAGCTGATTGGTTTTTTGCTGACGGTCGCAGAGGTCAGCTCGACCTCTATTTATAAGGGAACACCGAGGTTAGTTTGTTAAAGCTAGTTCAACCATAGATGTTAGATCAGATGCCTGCCATCTTGAATCCTTGGATCAAATAACCGCTCAGGTCAGCCCACAGCTACTGGATCAAATAACTACTCAATCTGAGCCCTTGGATTGGATAACTGCCCAGGTCAGCTCAGAACGATTCAGCCCAACAAAGTTTCAATCTCAACCTTAGCCGATTACAACAACCTGGGAGAAATTTAAATTTAAACAAACTTCTCCATCATATAGGATCCGGCCCGTGGACTGTAGGATCTGTCCTGCAGCCTACAGCTGCAACCCGAGCCCCTGCATAAGCATGGGCCGAGCTAAGTTGATTTCAACTTTAATTACTCTTATTTTGAGCATTAATTTTTCATTCACCCAGTATCGTAATTGAGTTATTCAAAAGCCTAAAGTTATCTACTCGTTACGTAGAAAATTAAAGACTCATTAGTTTCCACTTATCATTAATAAAAACTAATCATAATTAAGCTCAAAATATGCTTCTAATTATGTTTGCAACTTGACCTATTTCTTTCAACTTTCTTCAACAATTTCTTCATTGATGTTAACGCCCTTGTGCTTTTAATTTATCTCCAAGTTATTCAAACTCTTAGTCTTTCACTTGCATCCAGTACCTCCCACAACTCCTTGGAGGATTTTTTTGTTATCAAGAAACCTATTTCTTACTGCATCAAGTGATGGTTAAACGCGCTTGTTGTTGTGAAGCAAAGTGTGAATTCATACATCGCTTCGCATCTGATTAAGTTTGAGTATAGCTACTTGTCTTGAGCCATAGTACTTGAAACGCCTCACCTACCGTATTTCACTCAGCAAAATACAAGTCATCCAAAACAATTCAGTTACACGTCAGCAAAGCGACGCAAATCTATGTCAGCGGAAGTCAAAAAGTCAAACCTCAAAATCATCATTAATGGTAATAAATGTTTAAAGGTCTAGGCTAAACTAAACTGTAACACCCCGGCCCAGGACCCTTAAATTTTGGTCTCAGAATGGTTCATCCATCATACTCTACTACGAGAAGTACAAGGCACCGATACCATTTGTATGCATGCCGATATAAAACATTGATCGAGATAGTGGAAGCAATGTAAATATAAACGAGTACAATCGACATGCATCATCATGCATCTTATTATAATTAAATCCGAAATCATAAAATGACATCCGTACAAAAGGTAATAAGTACATGACTGACATAATAATAAGTACAAAATATATCATCAGGGCCTAATATCATTAACGGTAGCCTACTCTCGGCTCATCCTCTATAAAGTCAAAGTCACGCTCTCAGTCCTCTGCATAATGGTAAAAATAAAGTATGAGCAATAATGAATCATTCAGCAAGTAGTCCGTCTGGGTTCGTTATGTGGATCATACATGGGAGACGGGGTGATAAAATAATACATGCATAAATAAGGAACATAACACGTCTCTGTTCACAAATAAAGTGACATGCCATACGAGTAACATAAATCTAACACATTCATATAATAAAAGCCACATAATAAATTCAACGATCTTTTTCTATCTAAATCCACATGAATCCAATCCCGAACATATTAATTCTTAACTTTCCGAATCCTTACCTCATGCTAAGATCATAATTCTTTATATTCATATCAAGTATCCTTTTATGCATAAGTCCCACTTTGATCAACTTACTCATATCAAGGGCTCATGGATGTTCCATAACGATGGCGTGAGGGATTCATGGCATTTGGTATATTAAATTCATAACATAATCCATGTTTCGTAAACATTTCAAAACATGACATTTTCATAAACGTTCAAAACGTGACATGTCCATGAACATTCGTAGCATGACCTTTTCATAACATTCATAACATGAAATTTCATGTGATGGATATAGCACTTTTCGTAACGTAAGAACGACACCGCACGACATATCGAATGATTCTCCATATAGTCACATGTACAAATATGAATCCTGATGTCTCAAACTTTGTGTTACATCATAAGTACATGGATCCAACGTTGAAGCGTTATGGTGGGAATCCTGTGTCCCGGACAAGGTGTTACACTTGGTCATAACAATAACATAACATAACATAAGTATTTGGAATCAATCGTCTGGTGGTATAGTTCGTTGCACATGAGAACTTTTAAAACGTATTATGCAATAAAATATTTTTTGTATCAAAACTTTTGGTTTATTGGTTCATGTATATAGGCTTGGTTTGTCCTACTTAGCCATTCTAAATTTTCATCAACGTATATCAACATTTATCTACATAATACATGTCATAAACTTAGAAAATTACCATTCTTACCCTTTCATCATGTGCCTAGGACATATGTCCCAAAAACAGCCCACTTTTGGACTTCAACTTCTATTATCATTTTCGTAATCTACATACTTGTCACATCATCCACTAGAAATTCAAATGATATATAGTACACATATTTTCATACACATAAATCTAAATAGATAATTCAACACTTTGCTGCTACACATATATATACTCTTGGCCGAATGGCATGATGCCCATACAACACATGAATCATCAGTTAAATTACTCTTCCTACCTGTATCTTAATGGTACCACTTAGCATCTTAACATACTATGGTCTTGAACATGAATTCATGGTACAATGACATATGTCATGCAACATATCTTGCTTATGCATGTCACTTCAAGAACATGTATCAAACTTATGATTTTGTATCACTTAACCACATGCATGCTAGTTTACATCATAGTTGTGATTTCAAGAGCCATGATCATTATGATGTTCATGATGAAAGTACATGCAAACATGAGGGATGATGGAAACCATGAAAACATACTTTCTTAAGCCATGATCATCAAGATTATACTCCGTTATGAAGATGGATGATCAAGGTCAAGAGGGTGGCTAAAAATAGCCCCCAACCGAGTTTATACATACATATTTTAGGCATGATGATCTTCAAGAGACAAACTTTTATGGTCAAGCATTATAGCCAAGAATATGAGGCTCATAGATGTGCTAAATCAAGACTATCAGCATGCATGAAAACCGAAAATCATCAAGACACAAAACTGATGATCATCATGAAAAATACATAAAAACATGCCTCAAAGAAATATTCTTAGTACACTTTTCATGCAATGACACATGCATCCATATTCTTCTACCAAATGATACATGCAACAATGTGTGAGACCACCACTCACTTTCATTTGCACATGCAAGACTCTTTTTTATTTTATCTTGGCCATATGCATACACATATCCATACATCACATATCTTGCATGCAAATAAACTTTTTTCATATCCATACTAGAAAAGTCATTGAACATATTTCTGCTAGAAAATCGAGAAGATCACTGCAAAAACGCGCAGCAGAAAAATAAAACTTGATCTCCGATATCCTACCAAAGATCCATGTTGTTCGTTTAATTCGATAAAAGAAATTCAAAACGTTACATCTGTAGATTCAAAATCCATAGACGTATGAGGTGCAACGACACGAACACCTTCTTCCAATATCCACACGAATGCTTCCGCTCAGAGTGCTAGCTCTTGAACAATGCGGCTGAGAGAACTCGTTTTTCTCCAAAAACGGCTCTAGGGTTTTCTGTTGTGTATTCTCTAATAAGAGATACACCAGTGTATATATATATATATATATATATATATATAGAGACACACACACATATATATATATATATAAAAATTGATGAGAGCGATGACGGCAGCCGCCCATTGGCGATCACCGCCGTTTCCGCGGCACTAGCCGCTGCCGCTGCGTTTACACTCTCCACTTCGCCTCCTTACTACATTCCTCATATTCTCTGTAGTCCACCGATAGTCTTCTGTAACGAACGTTTTTATTTTTCATTCCACCGCAATGTCGTCAATGCCGCCGCCATCTTTTGCGGCGGGTACTCACTGGTCAATCATCTTCACAACCGATCCCCATATCACCAAAGACGGTCTCCAGGCACAAGTGCCTCCCAATGATCACTTTTCTCGATTCGGAAATCGATGCCCTAGCCGCACCATTCAAATACTCTCTTGTAGGAACTTTTTGGAATGGCCGTCCACCATTGAAGATTATACGCGAGGTGTTCGAGAAGATCGGATTTCATCACGATCTGCGTATTACTTTAATTGATCAAACACACATTCTGCTAAATTTCCGCAATGAAGTGGATTACTTGAGGTGTTTCTATCGTCGTTCATGGCATATCTCCGGATGCCATATGCGGATCACAAAATGGACAGTCGAATTTGATCCCACTACAGATGTTCCCATTGTTCCGGTTTGGATCGCATTTCCTGGTTTGCTGATCCATCTACATCTTCAGGAGGCGCTATTCGAGATACTTCGTCCAATAGGTTCTCCGATTAAACTTGATGCTGCGACTACAGATGGATTAAGGCCGTCCTTTGCAAGGATATGCGTAGAAGTGGATGTTTCACAGGATTTGCCTTTGAAGATATATTTGTAGTCTAAAAATCATTTGATCTTGCAGTCTGTGGTTTATGAGGATTTGCCGCAGTTTTGCACGTCGTGTAGGAGACTGGGCCATGCAGCGTCAGATTGCCCTACAAATGAACACTCTGCGATTCCACCTTCGCCGCCACCTCCGCCGCCCAGAACACAGCCACAACAGTGGACGCCAGTAAAAAAGAAATCGAACGTTCAAACTGCACCCAATCCGGCCCTGGATGCTAATTCTTTGCCCACTCAGGAACATCCGGCTGTCACACAAGAAGAGCCGGCTGTCATTTTGAATCCGTCAAATATTGTGCCGGCAGTACTTTCCCCATCAGTTGAAACAGACGACTCTCCAGCAGCATGTGAAGCAGTTGCCCAGATGAATGAAGTTTCTGATCCAGAAGAACTTGGCCATTGCTCAGATAATGAGTTGCCCACAAATGAAAAACACACTGACTTAACAAATGTCCCGGAGGAGGTGGTCCGCCGAATGCAATCCATCCCTACATCCCCGAATGAAGATATTCTATTGTCCCGTCTTGATGATCCAGCAGAAGCTGCTGAGTTTATTCCTGTGGTACCACATCGAAAACATCGAGCACGAAAGGACATCCCTCCACTTTCACCCTCGACCATCCTTACTCGTAGTGCGTCTCATGCAATACAGGGAAGTGTTTCTAACCTTTCTCAATGAACATCTTAATATGGAATATTCGAGGCATGCGTGCCTCTTTGCCGTGGTTACACACTTTGATACATGAACACCGTTTAAATTTGATAGCGCTAATAGAACCTAAACACTCCCCATCACACATTCGTCGTTATGCATTGGACCTTGGTTTTTCTACTTATTTCTCTTCTAAATCGGAACGTATATGGGTTTTCTGGCGTGACTTTGATTTTCATTTGACTGCAGTACATGATCAAAATCAAGTCATCCACTTTACTCTTTTATTTCGGCAGCTGCATCTCACATTCGTGTTATCAGTGGTCTATGCTAATCATACGATTTCATTGCGTCGTTCCTTATGGCACTCTTTGTGTTCGTTCTCGGAATCTAATGATTTGCCATGGGTAGTGGGAGGAGACTTCAACACTTTTCGTTCGCTAGAAGACCATGCCGGCAGATCCCAACCCACCCTCTCATCGTTACAAGATTTCAATGATTGTGTTGAATCGTGTTCTTTGATGGCACCGCAATATCATGGGTCAAGATATACTTGGACAGATGGTAGAGGACTAGGGCGTGTACGCCGGCGCCTCGATTGGTATTTCTTAACTCTTCCTTTCAAGATGCTTTTAATGACATGCAAATTTCACATCTCTCCCGCATTACATCGGATCATTCACCATTACTATTTGTATGTCAGTTGCAAGCCCCGAAGGGCCGTAAAAGTTTCCGTTTCTTAGACTCTTGGTTACATCATCCAGATTTTAAGGCGTATATGAGTCATGCTTGGGCATCCCACCCCACAACAGGTGGAATGTATGGCTTTTATTCAAAGTTGTTACGTCCCAAACGAGACATACAGCGGTGGAATAAAGAGATATTCGGCAACATATTCTCTAGATTAAAACAAACAGAGGCTACCCTTGCTATCACAGAAATACCTGGGACGACAATCTGACTGACGACAACAGAGAAGCGTATCATAGAGCAAAAGCGGAATATCTTCAAGCATCCTCTTATGAATTTCATTTCTGGAAACAAAAAGCGAGGGTCAGATGGTTACAAGATGGGGACGCAAATACACAGCATTTTCACTCCATAGTAAAAGGGAGACGTTTGCAGTTGCGTATACAACAAATTCGAACATCTGAAGGAACATTATGCACCACTCTGGCTGATATCAAGGCAGAAGCGGTATCCTACTATTTTCTCGTGAACCAACAAGTAATTGTGATGTTTTGCTCTGTCATATTCCAAATCTGATCACAGCAGAGGATAGTTTGATGCTCACTCAACTTCCCACGGAGGCTGAAGTTAAATCAGCAGTTTGGAATTTAGACCCTCAGAGTGCAGCAGGACCTGACGGTTTTCATGGTAACTTCTATCGTTCTTGTTGGTCCATTATTCATATTGATGTGTTTAAAGCTATGCAGGAATTTTTCCTGGGAGTTCAACAGCCTTCGATAATGGCGAGTGCTCTTATTACGTTGATTCCCAAAAATTCATCTCCTGTTTCTTTTAGTGACTTTCGGCCAATCTGCCTCACCAATTTCTTGAGTAAAGTCTGTACCAGAACTATTGCTACTCGACTGAACACTTTACTACCAAAAATAATCTCACCGGAACAAACATGTTTCCTACCGGGTACGGACATTTCTACGCAAGTTCTCCTAGCACGTGAGATGATACATATGTTGGATAAAGGTGGCTCACAACTATGTTTGAAACTAGACATGATGAAAGCATTTGACAGATTCAGTTGGGAATATCTCGAACGGTTATTGCGCGCGTTTGGTTTCTCGGAATTTTTCATTCGTGTTATATTAAACCACTTGCGTGCCACCACACTATCTATCCTGATTAATGGCCAGCCTTCAACGACATTTCGGCCTGGTAGGGGGGGTGAAACAAGGCGATCCATTGTCTCCTTTGTTATTTATTATTTCTTCTGAAGGTTTTAGCAGGGGATTAAAAGCATTAATACATTCTGGAGCACTACAGCCATTCAGGCTTGGACGCGTTCCTATTATGATTACGCATTTAGCATATGCCGACGATCTTCTAGTGTTCTTACGCGGCACCCAGCGCAATCTACGCTGTTTTCATGGTTTCTTAGCACAATATTTGACTGTCACTGGTCAGAAGATAAATTTTCAAAGAGTAATTTTATTCTATCAACAGCGGGTAACAACTCATCAGAAGCAGTCTTTAGCGGATATCACTGGCATGAGGTGTTCAAATCTGCCTTTCCGCTATCTTGGATCCTACTTACACAAAGGCATAACTCGGTCGAGATATTGTATATCACTATTACATCATATTGACGACAGATTGCAGGGTTGGCAATCTCGATTATTATCTTCTGTTGGTCGCCTGGTATTACTTCGTTCGGTCATATCATCTTTACCTTTGCATGTCATGGCTGCTGGTGGATTGCCCAAATCTGTGATCAACATCATCAATCGTAAAATGGTAGCTTTTTATTGGGGAAATAAACATCACTGGGTTTCTTGGGCTTCGATTACTAAACTGCAGGAAGAGGGCGGTCTGGGGCTTTGGAACCTTTGCGCATTACATCAAGCATACCAATGTCGGATTTGGTGGTCTTATCACCAACAAACAACCTATGGAGTAAATACATGCATGGGAAATATGGTCATCGTGGAGATTATTTACCCCGCCTGCCGGACTCCCCCATATGGAAAATGATTTGTAGAATCCATCCTACATGCATAGCTCAGACGGAAGGTCAAGGGGTTCACGTCACTTGGTTGCCTACTGCAACGGGGGAATTCTCCTTACGCAGTGCATATGACATTTGCCGTTCCTCCAGCCCAAAACTTATTACAACGAGATTCATTTGGTTTAAGTATCATGTGCCCAACATTCGAATATTCTTATGGCGTATATTTCATTCAACGTTGCCGTTTGAAGATTACATAAGTAAATATTACACGTTAAGCCCAACCCATTGTCCTTTTTGTAAGCAGTCATCGGCCACGGTGGACCATGTATTCATCTACTCTCCGGGGTATATGCGTATTGTGGAAATTCTTTGTAGGTGAATTACATTGTCCCTTCCCAACGTGGTATCGATCTACTTCTGCATCTCTACTTGGGGTCTTGCGTATAGTTCTCCCTGCACTCGTAGTCTATAATATATGGCGGTCCTATACATCGTTAGTTTATGGTGACCAAAACACTTTTACTTTGCCCACTCTGCAGGCAACCATTCTACATGATATAGATATCTGGTGTAAATCTAAAGCAAGATCAAATATCATGACGGCTCCTCGACAGACACTTCCATGGCTTCCTCCACTTCGGGTACATCAACCCCTACTAGTACGCTGGCGGCTGCCACCTCCGGGACGTTTTAAATTAAATATAGATGCGGCAGTTGGTAGACATTACGGAGCAGGGGGTGCTCTCCTGCGTGATCATTCAAGCTCATGTGTGGGTGCCATTTCGTTCCGATTACCTCTGAGTTCCCCAATACATGCAGAGATACAAGCAGCAGTTTTTGGATTATTGTATTTTCTTCCACGGCATCGCTCGATTATTTTGGAATCAGATTGCGCAATGCTTATTGCGCGTTTGTCGCAGACGCAGCGGGACATGGGAATTACTTTCTTCGATTACTGTACATGTTGGTACACCAGCATCATTTGGAGTATTACCACATTTACAGAGAGGCCAAAATATGGAAGCTCATTATCTTGCACAGCACGCAATGTTATGCCCAAGCACTCAGGTCTATGACTCTCGCTCGCTTCCTCCATTAGTCCGTAGTTCCATCACACTGGACCTTTCTTCAGTCAACTTGCGTGTTACTTGATTGTCTCTACGTCTTCCACATGGATTGGCATAAATTCGCTTTTCCTGCCTGTATTCTGTGGGGTACAGGCAGGCATGGTATGTTCTTTTATTTGTTGCTCTTCCTTATTACGCTACACTACATTATGGGTCATAACGCTTTCGGTTCCTATTTTTGTGTCTGGCTGGTCCAATTCTACACGCTGGCGTCCCCGAGCTTCATGCCTGAACTATTTCTTCGGAGAAGACTAATCCTAGGATCGCTTTATTCATACGAATAATGTTGCGCACCCCAGTTTCATCACTATGCCACCGAAGGATGTTGACCGGGTGCAACCTTATGCGAACGTCGCCCTGGCATCGATTCAGCCAGGGCGGCCTCGGTACGCGTTTGTTTCATAACACTGTTCTTATTTCCTCATATCTTACTCTGCTGCTAACTGTCTTACTGCCTTTCCCTGAGGTACATCTCACCGTGGATCATTATACGCCATTGACGACTTCACCATTGCCAACATTCCATCCAAACAGTCGAACCTTCAGCACGGCCACTGCGACGTTGTTTTCGTGTTTCCATATCTTTAGTATCAATGATAGTCGTATAAATATGTACGCTTTTTCCTTCGCCAAGATTTTATCCACAAGGGTGGTTTTTCTTGGCAAGGTTTTAATGCGGCATATCATATATGACTGGAGGTACACCATTATACGCTTTCTTTTTCATTTATTTTCATACGATGACGATTGTCTTTGATGTAATATGGCTTTCCTCCGCCAGAAGTGAGGCTCATCAATAAATAAATTTTTCCAAATATATATATATATATATATATATATATATATATATGTGTGTGTGTGTGTGTGTGTGTGTGTGTGTGTGTGTCTAGACATCAAAATCCGATTCTAGATAGGATTAGATAATGGCGATCATAATCCGTATCAAATACGGATTCTGTTAGGATTAGATAAGACCAATCAAAATCCATATCAGATATGGATTCTATTGTTATTATCCGATGATACATATAAGTATATATAAAAAATGAAAATGAAAAATAATAATAATAATAATAATAATAATAGTATCTAATATTAATATCACCAATATTATTAATATCAGTCTATACGCATTCTTGTGTATGACCCGAATAGGCCCATATTAATTGGCAATCGGTTAAATCTCTATTAAACCAACAATTCGTAATTGGCCTCTAGCAAGGCATTACAACTACCCAATTAATACAAGTAATGTCCAACTAGCCTAATAATAGTACATGCATTAATCCCTAATTAATATAAGTAATGTCCAACTAGCCTAATAATAGTACATGCATTAATCCCTTTGTCACACGATATATAGTTTGAACATAAGTCACGGTCAGCGTCATACTTATATTGTTCAAACATATGATTACTCGATCTCTAAGTGGACTGATAAAACAAATGACATTGATCACACTATCAATTTATTTGAGCACGGCCATGCATTTCACAGTCTCACTAATCAAGGGGTCCAAAGATATCTCTCTCAAAAGAGAGGGACAAATTCTATCTTGATTGTTCAATATCCTCTACATAATTTCTATCATACTCAATCATGACCTTTATTATTATCTAGTTATGGATAACGTTATATCATTTCAAAATATAATAGTCCTTATGTTGGAAACTATGACAATCTCAAGTATAAGGATTAAAACATGACTATCATGAGATTTACTTATGACGCTAATCCATGCAGTAATCTCATGATGGGTCTATCCAATACACTTTTCTCTAACAAGTATCTATGAGATTGATTTGTATCACCATACACATAATCATTTCATAATTATCAAATCAATACTCATACTGGTTATAAATTATTTTATCTCTATAACAATAATGAACCAGAGACATATATCATAACTGTGTAACATACTAAACAACAATAATGATAATAAAACCCTTTTATTAATAATAAATGTATAACATAAACATCCAAATCATGGCCCTAGGGCACATACACTAACAATCTCCCACTTGCACTAGGCCTACAAATATCTGAGACCCATAGATCTAGTGTGTGGATCATGCTTGACCCGTGAGAGAGGCTTAGTCAATGGATCCGCTATGTTATCGTTTGTGTCAACTTTGTATATCTTGACATCTCCTCTATCGATGATGTCTCGAATGAGATGGTAGCGCCTGAGTATATGTATAGATCTCTGATGAGACCTAGGCTCTTTTGCTTGTGCTATGGCACCATTGTCGTCACAATAAATGTCCACAGGATTTGCAATTCCAGGTACCATTCTTAGCTCATTGATGAACTTCTTCTACCAAACTCTTTCTTTAGCTGCATCTGATGCTGCTATATACACAGCCTCTGTTGTAGAATCAGCCGTAGTGCTTTGTTTTGAATTTTTCCAACTAATGGCTCCACCATTCAATATAAATACAAAACTGGACTACAATCTGAAATCATCTATGTCGGTTTGGAAACTAGCATATGAGTAACCATTTACAGCTAACTCGTCATCCAAACCTCCATAAACCAAGAATACATCTTTAGTCCTTCTGAGGTACTTAAGAATATTCTTGACAGCTGTCCAATGACCTTCACCAGGGTCAGCTTGATATCTACTCAAGCCTATCATCCTTTTAGATCTATCTCTATAGATCTTGATACCAAGGATATAAGTATCCTCACCCAATCCTTTTCATTGAGAAGGAATTCCCTAACCAAGCCTGGACCTTGTGCAAGGTAGGGATATCATTCCCACTAAGCAATATGTCATCCACATATAAGACTAGAAACACTAGTGCACTCCCACTAACCATCTTGTAAACACAAGGTTCATCTTCATTCTTGATGAAAACAAAGTTCTTAACTATTTTATCAAAACAAAGATTCCAGCTTTGAGATGCTTGCTTCAATCCATAAATGGATCTTTGAAGCATGCAAACCTTCTTTGAATTCTCAGGATTTACACAACCCTTAGGTTGTGTCATGCACACATCCTCTAGTAAATTTCCATTAAGGAAAGCAGTTTTGACATCCATTTGTCATATCTCATAATCATAGTATGCTTCAATTGCAAGGAGAATTCTAATAGACTTAGGCATAGCAACTCGTTGAAAAGGTTCATCATAGTCTATACCATGAGTTTGCTTGAAACCTTTAGCAACAAGCATTGCTTTGTAAGTTTGCACATTCCCATCCATGTCAGTTTTCTTCTTGAAAACCCGTTTGCAACCAATGGTCTTAATACCCTCTAGAAGATCAATTAAAGACCAAACTTGGTTATCAAACATGGATTTCATCTCAGAATTCATGGCTCCAAGCCATTTATCTGAATCTGGACCCGACACAACTTCTTGATAGGTAGTAGGCTCATCTTGATCTATGAGCATAACTTCACTATCATCAGTCACAAGAAATCCATATCTCTCTGACTGACGATGTGTCCTATCAGATCTGTGTTGGACTTGTGTTACATTTTTAGGCTCCACAACTATTTGTGGTTCTGAAATTGTCTCTAAAGACAGTTCAATGATATCTTGTGGAACTTGAATTTCATCAAGTTGTACCATACTCCCATTAGTTCTCTTAGAGAGAAACTCTTTTTCTAAAAGATTCCATTTCGAGCAATAAACACTTTGTTCTCTGAGGAAATATAGAAATAGTACCCTTTAGTTCCTTAGGGTACCCCACAATAATACATTTGATAGACTTTGGAGCTAGCTTATCGAACACTAATCTTTTCACATAAGCTTCACAGCCCCAAATCTTAAGAAAAGACAAACTGGGTGTCTTACCAGTCCATATCTCATATGGTGTTTTTTCAACCGCTTTAGATGGTACACGGTTCAAAATGAATGCAGCTGTTTCCAAGGCGTAACCCCAAAAAGATAAAGAAAGATCTACTTGACCCATCATAGATCGAACCATATCTAATAAAGTTTGATTTCTCCTTTCAGAAACACCATTCCATTGTGGAGCTCCTGGAGGAGTCAACTGTGAAATGATTCCATAATTTCTTAGATGTTGATCAAATTCTTGGCTCAAATATTCACCACCTTGATCTAATCGAAGCGCTTTAATTGTCTTACATAGTTGATTTTGTACTTCATTTTGAAAATTTCTAAACATTTCAAAAGGCTCATACTTATGTTTCATTAGGTAGACATAGTCATACCTACTGAAATCATCAGTAAAAGTTATGAAATACTGAAATCCTCCCTGGCACTAGTGCTGATTGGGCCGCATACATCTGTATGTACCAAGCCCAATAAGTCATTAGCCCTTTCACTATGTCCAGTAAAAGGGGCCTTTGTCATCTTTCCAAGCAAACAAGACTCGTAATTTTTAAATGATTCAAAATCAAATGAGTCTAATAATCCATCTTGATGGAGTTTAGATACGCGTTTCTCATTTATATGGCTAAGGCGACAATGCGACAAATATGTAGGGTTTAACTCATTTGGCTTAGTTCTCTTTGAAGATATGTTATAAATATCACTGTCATTGGAATCATCAAGATTAAGGACATAAATGCCATTATAACTAATTGCAATACAATAAAGCAAGTCATTTTTATCAAAATAGAACACTTCTTATTTTTAATTAAAAATGAATAACCTTCATCATCCAAACAGATACTGAAATAAGATTCCTACTTATAGTAGAAACATAAAAGCAATTGACAAAACTAACAAAAGCCCATTGGGCAAGACAAGCTCATAAGTCCCTATAGCTATAGCAGCAACTCTTGCTCTATTGCCAACAAGTATGTCCACGTCGCCCTTCTTTAGCATCCTACTCCTTTTGAGCCCTTGCATATTTGTACAAATATGGGATCCATATCCAGTATCTAATATCCAGGAAGAAGAAGTAGATAAATTGATTTCTATAACATAAATACCTGAATATGTAGTCGCACTACCCTTCAGCTTCTTCAACTTATCCAAATAAACGTCACAGTTTCTTTTCCAATGTCCAAGCTTGTTTGCAATGGAAACAAGTTCCTTCCTTAGAACCTTTGCCTTGGGTCAAGGTTTTGGCTTAGTTTGACGCTTGGACCTTTTTGCACCCTTTGCACCTTTTGGGCTTACCCTTGCATTTACCTTTCTTTTTCATTAGCTTGATATTGACACTCAATACTTAGGTAGGCTTTTTGATATTCCCCTCAGCAGTTTTGAGCATACTATGTAGCTCAAGAATGGACTTTTCCATATTATTCATATTGTAATTCATGACGAACTGAGAGAAACAACTAGGCAAAGAGTGTAGGATCAAATTCGTAGCGAGTTCCAAACTCACGGGATATCTAAGTCTTGCAAGGTGATCTATATAGCCTTTCATCTGCAAAACATGAGGGCTAACAGATTCACCTTCAGACATCTTACAGTCAAACAGTGCAACAGCGATGTCAAACCTACCCTTCCTAGCGTGTGTTTGGAATGCTTGTTTGAAGTGCACACTCATCTCATAAGCCTCTAAGTGTTCCAGGTCCTTCTGAAGTCTTGGACACATAGTTGCCGACATAAGACATCTTATGTCATTGGAATCTTCCACATGCTTCTTATGCTTACTTTTAGCAGCAATAGACGCATCAGTAGGAGGGGATTAAGGGACAGGGTCATCAAGCACGTAGGACTTCTTTTCTTGCTTGAGAACAATTCTCAAATTTTCAAACCAGTCAACAAAATTAGTCCCACATTCTTTCAATTTTCCTTCTCAAGGATAGATTGCAGTGATAAGGTGGAATTGTTATTAGCAGCCATTTTTAATCTACAAAACATGCAAAGTAACACTTTATTAATAATGAGGTAAAAATTTATAAAACTCCCACTAAAACATAACCATCTAAAGAAATATTTTAGTGAGCTAAGATCCATATTTGACTTAATTCTGAACTCAGCTTTGGCATAATGCTTAAAATTAAGTTATTTAGGTAGGTAACTTTTTTACCAATTACATCTCATGCAACTCCTAGAATTTATGGAATAATGACATCATATATTATTATATGTTAGATTCCATCTAATGCGTTGGGCCCAAAGCCGTTTTGATAGCCCAATTAAGTCTAACCAATTTTAAACATATGAGTAGCACTATTACTCATCCTACGTAGCTAGGAATGTTTTAAAGCACATTGCTTTGGCAATACCTACTTTAATATAATCCCAGTTTTAATAGGTGTTTAAGACATGGATGTCATCAAGACTTAAATTACTAATGAGGGTCCAACTTAGTTTATGTCTTGCATTACATATCGTTATACCATAGCATCCTATATGCATATACAACCTATCATCCATGCATCTCATACAAAATGATAAATATGTAATGTGAGATAGCATGGCAAAACTAAATATGATCTTCATGAGACCAAATGAAGATCATAAAGGAAACCCTATGTGAAAGACTTCCTATTACAACATTTGAAATGATACATATCTTCTAATCTTGAGCTCGTGCCTCCGTCTCCATAGAATCCACTCGTCCTTGGTATGTATCGCCATCACCACTTTGGCAGCTTGATTCTTTATTTTTTGCAATAATAAAGAAAACCTAACTACTTGTAAAATAAAATACAACAAAAACAACAATGACATGCAGGCCGTGAAAACCCAAAACAGAAATATGACTAAGTCAATCACATAGGTCCTAAGGCCATGCTATGCACCATGCAAAGACATCAAATAATTATAATATATCTTACACAAACATATTATAAATAAATATATTGACATTCTTAATGTCACGGTAACGAACTATAGGGCGTACGCATAAGGCAGTCACGTTAAAAGGTTAGCGGTCGGGGCTCCCGCTGCCCGGTTAGTGGGCGGGGTTCCAAAGGGGCAGCGCCTCTCGAAGCCAAAGAAAAAAATCAATCAGATTGATATTTCTCACTGGATGCCAAGCATCGATCGAATCGATATTTCCCATTCGAAACAATAAAACAGAATCATTAATCTTACTAACAATCTCGCTGTTTTTGAATACGCATAAACTCTTATAGAATCATTATCGGTTGTTCATATCTGATATAAACATAATCGTTTTGATCATCACATGAAAAACGAAAACATTATATCACCTATAACAATCTCGAATTATAACATCTTATGAAAACGATTTGAAAACATCAATCTGCTCTCATCATATGAGATTCGAATATAGTTTTACACATATCATGGCATATCTTGTGTTTATATCTAATATAAACAGAGTCAGTTTTAATCATCACATGACAAACGAATTTTGCCATATACAAATCATCTCATGAAAACGAATTGAAAAACACCATTCTTCTCTCATCATATGAAATCTGGCTTGGGGTTTGTACATATAGCATGCCATACGAATTGAAACAGAAAACATATAATCACATAAGCATGATACAATCAGTTTAAACGAGAACAACAAGTGGCTTTGATACCACTATTAGTAAATCGAGAAGATTACTGCTAAAATGCACAGTGGAAAAACAAAACTTTTTTTCTGATTTCCTACCAAGGATCCATGTTGTTCGTTTAATTCGATAAAAGAAATTCAAAACATTACCTTTGTAGATTCAAAATCCACAGACATAAGAAGTGCAACGACATGAACACCCTCTGCCGGTATCCATACGAATGCTTCTGCCCAGAGTGCTAGCTCTTGAACGGCGCGACTGAGAGAACTCGTTTTTCTCCAAAAACGGCTCTAGGGTTTTCTGTTGTGTATTCTCTAATACGAGATACACCAGGATATATATATATATATATATATATATATATATATACATACATATATATATATATATAAACATATATATATATATATATAAACATATATATATATATATAGACATCAAAATCCGATTCCAGATCGGATTAGTTAATGCCGATCATAATCCGTATCAATTATGGATTCTGTTAGGATTAGATAAGTCCAATCAAAATCCATGTCAGATATGGATTCTATTATTATTATCCGATGATACATATAAGTATATAAAAAAACAAAAGAATAACAATAACAATAACAATAACAATAACAATAATAATAATAATAATAATAATAATAATAATAATAATAATAATAATAATAAATATCTAATATTAATATCATTAATATTATTAATATCAGCCTATACGCATTCTTGTGTGTGAACCGATAGGCCTATATTAATTGGCAGTCGGTTAAATCTCTACGAAACCAACAAGTCGTAATTGGCCTCTAGCAAGGCATTACGACTACCCAATTAATATGAGTAAAGTCCAACTAGCCTAATCATAGAACATGCATTAATCCTTTGTCACACGATATCTAGTTTGAACAAAAGTCATGGTCAGTGTCATACTTATATTATTCAAACATATGATTACTCGATCTCTAAGTGGACTGATAAAACAAATGACATTGATCACACTATCAATTAATTTGAGCACGACCATGCATTTCACAGTCTCACTAATCGAGGGGCCCAAAGATATCTCTCTCAAAAGAGAGAGACAAATTCTATCTTGATTGTTCAATATCATCTACATAATTTCTATCATACTCAATCACGACCTTTATTGTTATCCAGTTATGGATAGCGTTAGATCATGTCAAAATATAACAGTCTTTATGTTGGAAACTATGACAATCTCAAGTCTAAGGATTAAAACATGACTATCATGAGATTTACTTATGACGCTAATCCATGTAGTGATCTCATGATGGGTCTATCCAATACACTGTTCTCTAACAAGTATCTGTGAGATTGATTTGTATCACGATACACATGATTATCAAATCAATACTCATACTGGTTATAAATTATTTTATCTCTATAACAATAATGAACCAGAGACATATATCATAATTGTGTAACATAATAACCAAAAATCATGATAATAAAACCTTTTTATTAATAATAAATGTATAACATAAACATCCCAATCATGGCCCTAGGACACATACACTAACCATTTCATGAATGAATCAAGACTATATATGAACATACATACTTAGATTTCAATATACATGAAGAAACTAGGTGGAATCCTTGCCTTTTCTTTGGATTTAAGCCTTAAAATGGAAAGAATTTCTTCCCCTTTCTCTTGATGGCGCACATGGCCTAAGGATAAGAAGAAGATGATTTAAGCATCTTGAAACAAAAATATTTATAAGTCTTATCTTTGATGATTCTTAAGGCTATCCTCCTTTGTCAACTTAGAAAACTTTCTTTCTTCCTCCTAAGAACTTTCCGCCTTGATGCTAGAATAGGGAAGAAAGTTGAGTAATTTAGAAAGATGACAGGAGAGGAATCACTAGAATGGAGGGTTGTAAAATCTTACCTTAGTATTGTTTGAAAATTTTCTAGGCTTGCATGTCTTCTCCTTCACTTAAACTTGGAGAATTTTCCTCTTTCTCCCCTTGGTGTTGCTCACGGTTTGGAGGTTCCTTGGAGGGTTGAAGAATTTTTGTTCTTTTCTTGGTAAGAAGAGGAAGAGGTTCTTTGTTAGAGTTGGAAGTGGAATGAAAGAGAATGGAAGAGAAATAAAGCTTCCCCTTTTATCCCCTATGTGGCAAAATTTTTTATGTCTTAGAAGGGTGAGATAATCTTCATCATGAAGCTTATGGGAATATAAGAAAGGTAGATCTAATAGGAGGTAAGGTTTGCATGCCATTTGGTTGGTTGAAGGTGGGGTGTTGTAAGACAAAAATACTTCCCCATTCTTCTATATGTTAGGCGGCCAAATGGTAGAGGGAAGAAAATGATGTTTCCTTGAAGGTGTAAGAATGTGACATGGTGGAAGAATGCATATCTTAGGAGTGTTGGAAGGTTGAGTATGGTAAGACAATATTCTTTCCACTTTCTGACATGCAAGAATTGGCCATGTGAGGGTGGAAGAGGAAAATGATTGTTTCTTGAAAGTGGAAGATGTAAGAATATGACATGGTGTAAGAGTTGCATGTTTATGAGTGGATGAATGTGGAGTGGTGTAAGACAATATTCCTTCTCTTTTCTTCCTTGTGTGCTCGGCCAAATGACGGTAAAGAAAGGAAATGGTGGTGTGTTGAAGGTGGAAAACTTATGTTTAAGTCGTTTTGGAAGAAAGTGGGTAGAGGTTGTACACTTGTTAATTTCTTAAAATGGTGTAAGAAGACTAATGATGGAAGAAGAAAAAAATAAAATAATCTTCTACTCTTTGCATGGCAGTGGGCTGCCTAGAGTGCCATTGGATGGGTAGAATAGGACAAATTTGCATATCTCATTTTTATAGTGTCCTAACTTTCGGTTTCTTTTATTTAAAGTAGGAAAAGGGTTGTGTTTTATTTTCAATTTCATTTAGTTATTTCATTATTTGTTACCTAGGATTCACTTATTTATTTTTGTGTGTACCATATTCCTTACCTATACCGCTTAACGCGGCTCAACGATTTAATCGATTTATTCAGTACACCCTATCTTTATCATTCTAGTTTCCTTTTTTCCTTTTCATAAAGCTATGGGGGTGCGGGTCGTAACATAAACAATACAATGGTCTCAATGAAAACTAAAAAATAACCAAGTCTCCATAAATACATAAAACTGAAAACCATAAGTCTTCTAAACCAATCATCAGAAAATCCTCAAACTAGCCATAGGCAATCAACATCCTCACTCCGAGTCTTTCTCAACATAAACCCAATCTTAGTCATGGCTATCTGAAAAAAATGACAAAGTGTAGTATGAGTGACACTTCGCCCAACAACTAACATCGCTATATTTACCATGGGATTATACATGGAGAAGCAAGTATAATGAAAATAAATAAAAATATAAAAAACAGCATGCTTCTCATTCGCAAATAAAATTACCATTTTACCCCTAACAATCAAAGTCAAAGTCAACAAATATGATCAACAAAGTCAACCTAACACAGTCCAATCCGATCTTAGTCCAAGCTAAATCATGATGCAGTTTTTCAAAATAACGTGATGCCAAATCAAAACCAAATTTCTGAAATTCCAAAACGAAAGTTTTCAAATCTGATTTAACGGGTCCAAAGCCAAATAAACAGATATGAATCCAACTCGCTCCAAAATCCAAAGCACTTTTACTACAAGTGACTTATACCGTAAGACTTACGAATTGGTCCCCAATAGTCAATATGTCCGGTGCTCTATATCAAGATAGTCAATCCTGTGGTAGCACCAAAACCTAATAACTCTTGGAAGACGTGTATTGATCATATGGATTTCAATAAAACTGACACAAAAATTTGTTTATCCATTACCAAAGATAGACAAGGTAGTGGACTCAACGATTGGGTATGAGGTCTTCAACTTTGTCTACACTTTGAAAGGCTATCATTAAATAGCTATAGCTAAGAATGACCAAGACAAAACCTCCTTCATTACTGAGGAACGCACTTATTGCTATGTCGCCATGCCTTTTTGCCTAAAATAATGTCGGAGCCACACATCAGAGGATAGCCAATTGTTTGTTAAGAACCAGATTGGCCGCATTATGGAAGTCTGCATCGATGATATTTTCATTAAGAGACGGGCTCTTGGTGTGTATATCCAAAACTTAAGAGAGGTTTTCATCATCTTCAGAGACTCCAGAATAAGATCAAACCCCAAAAAGTGTAAATTTGGGGTTTAGAACGGGAAATTCATGGTGTACATGGTCTCTAAGGAAGGGGTTCAGGCAAACGCTACCAAAATTGAAGCTCTAAAAGCTATGCACCCATCTCGCAACGTCAATGAAGTACAAAGACTAACTGGAAGGATCACGTTGTTGAATAGATTTCTGTCAAAGTCGGTAGAAAGATCACTCTCATTCTTTAAGATTCTCAATAAAAGAACCATGCTTCATTGGGATGACAAGTCTCAACAGGATTTTGATGAGTTGCAATCCTACTTGGGCGAGGTGCAAACCTTGACTATGAATGTTGACATCAGTGTTGTTCTGCTCAAAGAGAAAGATAAAGTACAGAAACCAATATAATTTATGAGCAAAATGTTGCACAGATATAAAGTATGATATACTAATGCTGATAAGATACTCTTGGTGCTGCTCATCACTGCAAGCAATCTAAGGCCCTGCCTTCAATCTTATCCCATCATGGTCATCACTGATCAACCCTTGAAGCAAACTATATCTAAGCCTGAGACTTCATACCGAGCAGCAAAATGGGTCATAGAATTAGCCGGGTACGACATCAACTACTAACCATAAACTTATATTAAGAACCATGTCTTAACAGATTTTATTGCTAAAGGGATTTCAGTAGAGGATGAGCAATCACACGAGCAATCACTTTTAGTGATGACAGCGTAGCAGGTCTCCTAAGCATAAATCCAAAGGGAGAAGAATGTCAAGAACCATGTCTTGACAGATTTTATTGCTAAAGGGATTTCAGTATGATATACTAATGCTGATAAGATACTCTTATCAATATACTAATGCTAAAGGGATTTCAATATAATTTGTGAGCAAAATGTTGCACAGATATAAATTATGATATACTAATGCTGATAAGATACTCTTGGTGTTACTCATCACTGCAAGCAATCTAAGGCCCTGCCTTCAATCTCATCCCATCGTGGTCATCACTGATCAACCCTTGAAGCAAACTATGTCTAAGCCCGAGACTTCATACCGAGCAGCCAAATGGGTCATAGCATTAGCCGGGTATGACATCAACTACTAACCACAAACTTATATTAAGAACCATGTCTTAACAGATTTTATTGCTAAAGGGATTTCAGCAGAAGATGAGCAATCAGACGAGCAATCACTTTTAGTGATGACAGCGTAGCAGGTCTCCTAAGCATAAATCCAAAGGGAGAAGAATTTGAACATGCACTTTGATTCGACTTTGACACCATAAACAACAAAACAAAATATAAACCCTTGATTGTCGACCTGAGCCTCGCTAAAAAGTGTGGGGCTTGGAGAATTAAATCGCATAGTGAATCTCAACTTGTCATAGTGTAAGTCAACGATGATATGAAGCTAAAGAAGATTGGAGGAAGCGTTATCTGTTAAAGATGGAGCAAGAAAAGGGCAGCCAACAAAAGGACTGATGTACTTTCTTGTCCCATATGATTGACTCTAACAACCTTGGGCAAAAAACATCGTGCTGGAGCTTAAAAGGCACCGGGCTTATGATAACGTGAGGTGCTATAAACTAACTACTGCATCACATGAATGGACAAGATTGTTAACTTCTTACAGCATGATGTTCCGCCGCTAGAAAAACAAGCAGGTGGGAAAGTGTGCATCAAAGTGGCCATGTACACTCTCTTTAACGAAGTATTCTACATGATGTTTTTCTCTCGAGGGTGACTGAAGTGTGTCTCAAAATATAAAGGAGATTATATCCTTCGTGAGATTCATATGAGGATCTATGATAATCACTCTAGTTTAAGGTTTCTTGCACGTCGGCGTTATCTGACGGGCTATTATTAGTCGATCTTACACCAGGATGCTCTTGGATTGGTTAAAAAATGCCAAGCATGCCAAGTGCATGCTCCAAATCTCATCTTTCTGACCCCGAAATGGTTCCCATTATCAGATTGTATTCATTCGTTCAATGCAGAATGAATCTTGTCGGGCCTCTGTCGTGTGCTCCAGGATCTGTTCAATATCTCCTTGTCTCCATTGACTACTTACAAAGTGATTGAAGAGAGCCTTTGGTGGCAATTATAGGAAGATATGTGAAAAAAATTCCTCTAGAAGCATATCATCTGCCATTTTGGAGTCCCAAGAGCCTATCCGACAATAGGAAACAATTTGCTAAAGATTGAGTTAAAAGTTGTTATGCTGTGATGCACATACAATAACGCTTCACCATAGTGGCCCATCCTCAAGCCAACGGTCTTGCAAAACTTGCCAACGGGAACTAAGATAAGGTTTGAAGAAGCAACTTGAAAGAGCCAGAGCAGGCTGGGTAGACGAGCAGCTCAGCATCTTATGGGCTTATCAAACATCTCCTTTCACTTCGACCAAGGAAACACCTTTTGTCATTGCGTATGGCTCTGAAGCCATTATTCAAGCTGAGATTGGCTCCACATCAGCCAGAGTAGAAAAGAAATTATTCGAACCAAAATGATAATCAAAGTCAGCGCTTAAATCTCAACAACCTAGAAGAGAAAAGAGAGCAAGTGCATATTCAAATGCGCAGTGCAAAAATTGATCTCCCAATATTACAATGCCAGAGAGCAGCATAAACTCCTCATGGTTACGGACTCATCCTAGAAAATAATGTTGCAAGTCATGTCGGCCCCTCTGGCAAACTTAACCAAAATGAGAAGGGTTGTACCGCGTCTTTAATGTTTCTTCTTCTAGAGACTACAAGTTTGAAACTCTAACTGGTATAAATTCATGCTAAAGTTGGCATATATCTAATTTGAAAATATTTCATGACCTCAACTATGCACCCTCGACAGGTCTGAGCCACTACAGCGTCGTAAAAGTGGGCATGGATAGGTTTCTCAATTGGCATCAGCAGGTCTAATCAGCCACCACCAACAAGCGGCCTGAGATGCAACAAGTTTTACATATGCCTCAATGGTGGGTACGGGGATTAAGACGCAAAAGGTATTGCACACCCCCAACACTCAGCAAGTTTGGGTGTCCAACAAAAGGATTAAGACGGCACAGGTTTGTCGAACTGGCATGACCTCGGTTGGTCGAAGTAGTCATTATTGCCCAAACAAAGGGACTCAATAGAATAAGTCTTCATGGCTCAAACAGGTTGTCAGCGATACATTACTAATGTCAAACATTTTTAGACTAGGTTTCACGGGGCTGGATCAGGAGACCAAAGTTTTTGATATCAAGAGTAGGTTTTCCGAACTTGAAACCTAGTTTAATAATTCATCAAGCTATGTATCAGGGGCTGTACAGGCATACGACTCAGTTTTAGAGCCCCTGAGGCAGATACCTTATCCAAACATTGGTGCAGGTTTGCGTTCTCTGCCCTTGGAGGCCAGCGCAAATACACTTAGAATTTAAATTTGATTACAAATTAGTGTTGAGACAACTTACTACCGAGCTATATTCTTATTCTGAGTGGCCTGAGGTGATCATACTTGGGAAAAGTCACATATTCTTAAGTTGATTGCAACTCCCTTCCAACTTGACCTAGATTTTTAAATATCTTCTTAAGTTACCATGATTTTAGGGTTCATCTCAACTTGCATTGTATGATTTGATTACATTTAGGAAAATCAGAAGTTCTATTAGCATTTTGTTTAGATACTGTCAAAGTCAAAGGACAATGAAGCAAAGTAAATGACAGAACTCAAGGACTTCAAAACTTTCTTTTCGTTATTTTTCATTACGAAATATGTGAAGTGAAAGCTACAATCAGAATGACCTAAGGAGCAGTAGACAAAAGTAGTCTACTTTATTCATCAGCTTCTTTCATGTCAATCCTATCATAGAATCGCTGAAGTTTCTCATCAAATTCTACTGCAGAGCAAGTTTGTACAGATCAGCAACCTATGGGTCATCCCTGTTAAGTTGTAGTAAAAATACCACTGATAGTTGTTTATATTTTGTATTATAGTACAGCAAAAAGCAGGATGTATTGGCAGCATAAGCTGAATATAGTAACGTGGGAAGTTGTTTCTCAAATTTGGTCTAGATGAAGCAAATGTTTTTCACTATGCAATTCATCAGGATGCCTTGATTATCATGTGTGACAATCAAAATGTTATAAATATATTATATTGTGGATGTTCAAAGGTGCTTCTTGAGAACTACAATGGTTATACCAATCCAAATGTAACCGAGAGAAAAACAAAGGGTGTAACCGATTCAATGTACCTCCATCCCAAAAGTCCTATAAATAGGACACTATGTTGGACATATTTGATACACTTTAAAACAAGAAAAGAATAAATTTTAATCCCTACCTCTTATCCTCTCCTTCATTCCATATTTTATATACTATATTACTTGAATTTATAATACTTTATTAGCACGATTTTTCTAAGAAAAAAATACAAGAAAAGTGTTAGTTACACAAGATAAAGAAGGGGAACAATGTTGAATTTTCAAAGGTTCTGGACAGTTATGCACAGGTCTGGGAGAACTCTATTCTCCAAGTCTTCCATCGTTGGATCATCACCAAATGTTGCTAGATTGTTCTTAATAGATAGTGGTACGTCTTGAACAGTGGAGATGTGTGTTTGAGATCTCCAGGTTGGTCTAATCAGTGCGTTTTCAAAACCCTTTTTCCTTCCAGAAATTTTTTTCATATTTGTGTTTTGTTCCTCTTTTGCGTTTCTATTATTGTGTACTTCTATCTTATATTAGAAATACTCATAAAAGAAATAATCTAGCCTGAAGCATAGATTTAGTTTGAATCTATAAAAGGACGGAGTTGAGGCAAGCGAAACAAGATAAGACAAAAGACATGATATTCATTGGCCATCGCCTCCATGACGGGCTGAAAACCGAGTATCATGGAGTGAAAGATCCATGTGCGTCATGTAAACATGTGGAGGAAAGATATTATCAATAGAAAAGTGTTATCCTTCCAAAGGCTCGATATGATTGGTTGCACCTAAAGTTGCAAGATTATAAGACATTAAATGAGTATAACTCTGCGATGTTCTCCATAATCACAGTTAAGATTGTGTGAAGACAATGTTACCAATGCTGATATGCTAGAAAAAACTTTCATCAATTTTCATGCATCTAACATGTTCCTACAGCAGCAGTATAGGGAAATAAAGCTTGAAAAGTATTCTCAGCTGATTCATGCTTGCTAGTTGCTGAATAGAACAACGAACTTTTGATAAAAAACCCTAATTCTCACCCGAATGGATCACAACCATTCCACGAAGCAAATGTAAGTCATTATAACAATCGACATGGTTGTGGTTGTGGCCGAGCTCGTGGCCATGGTAGAGGTCCCGACTGATAAAATTTTTTCATCATACCATCTGAAGTGGGAAAACATAGAAAAGCCACAAGAAAGTGCAAAGGCTATGCAAAATGGTGCACCAACTAAGAACCACGAAGAGACTTATTATCGACGTGGAGCCCAAAGGTATTGGTATCATACTTGCCGCACTCTAAAGCATTTGGTTGAACTTTATCAAGCATTTCAGAAGGATAAAATCAAGGGAAAACAAGTTCATTTTGCAGACTTCGGTAACATAGAACATGATAATCAAATGAATTCAATGGATTTTACTTATTTGTACATTGAGGATTTGTTTATAGAGCCAAACATGGATGGCAATATGATCCAGTTTGTGAATGAGAATAATCAAGAATGATTGAGAAAATTTTTTCGATGAATTTTATGTTTTGTAAGAATTGCTATAAATAAATTTTGTTTTTGTTTATTATGTGATAGCTTGCACCTGTTGCTAAAATTTGCATTACTATATTTGCATAAAACATTGCTTAGAATTGTTATGTCTATTTTCTCTGTATAATTTCAATTCATGTTTACAACATGACTTGAAAAAAAAATCAGAAATTCAAATTTTCCTAAGAAAAGTTTTTCATAAAGAAACACGATTCACTATTTTTGACTTGATCATTTCAAATTAAATTTACTAATGAAGATTGTATATGTTATGCTAGACATTTACTCAAGATGAATGGTGGGAAAATATGTCTTGTTGACAGTGGAATGACACACAAAATTCTTCATGAGCGAAAATACTTTTCGACATTACGATTGGCAAAAGCAAATGTTAGTACAATTTCTAGTACTACAACATTAATTGAGGGTTCTAGAAGAGCAACCATTATATTGCCGAGTGGTACATATATCTTGGTTACTATACTATTATTTTCTACCAAGTCAAAAAGAAACCTATTCAGTTTCAAGGATATATGTCTTAACGGTTTTCATCTTGAAACCATGAATGAGGGAAATATTGAATTTTTATGTATTACGTATAGTGATTCAGGCCAGAAGCTTGTTAAAGAGAAACTCCGAATTTTCTCGTCTGGATTATATTATGCGACTATACATCTAGTAGAATCTAACATTATAATGAACCAGAACTTCAATGATACAAAGCTATTTTTGTTATGGCATGATTGACTTGGTCACCCGGGTTCGGTAATGATGCGTAGAATTGTACAAAACTCACATGGACACCCTTTAAAAAACCAGAAGATTTTTTCACCTCGTGATTATGTGTGGGTAGCTTGGTCATGAGGGAAACTGATGAAGAGCCATCCATGGTGAAGGTTCATTTTGAATCTCCTATATATTTACAACGAATAGAAGGAGATATTTGTGCACCTATTAATCCCTCTTGTGGACCATTTCGCTATTTTATGGTCTTATTAGATGCCTCCTCAGTATGGTCTTATGTGAGTTTTCTCTCAACAAGAGCCATAGCTTTTGTCAAGCTTCATGCTCAGATTATACTCTTAAGAGTACAATTTCCAGATTACCCGATTAAATCTATTCGTCTTAATTATGTAGTGAATTTACTTCCTAAGTTTTTAATGATTATTGCATGTCTATTGGGATTGATGTTGAGCATTCAGTGCCACATATGCATACTCAAAATCGCCTGGCAGAGTCAGTTATCAAACGTTTACAACTGATTGTTCGACCTATGATTTTGAGGTAAAATTTACCCGAATCGGCTTCGGACATGCAATTCTGTATGCATCTGCATTGTTCTGACTTAAACCTAGCTCGTTTCAACTATACTCGCCATTGCAGATGCTATCAGGACAGCCGCTTGATATTTCACATTTAAAGATTTTTGGTTGTGCGATTTATGTTCCGATTGTCCCACCACAATGACAAAACTAAATCCTCAAAGACATTAAAGAAAATATATAGGTTTTTATTCTCCTTCTATTGTGAGATATATTGAGCCTCTGTCAGACAATTTATTTTAGGCGAGATGTGTCGATCGCCATTTTGATGAGAAAGTTTTCCCGTATTGAGGGGAGATAAAGTACTGTTTCCTGAAGAACGGTGTGAAATTACATGGAACATCTCTTCACATTCTCATCTTGACGCACGAACATATCAATGGATGCAAGAAGTAAGAAGGATAATCTATTTACAAAATATTACAAATCAGTTCCCTAACGTATTTACTGATAGTAAAAAGGTAACAAAATCCCAGATACCGGCAATGATACGCTGATTCGACTTAATATCTCTGAAAGACATAATAATGGTATGCTAAAATCAACTCTAAAACATGGGCGCCAGGTCGGTATAAAAGAGAAGAACCCTCGAAAGAAAAAGATACAAGTTAATACTCCAGAAGAGAAAAGAAGTTCACAACTTGAAAGCACCATAGAAATAGAAAATGATCAGTTTAAAATTGATAAACAAGTGCTCATAAAGAAGCCAGTGAACAAAATTTTGAAGAGATCTTTTTTGACTTATGTAAGTACAAGAGAAAATTGGGATAGACAAAAGGTTATTATTAATCATATTTTTGCTTATGTAATTGCATATGAAATTCTAAATGAGGATCCTGAACCGAGATTCATCGAACAGTGTCGACACAGAAATGATTGGCTAAAATGGAAAGATTCTATCCAAGCAGAACTAAAATCTTTAGAAAGTCGCAAAGTATTTGGACCTGTAGTCCAAACCCCTAAAGGGATAAAACGTATTCGATGTAAATAGGTATTTGTACAATAATGCAACGAGACAAATGAGGTTTTGCGATACAAGGCACGTCTTGATGCATAAGATTTTCACAAAGAATTGGACTTGA
Source organism: Eustoma russellianum (assembly GCA_036186865.1). Lineage (NCBI taxonomy): Eukaryota > Viridiplantae > Streptophyta > Magnoliopsida > Gentianales > Gentianaceae > Eustoma > Eustoma russellianum. The sequence goes on from AP025049.1 coordinate 14,353,198, forward strand.
TTATGATGAAACATATTCTCTGATAATTGATGCCATAACATTATGAAATCCAATCAGCCTAGCAGTCACTAAAACCATGATATGCGGTTAATGGATGTGGTTATCGCATACTTATATGAATCATTAGATAATGATATTTATATGAAAACCCCACAAGTATTTAAATTGTCTGAAGCATATAATCAAATGATGCATGGATTATAAATCAAATTATAGAGATCCTCGTATGGATTAAAACGAAGACATTGGAATGGTCTTAAACACATTTTACGTTATTTTCGTGGGACAACAGATATGGGTTTATACTACTCAAAGATATGTTTTTAATTGTGGAGGTGCAGCTATATTCAGGGAGATCAGCAAAGCAGACATTAACAGCCACATCTTCCAACCATTCTGAGATTTTTGTATTGCATGAAGCAAACCGTGAATGCATATGGTTGAGGTCGATAATTCAACATATCCAAGAATCATATGGATTATCTTAACTACAGAAGACTCCGATAATATTGTTTGAGGATAATACTGCATGTATCGCTCAAATAAAGAATGGCTACATCAAAGGAGATAGAACGAAGCATATATCACCAAAAGTTTTCTACCCTCATGATCTTGAGAAGGAATGGTGATATTGATATCCAACAGATACTATCAAGCAATAATTTTGCTAGACTTGTTCACCAAAGCACTACCAACGACTACGTTTAGAAAGATGTTATATAACATTGGAATGCGTCAACTTAAAAACCTCATGCCGGAATCAGGAGGAGTGTCATTACTACATAAACATTGTACTGTTTTTCCTTTGTCCAAGTTTTTATCCCTCTGAGCTTTTCTTGGCAAGGTTTTAACGAGGCAATGCATCACACAAACCAATTTTTATGAATGTGTACTATTGTTTCTTCGTCCAAGCTTTTATCCCACTGGGTTTTTCTTGATAAGGTTTTAACTAGGCATATTCTATAAAATTTTGATATCCAAGGGGGAGTGTTATAAATATATTATATTGTAGATGTTCAAAAGGGTTCTTGAGAACTACAAAGATTATACCAAACCAAATATATCCTAGAGAACAACAAAGGGTGTAACCAATTCAATGTACCCTCATCCCCAAAGTCCTATAAATAAGACACTATGTTGGACATATTTAATACACATTTGAGTGAGAAAAGAATAAATTTTTTTCTATTTCTTATCCTCTCTCTTATTTCATATTTTCTACATTGCACTACCTCAATTTATAACAAAATGCAATTAATATCTCCAACAATTTAGCATTTTCCAACAAAATCACGTAAAGTTTTTATTCGAGAACTTGCAAAGCCATTCCCACGTATATTCTCTAGTTTTGGTGCGCTTCTATAACTTTTAGAGACATTTCTAAATTATGTAAAAACAGGGGCTAAATAAACCTCGATAACTGAATCAAAAAAAAAGAAATGGCATTGAACTCCAAGTTATAACAAATGGAAAATCTTGATATAAAACTGTGATGTCCTTTTGTTTTATTCTACTAATGACTTACTCAAAAATATAGTTTATCGAAAACACAGAAAAAGATGAGGAGGAAAATTACTCTTTTGCTGCCTAAGCACAAGGCCAAGTTAAGATGACGGACTTAGACATTCTTAGTAGAAACTAGAACCTGCCAACAGAAAGCTTTGGGATTCTCTCCAATTCTCTATTGAAGTGTACGAAGTTGATTTGATGTAAAAGCCTTCTCCCCAAGTCCAACAATGACCAAGCATAGTGCTTTTTCACATTTATTCCCTTCGTGTACAAAATTAATGACAGAAAGTTAACTACGAGTTTGAGTTTTGGGTATAAAGATGAATATGATTTTTAAGGTGATGAGCCAAAAAATACCACTCGTTAGTCAATGACAGTCAACGTTGGAGTGATGCTCAAAAATGGTAAAGTATGGCGGGTCGGCCTGGAGGCTGGTCAGGACACACGTGGACAAACCGTCCATCTCGGGCACAGGGCCTCACCCACATCTCGGCCATATAGTCTCAATGCTCCCTGGAGGTTAAGGATCTCACCTCGGACTAAAGGCTTCATTCGGGCCAAAGGGTTTTTAACTCGGCCACAAGGCCACGCCCTGGCCCGCAGTTCCATCTCGGCCTATGAGTTGGACTCGGCCTGGGGTCCGATCTACTTAATGACCTCAGACCGTCCTTAGGGGCGTCAGCTACATGCATCATGAAGGGCCCACCAATGCTCTACGAAGTCGGCCACTTTCATCTCGGCATGCTGACCCCACATCAACAGCCATCTCGGGTACTTCCGAGTGCTTCTAGAAGACTTCATCTCAGTTCCAGGAGTTTACCTCAGGTAATTCTACCAGGTGAAACACACAGCCAGGTGTCCCAAGCTAGCTTATTCAGCTCAGCACCGAGTCGCGTGGCAAGCATGCAAGAACAAGAGTCATCCGATTGACCTCCTTGCCTGTCACGATATCAGAGCTCTGCCCATGCATTGGCCCAAGCCGCCATATAAAAAGGCCGAGCCACAGGAGAGGAATGGGGGGAACAAAAAAACTCTGAAAAACGACACGCCAGTAACTCATCTTCTCCACAGTGAAAACGCAGGTTTTACAGAAACACCTCAATTCACTTAACTTTCACCATATATAAACCTCTCCATAAAAATGGCCCAAACTGACTTGAGCGTCGGAGGGTATTACCCGGGGCCATAGATCCCGGGTCCTCTGACCCTTTCTCTTTGTGCAGGTCAACCACTCGCTCACTACGGACAATTGACGGAGTTCTAACGGCACCACATCAAACAACTACTTTGTGATAAATCCGACATCATCATATTGGCGCTAGAAGGAGGGCGTCCTGAACCTCCGTCACCTAATTCAGTTTAACTGCACCGTTTTATTTAAACAAGTCAGCGTAAATGGGTAAAGACGCCCGTGAGGGACTAGGAGAGTCCTCCAATCAACAACGACGTAAAGAAACTCGCTCTGCTCATCCCGGACAGGATTCCAGGAGGACAGTGCTAGAAAGGAAGAAGGTCCCGGGTATAACCGCGGATGAGAGAAATAAGGCCATGAAGTACATGGCCGAAAACTTGGACGTATTCGAAGCTGTGGTGGAACGGCTCAAAGGGAAAAGACCCGAGATAGAATACATGGAGGAAGATTCTATATCCCTCCATCCAAAGGAGAAGACCCAACTGCAATCTTTTCCTCATCCACAAGGGTTTATGGCGGATGCTAGGCGTAGTGGTGACAGAGCCCCTATGGTAGAGTCGGTGCCTATACCCAGGCAGCGCCTGGGTATAAAGCCCCGATCCTTTAAAAGTGTTCGGCAGGAGGCAGATCCTTGCAGGCCAAGGAGCCGACCTGAAGAACTTAATCCTGAGTATTTGAGGGTAATCCAGGAGAGCCCATTTTCCTGGGATATTGCGGAATATTTGGCACCGGACAGTTTTAAGATGCCAAAGATGGACACTTATGATGGCACATCTGACCCGACTGACCATCTTTTTCAGTTTCAGACGGCTATGAGTTTAAAGAATGTGCCAGACCCACTCCGTTGTAAGACCTTCCCTATGTATTTGCGGGGGAAGGCAAGGAGATGGTTTCAGGAGCTCCCACCTCAGTCGGTGGACTCCTTCAGACAGCTGGCACAAAAATTTTAGTCTCAATTCGTGTCGAGTGCGCCATTCATAAAGAATTCTTCACACCTTATGACCTTGAAGCAAGGTGCAGAGGAGTCTATTTTGAAGTATATGCAACGCTTCTTAGACGAGTCACTGCAGGTCAGTGACCGAAATGAAGGAGTGAAGGCTGCTGTGTTTATTAACGGTCTCAGAGCAGGTCGCCTCTTTTCACAGCTTGCAGAAGAGGGACCTACTACACTGAGAGAGTGCCTGGAAAAGGCGCATCAGTTTGCCCGAGGAGAGGAGGCAAATCGGTTGAAGAAAGAAGCCGAGCAGAGTACTCGGCGAGAGGCTCGGCCCAGTTCCCGAGCAATCCGACCTGAAGACCAACGTGATCGGCGCAGTGCGTTCGATCGCCTTGGTAGTCGAGGCAAGCGAGGTCAAGAAGGATTACCCCTTCTGGCCTCAAAAGACAGAATCTTGGCCGTCATGGAAAGAGATGGCCTAAGAACGGACCCGAAGCCCCTGGCAGGTCCCAGGGACAAGAGGGATCCAAAATTGTATTGCCGATATCACCGTGATGTCCGCCATGACACTGAAGATTGTCGGCAATTAGCTCAAGCAATTCGAAAGTTGATTGAGCTGGGGAACCTGAAACAGTTTTATGACCCGCGCTCCCGGCTCCATAACCGTCTAAGCTTCCGAAAGAATATGCAAAAGGATAAGTGCCGACCCGAGAACCCCCCTACACGTCCCAGGTCGGACGATGAGGGGGACAAAGATCAACAAGAGGCCGCAGTGCAGCCTCAGATTAATTCCATCATCTACACCATTTCTGGAGGTCCGACTCAGTCAAATCTGGACGGTCCCAGCATGTCAGGTACGTCAAAGGGGCCTCCCTCGAAAAAACAAAGATTAGCTCGAGAGCTGGTTTACGGACCAGAAGATTTAATCCCGCTTGACTCCAACAATACGGGGTTAGTCATTGGATTATGTATTCATATGGCATTGGATAGAATCGTAGAAGTACGGAGAGTGTATGTGGATACGGGAAGTGCTGTGAACATAATATACTATCATGTGTATAAGCAATTCGGTCTAGCAGATTCCCAAATGACTCCATTAGCTTCTCCTCTGTATGGATTCACTGGTATGCCTATTCGGCCAGTAGGCCTGATCACACTTAGTGTCAGCTTTGGTAAACCCCCGGCTTACCGTTGCTTATGGATGGATTTCGTGGTGGTTAAAGAAAGGTCGGCTTATAACATTCTCTTAGGCCGACCCGCGTTGGTAGCTCTGGAGGCTGTAATATCTCCCTTGCATGTCAGCATGAAGTTTCCTACCCCAGGTGGGGTAGTTACTTTACAAGGAGATATCCCTATAGCCCAAAATTGTTATGCAGTGGCTACCCAAGGGAGTGGGGCCGTCCAGCAAGTTGTACTAGATGATCTCTTTCCCCCAACAGATGAGCATTTACAAACAGATGACGCGGTTCAGGAATTCATCCTGGATCCAAGTCGGCCAGAGAACACAATCAAAATTGGGACCTGGATGCCAGCTGAGACTTTGGCTCAGCTACAGAATCTGCTAAGGGAATTTGCAGAGATCTTTGCTTGGACGACAGCAGATATGCCTGGAATCCCGACTTCCTTAGCAGAGCATCAGCTTAATGTGGATCCTCAGGTCAGGCCCATTAAGCAGAAGAAAAGAAAATTTGCCCCAGAGAGGAACAAAGTAATAGCAGGAGAGTTCGAGAAACTCTTGATGGCAAAGTTCATTCAAGAAGTCTTGTATCCGAGTTGGTTGGCCAACCCCGTAGTGGTACCCAAACCTGACAAGACTTGGAGAATGTGTATAGACTACACTGACCGAAATAAGGCATGCCCAAAAGATTGTTACCCCTTGCCGAAGATTGACAGATTGGTGGATTCCACCTTGGGGTACGAGGTCTTTGACTTCCTAGATGCTTTCAAGGGATGTCATCAGATCATGATGGCAAAGGAAGATCAAGAGAAGACTTCTTTCATAACAGAGATGGGCACCTATTGCTATGTCAGCATGCCTTTCGGTTTAAAAAATGCTGGAGCCACCTATCAGCGCTTGGTCAATGCACAGTTCCGAGATCAAATTGGCCGAGTTATGGAAGTTTATATCGATGATATGTTGATCAAGAGCAGGACTCTTGATCAGTATATCTCCAACCTCCGAGGAGTGTTTGGTATCTTAAAGGAATCCCGAATGAGGCTGAACCCAAAAAAATGTACTTTTGGTGTGCGCACAGGGAAGTTTCTTGGATATATGGTTTCCAAGGAAGGGGTACAGGCCAACCCTGCCAAAATTGAAGCTTTAGAAAGCATGCACCCGCCTCGGAATGTCAAAGAGGTTCAGAGGTTGACAGGTCGAATTGCTGCCTTGAGCAGATTTCTTTCTAAGTCCGCTGAGAGGTCATTACCCTTCTTCCAAATCCTAAAGAAGCGAACCGCCTTCCTCTGGGATGACCAATGTCAGAAGGCTTTTGATGACCTGAAAGCACACCTAACTGAGGTGCCCATGCTGACATCTCCTCTACCTGGGGAGACCTTGTATATATACTTGTCAACCTGCCATGAGGCAGTAAGTGCAGTCCTGCTCAGAGAGCAGGATGCAGTTCAAAAACCCATTTACTTCGCTAGTAAGATTTTGCATGGAGCTGAGGTGCGATATCCAAATGCGGAAAAAATCATCTTAGCACTGGTAGTGGCGGCCAGAAAGTTCCGGCCCTATCTCCAAGCTCATCCTATAATTGTGGTGACTGATCAGCCTTTGAAGCAGATTTTATCTCGGCCAGACACTTCAGACCGAGCTGCTAAGTGGGCAATGGAGCTTGCTGAGTATGACATCAGTTATAAGTCACGCACTTCCATTAAAGCCCATGCTCTGGCTGACTTTCTAGCTGAAGGAATTTCCGTAGAAGAGGATCTTCCTCCGATGCAAGGGTGGATCTTATATGTAGATGGGTCTTCCTCAAAAGATGGGAGTGGAGCAGGGCTCCTAATAATTAACCCAAGTGAGGAAGAAATGGAGTACGGCTTGCGGTTTGACTTCGAGGCCACTAATAATGAGGCCGAGTATGAGGCCCTGATAGTAGGATTAAGTTTGGCTCGTAAACTGGGGGCACAGCAAATAACTGCCCGAAGTGACTCACAGCTCATAGTTTCTCAAGTTAACGGAGACTATGAGGCTAAGGAGGACAACATGAAGCGGTATTTGGCTAAGGTTCGTCACTTGAAAGAAATGTTTGAACGCTTTGTGATCGAGCATATCCCCAGGTCGGCCAATAAACGAGCTGACGCATTATCTAGGCTAGCCTCATCTACCTCGGCCACAATTGAAAAGAAGATTGTTGTAGAGTTGGTAAAGCATCGTGCCTTTGATGGGAATGAAGTCTTACAGCAAGACTATCATAATACTTGGATGGACGAGATAGTTACCTACTTACAACATCAGACCCTGCCCGAAGATAAATCACAAGCTCGGCGTCTCCGCTTGAAAGCTTCCAGGTACGCCCTCTTTAACTATTACTTGTACAGAAAATCTTTCTCTCAGCCGTGGTTGCGGTGTGTACCTGAAGACGAAGGAGATTACATCCTCCGTGAAATGCATTTGGGCATATGTGGAAGTCATTCTGGAGCACGTTCATTAGCCCGCAAGTGCTATTTGGCTGGGTACTACTGGCCCACAATTCGCAAAGATGCGGAGGAACTAGTCAAAAAGTGTTCATCATGCCAAGCTCATGCTCCAACTTCCCATTTGCCGAGTCATGAAATGACCAGTATTTCCAGTCCATGGCCGTTTGTGCAATGGGGAATGGACTTAGTGGGGCCTCTATCCCGAGCTCCCGGCTCGGTCAAATTCCTGCTGGTAGCGATTGATTACTTCACTAAATGGATAGAGGCCGAGCCATTGGCCACCATAACTGGGGCTCAAGTCAAAAAGTTTTTATGGAAAAACATTATTTGTCGATTTGGCCTACCCCAGATCTTGATTTCAGACAACGGCAGATAGTTTGCTGAGGATCCGGTAAAACGTTGGTGCCTTGACTTACATATCAAGCAACGCTTCACCTCAGTAGCTCATCATCAATCAAACGGTCAGGTAGAGCTAGCCAACAGAATCATCAAGGATGGTTTGAAAAAGCGTCTAGATAAAGCTGGCACAAATTGGGTCGAAGAGTTGCCCAGCGTATTGTGGGCTTACCGGACAACTCCCACAACTTCAACAAAGGAGACTCCTTTTTCTTTGGTATATGGCACGGAAGCCATTATTCCTGCAGAGATTGGTTCTACTTCAACTCGGGTGGATTACTACTCGGCTACTGATAATAATCAAGAATTACGACTGAACTTGGATGATCTCGAGCAAAAAAGAGACCAGGCACGCATTCGCATGGCTCAGTATAAGAATTTGATTTCCCAGCACTACAATTCTCGGGTACAACCGAGATCTTTTCGAGTGGGAGATCTGGTGATGCGTGATAATGAAGTCAGTCATGCTATCTCGGCAGGAACGTTTAATTCCAAGTGGGAAGGTCCTTATCGAATCGTTGAAGTATTTCCAACGGGGGCTTATAAATTACAAACTTTGGAAGGGCGAACTCTTCCACGGACTTGGCATGTTTCTCATCTCAGACTACTGCATCAATGATGTAAATTGCAACCACTCCGTATATGAATACAAGTTATTTCTGAAGCATCTACACAGTGGTGTCCAAGCAAAGTCTGAGCATCGTGGAAGACTCAGTTAAGACCTCGGCAGGTCTGAGGCAAAAGACCTCACAGGTCCGAGGCAAAAGACCTCGCAGGTCCGAGGCAAAAGACCTCGCAGGTCCGAGGCAAAAGACCTCGCAGGTTCGAGGCAAATGCCCGTTAAAGGGTACATTAAGACCTCGGCAGGTCCGAGGCAAAAGACCTCGCAGGTTCGAGGCAAATGCCCGCTAAAGGGTACATTAAGACCTCGGGAGGTCCGAGGCAAAAGACCTCGCAGGTTCGAGGCAAATGCCCGCTAAAGGGTACATTAAGACCTCGGCAGGTTCGAGGCAAAAGACCTCGCAGGTTCGAGGCAAATGCCCGCTAAAGGGTACATTAAGACCTCGGCAGGTTCGAGGCAAAAGACCTCATAAGTTTGAGGCAAATGTCCGTTAAAAGGGAATATTACAATCTCGGCAAGTCCGAGATGCAAGACCCGTAAACGGCAGATCAAGACCTCGGCAAGGCCGAGGCAGAAACTCGTTAAAAGCAAGTGTAAGACTTAGGTTAGGCCGAGGCACTTGCTCAAACGAAAAACAAGACCTTGGCATGCCCGAGGCAAAGGATGAAGAAAAGACTTATGCAAGCAAAGCATAACGTAAATCCAAATCAGAATCTGATCTCAACGAGGTGAAATTTCTATCAAACCTGCCAAGGATTTGATTCAGTCTAGATGACAGGTTTATTCTGATTTGAAGGCTTAATCTGTTTTCTAATAAAGTCCATCAAGTTTGTCATGACTGACTTAAAAAGTTAGCATCGATGGCATTGAAAAATAAACTTGGTAAAGACATTAAAGACAGAAGATAGCTGAGCCAGAAAGTTAAAAGATTTTCATTGATTTGAGCAAAGAAGTACATATTGATGCCTGGCTGCCAAAAGGAAAGACAAAGAAGAGCCCTAAAACCTAGTCATCTTTATCTTCATCCCTCAAGTCAGCTCCATCAACAAATTTTTGAAACAATTCTTCAAATTCCTGAGCTGCAAGGGGATTGTAGAGGTCGGCGATACGGCGGTCTTCTCTGTTCAAGTCTGGATGAACTTGAGCACAGGCATCAATAGCATTTCTTTGGCCGACCTCCATGGCTGAGCCTTGAATCAGGAGCAAGTTCTCTTCAAAGAATCTGGATTTTCTGAAGTCCTGAAGAGTCTTGATCTCAGCATCCATCAAGTTTTGGCGCAGCAGGTTAATCATCTTCTGGTCAGCTTCAGTCCTCTGCGCCATCTCAGCCATATTTTTTTTTCAGAAACTCAACCTCAGTGATCGATTGAGTGGTGCTCAGTTCCAGGTCAGCCACCTTATTCTCCAACTCATCCACCTTGGAGTTGGAGGTGGCCAACCTCATCTCAGCATCCTCGGCCTTCTGTTGGAGTTTGGTGGTTCCCGCCTCTAGGTCAGTGACCTTTTGGGTTAGCTCGGCCTTTCTCTTCTCAGATTCTTCAAGTTGTCTCCGAGTGGTCTCGAGCTCCCCAAGGAAATTCCTACAGCGGGTCACCACCTCCATCTCTTGGCCTCGGATCTGTCAAAGAGATAAAGTTAAGCAAAAAGATTTGCTAACAAGAATAAACCAAGTGTTCAAAGAGAAACTTGTTTACCAGAGCCATGTTGCACATGAAAGCATCTACCAGGGTAGCAAAAGAGGCTGCCCTGAACATTTGAAGGTCTTGGGGCAGGATTGCTGCCCTATTCAACCTTTCAGCCACAGCAGGATCCTGGGCTGTATCCCTTTCAGAGAACCCGATAAGAATCGGGTCCTCAGTATTCCCCGGCTGAGGTAGGATTTCTTCAGCCGGGCTAGTAATCGCTTCCGGGGTTGAGATTGCCCCGGATCGCGACTGCTAGAGCCTTCACCCCGTTGTCTCTTCCGGGGGCGGAGGCTGGAACCTTCACCAGCATCCTCTGGAATTCCAGAATCAGCTGGAGCCTGAGGTAAAACGTTAACCTCAGGCCCATCATCAGCAATTATAATTGGCAGAGCTGCAAAGAAGAGAAAACAAGTCAAAACCTAAACAAGTGTTAAAACACTAAAGAAAATCCTTACATCTAAGGAAGGAGTTCTACCTGGATCATGCTCCGTTGTTTCGGGCTCAGTAGCAGCAACACTTGAGGCTGGGGGCGTCGCCGAAGTAGAGGCCCCTCCAGAACCCAAGGTTGCTAACCTCCTTTCTTTTCGGAGTCTTTTTCTCGCCTGATTTTCGGCCATTATCTCAGCACGGCTCAGGGATCCAGACATGGCACCTGCACCCAGAGTTAAACAGTTAGATGATAACCACAATTGGAAAGTATTGAAAATACAAAGGCTACAATAGCCACCTCGGAGGATGGTTAGATGATCTGGAGAAGATGCCCGATAGTCGACACCAATTGCCGAGTGGGCTACATCGGCAGCCATCCAGACATCATAGTAAACTTTATGCCAATCAATGACAATTGAAGCTGACCGAATTCTGTCTGCCTCATTGCAGTACTCCTGGCTCGGCCATGTGTTATGAACTCTGCCTCGCTTCCAGGCAGTCTCGCTCGGCAGATCAGATCTCAAAATGTAAAAGAATTTTTCCTTCCATCTTTTATTAGAAGAAGGAATGTTGATGGCAAAAGGGAAGTCAATACTAGACCTACGCTTGCTGAAATAGTACCAACTATGTGAAGTCCGGCATGCAAAAAGGGCTCGAAAAATAGTGGTATTAAAGGGAAATTCAATGAGACGGAGGAGAAGAATATAACAAAGAATGAGTTTGAGACCATTCGGCTGAATTTGTGGAAGTCTGAGCCCGTAAGCTCGCATAATACGAATAACGAGCTCAGGAACAGGAAGACTAAAGCCAGACTTGAAATAGTCTTCATAGATTGCTTCATAACCCCTAGGGGGATCACAAGCAGTTTGACCCGGCAGAGGAAGAAGGGGTTGAAAACGATTTCTATCTATTTTGTAGTATTTACAAATTCTATTTAGGTCGGCCTCGGTCAGGCTGGAGGTCGTCTCTTGGACCATAGGAGTTGGCCGACCTCTTACGGAAAAACGAGAAGGACCCCCCTTAGGGGCCTGAGGATTTGCAGGTGCCGGAGCAGGAGCCATCCTCACTGGCTCCGGCGAAGAACTGATCACAGTCAGGGCTCTACTAGATTGAGCAGAGTCTCCGGTAGCAGGAAGCAAACGCCGATAGGAAGATCATCGGCAGAAGAAGATCTGCCGGACGGCAACGGAGAAGCAATAGTCTCTCCGTTCCCGGCGGTGTAAGAACCACCTTCAGAAAGGTTCTGAGAATCATAAGAGTGAGAAGACATTTTGAAGACGAGAAAAGTACTTACAGAAAGTTCGAAGTAAAAAGACGCCGGAGGACGAAACAAAGGTTGATGGAGGCCGGAACTCGCCGGAATCACGAAAGCTCTTCGGAGAAGAAAGCAAAGTGCCGGAATAAAGGAATGAAAGTAAATAAAGAGTGGAAATGATCTGTGGAAGGTCAATTTATAGGGCTTCATCTCGGCAGCCCAAGCGTCACCAGAAATAAATGGCCGTCGGTTCATGAAACGGCGGAGTTCAAAAAGCTGCCCAACTGACGTTTCGTGCTCTGCGAGGACAGTAAATGCACAGACTGAGCCTACCAGACTCAGACACGTGCCAGAATAGACAGCGTGACAAAGAATCCAGTCAGAATTAGCTGATCAGTTCGGCAAGAAGCTATCATTAGCGCATCGTACATTGTGCTCCTAATAAGTACGTTGAGCGGCCTAATCAGATCTTGACACGTCATTATTTTGAAAGACAACTCGAGAAAAATCTGAACATATTAGCCTGCCCGTTTGGTTCATCTCGGCCAGACTAATCTGGGGGGCAAGTGATGAGCCAAAAAATACCCGTCGTTAGTCAATGACAGTCAACGTTGGAGTGATGCTCAAAAATGGTAAAGTATGGTGGGTCGGCCTGGAGGCTGGTCAGGACACACGTGGACAAACCGTTCATCTCGGGCACAGTGCCTCACCCACATCTCGGCCATATAGTCTCGATGCTCCTTGGGGGTTAAGGATCTCACCTCGGACTAAAGGCTTCATTCGGGCCAAAGGGTTTTTAACTCGGCCACAAGGCCACGCCCCGGCCCGCAGTTCCATCTCGGCCTATGAGTTGGACTCGGTCTGGGGTCCGATCTACTTAATGACCTCAGACCGTCCTTAGGGGCGTCAGCTACATGCATCATGAAGGGCCCACCAATGCTCTACGAAGTCGGCCACTTTCATCTCGGCATGCTGACCCCACATCAACAGCCATCTCGGGTACTTCCGAGTGCTTCTAGAAGACTTCATCTCAGTTCCAGGAGTTTACCTCAGGTAATTCTACCAGGTGAAACACCCAGCCAGGTGTCCCAAGCTAGCTTATTCAGCTCAGCACCGAGCAGCGTGGCAAGCATGCAAGAACAAGAGTCATCCGATTGACCTCCTTGCCTGTCACGATATCAGAGCTCTGCCCATGCATTGGCCCAAGCCGCCATATAAAAAGGCGGAGCCACAGGAGAGGAATGGGGGGAACAAAAAAACTCTGAAAAGCGACACGCCAGTAACTCATCTTCTCCACAGTGAAAACGCAGGTTTTACAGAAACACCTCAATTCACTTAACCTTCACCATATATAAACCTCTCCATAAAAATGGCCCAAACTGACTTGAGCGTCAGAGGGTATTACCCGGGGCCATAGATCCCGGGTCCTCTGACCCTTTCTCTTTGTGCAGGTCAACCACTCGCTCACTACAGACAATTGACGGAGTTCTAATGGCACCACATCAAACAACTACTTGGTGATAAATCCGACATCATCATAAGGTAATCTGCAAACTGTCAAATTTCCGTAAAAGTCGTACAAGGAAATGCAAAGAACGAATAAAAAAGAGAAAGAAATGAGCTAATGAAAGTTGAGAGAATCAGAGGAAGGAAAAACTGGAATCTGCTCAATTGAATTAGAATAACGCTGCAACCGTTTATGTACAAAGAGAAACTAACAACTAACAAATCAGCAAATTACAAAAATACCCTTTATTCTTTAACTACTAACAAAACAACTAAAAAAACTTTCTTGTCATTTTACTTGTTTAAAACATCTCCCGCCTTTGTGTACATCGAGCGTTTCATCCTCAGTAGCACCGCAACTCTTCTCTCTTACACTGCTTCGCAACTGCTTAATTCACGTGATTTGCGTGCTCCACCGTGGCTCTCCCGTGATTATTCTTGCTGAGTCATCTTCCTAATTACATTAGACTCATTTTCATCAGGTGTAAGGCTCTTATGACACGTGTTTCATTAATGATTCTTTGTGTTCGATATCATTGCTCCTTCTTCTTCATCCTGCAATTCTCCATTTGTTTACTTCTCCTTCTCCTTCACAGCATTATCTTCAACACACTCCCCTCAAGCTCAGTTTGGAGTAAATGTTACACATACCAAAAGCTTTGATCAACCCCGTCAACTTTTTAGCATCCCAAGCTTTTGTAAATACATCGACCAACTGAAGGTCAGTCCTTACATGCATTAGCTTAATGCGCTTTCTTGTACCTTGTCCCTAGCAATTTGACAATCAATTTCAATATGCTTTGTTCTCTCATGAAAGACATGGTTATCTTCTATGTGCATAACACTCTTACTATCACAAAACACTTCCACGGGCATTTGATTGTCCAGTCTCAAATTTGATGTCAAATACAATAGCCACTAAACTTCACATGTGAGACTTTCCATGGCTCTATATTCTGCCTCCACAGAAGACTTGGAAACTGTGTTTTGTTTCTTTGCCTTCCACGATACCAATGCTCCACCAAAAAATACACAAAATCCGGCTGTGGATCTTCTAGTTTCAGAATAGCCATCCAAATCTGAGTCCACAAATGCTTTGAGTCTCAGTTCTGTTCCATAAGAAAACATCAAACCTTGTCCTAGTCTTCCCTTCAAATACCTCAACAGCCTATGAGCAGCTCTTAAATGATTAAGAGTTGAGCAGTCTAGAAACTGTATTAATTGTTGAATTGCAAAGGATGTATCAGGTCTGGTTATAGTCAGATATATCAGTTTTCCAATCAAACTCCTGTAACTAAACACCTCTGGCAGAAGATCTAGATCATTTTGTAGCAGCGTCATGTTTGTTTCCATGGGACTTTTGGCAGGTTTGGCATCTAGAAATCCTGTATGCTCAAGAAACTCAAGAGTGTACTTTCTCTGATTGATTAACAGGCCCCTTGTGAACTAGCTAGTTCTATACCCAAGAAGTACCCAAGGTCACCTAAATCCTTTATTCTGAACTCTGAGTGTAATTGTTGTATGGGCTCAATATCTGAACAGGCTAGGATAATGTCATCTACATAGACCAATAGAATCAACACATAACTGGGAGTCCTCTTTAGGAAGAGAGTATAATCATTCTTAGACTGCACAAAACCAGTAGCTAACAAAAACTGAGTAAGTTTAGAGTTTCATTCCCTACTGGCCTATTTAAATCCATACAAAGATTTTCTCAGCCTACAAACCTTATTGGAATAAGGAAAACCAAATCCAGGGGTGGCATCATATAGATTTCTTCATGGAGATCTCCATGAAGAAATGCATTATTCACATCCAACTGATGCAGAAGCCAACCTCTATTATCTGCTAAGGCTAATATGACTTTTATTATAGTCATCATTTCTACCGGGAGAAAGTATATTGATAATCCACTCCATACCGTTGGTTATATCCCTCTACCACCAACCTAGCGTTATGCCTTCCCACAGTTCGGTCAGGTTTATATTTAATTTTTTACACCTATTTGCAGCAAATAGGCTTCTTCCCAGTTGGCAAAGGAATAATGTACCAAGTTTGATTGGCTTCTAATGCTACAATCTTAGTATGCAGTGCCTCCTGCCATGCTAAAGAGCTCGCTGTCTCTAAATAAGATGAAGGTTTTGTATGCAAACTTGTATTTAACACATAAGCTTTATAATCAGGTGTCGAATAACCAAGAGAATAAGTATTTCTTAACAGGTGAGGTGTTGTGTGTGAGGATGCCAAGGACTGAGAATGATTACAGTAATAGTCTTGTAGGTATGCTGAGGGTTTTCTTGTGCGGATGGCCTTGGATGCTGAAGGCATAGGTAAACAAATGTCTATGGAGGAAATTGGCTGAGAGTTAGAATCTAGTGAAGGCAAAGGTTGAGGTTGTGTTTGAGAGGGGCTTGGAAAAGATTCCATGGACTCAAAAATATCATTTGTGCATTCACAAGGTTGTAGTTCAGGAAGAATGATATCCGGATGTGATTGAAAGGGTTGAGAGGCATGAGTCATGATATGACATAGCTGGTGTTTCAAAGGACTGATGAACTGAGAGGACTGTGCTATTATCAAAAGGGAAATTGTTTTCTTGAAACTCAACATCTCTGGAAGAAAGTATGCTTTTGGTTTCTAGGTCTTGCAACACATATCCTTTAGTTGTGTGAGATATACCAAGGAACATACATTTCTTGGACCTCGATGAGAAATTTGACTTGTAAGGGTTGTTGTCCATAGCAAAGGACACGCAACCAAATACCTTTAGATTATGATAAACTGGGGGCTTTTGTAAATCATTTTAAACGGGGTTTTATGATTTATGGTTGGAGAAGGATTGGTATTGATCAAATATACGGCATGCGGTACACAAAAGTCCCAATATCTAGTAGATACTATGGCATGAAGCTTAAGGGCCTTAGCAACACACAGAATGTGCTGTTGCTTTCTTTCAACCAATCCATTATGTTGTGGTGTATACACACAAAAGGTCCGGTGGATAATTCCATTAAAAGCATAAAAAATGGCATTTTAAACTCCAATCCATTATCAGAACAAATCATCTTGACATTCACTTCAAACTGAGCAACAACAAAATTGCAAAAACTTTGCAGAATAAATTTGGTCTCAGACTTATGTTTCATCATATAAATCCAACAAAATCTGCTATAATCATCAACAATAACATGAAAGAACTGCTCATTGAACATATTAGGGTGCCTATATGGACACAGAAGTCTACTTGAATTAAAGAAAATGGAGAAGAAGTTGTAGAGGTGAAAATGGGGAATGGGTTTCTTTTCTATTTAGCAAGTGGAAAAATGCTACTAGGTATAGGAGTTTTTGAGTAAGACATAGTAAGGTCAAGTTTATGAATTTCTCTAGCTCTTGAACTATACATATGTCCCAACCTAGAGTGCCATAATGAGCATTTCATATATGAGATAAAATGGGAACTTGAAGAAACTAAAATTGCTGAGTATGGACTGAGGCTTGCTTTAGCTATCAGAAGTGGCTTATCTGCACTGATCAACTTGTACAATCCTAGGCTTGCCCTAGCATAACTAATCATCATCATGCACTTCTGTTCATATAGGACATAAAAGTCATCATAAAACACTACATTGACTGTATTGGTTTTGCTGATTTTGCTGAGTGAGATCAGGTTGAAAGAAAAGGAAAGTATATAGAAGACATATGTGAGAACAAGATGGCGAGCAAGTGTTGTAGTGCCAATATGTGTTATATCTACACGACTACCATTAGGCAACTTGACTTTTAGGTTTGATGCAATATGATATGAATCAAAGAGATTGAGAGTACATGAAATGTGGTCAGTGGCACATGAGTCTAAAACCTATGTATTAAGACACTTGTTTGATACATTACCTGTCATCTTCTTATTGGTGCCCTACTGTTGAGTAGACATTACGACATGCTCTCCCTATCTCTTGTGTTCATGGGACCAAACTTCTCCTTCTGCCCTCTCAGTTGGTGCTTTTGAAACATGCGCATCAATTGAGGATATTGGTCTGCTGTCAATGTTGGTGCAACCTTTTTCTTTGTCAGCAGGATCAAGACGTCTATCCTCATTGCCTAAACATCCGAACTCAGATTGCTCTTCCGTGCCATTTCCATATCCTACACAATTGGCTTGTCCCTTAGGCTTATACCCAGGTGGATAGCCATGCAGTTTATAACACCTTTCCATCGTATGACCTGTGACTCCACAATGAATACATATAGGATGCTTGTTATTGTCTATTCCATACCTCTGGGCATTAACTGCCCCTCTTCTGTTCCCACTGAAACCTCCACGAGGCTTAAAACTCCCAGAGACCTACATTGACTTCTGAGGCCTACCACTCTAAGCATTCTGGCCATTCAACACATGACGTGGTCCTCCAACATTCAGCACTACAGACGGGCTATTACTGAAACTGTGTTGACTACCATATGTAACCTTTCTCTCAAATTTCACAGGCATAGCAAACGCTGAGTTCACATCAAGTAGAGGGCCCATAAGCAGTATTTGATACTTTACTACTTCATACTCCTTAGACAACCCTTTCAAGAACCCTAATAACAAAATTATTCTCAACAAATTCAGTAAGCTGATTAGAAACGTTACAGACACATCTCCCACAATCACAAGAAAAAATAGTTTTCAACACAATTAACTCTTCCCATACGATTTTCAATTTTGTGTAATAATACGTGACAGACATACTCTCTTGCCTAATATTGTAACATTCTTCCTGCAAACCAGACAATCTAAACGCATCTACATTATTATACCTGAGTTTCAAATCCTTCCAAATGTCCTTCGTGTCATCAATCCACATAACGCTTTGTGCAATCGAAGGAGTCACATAATTAATGATCCAAGACACTACCATATTATTTGCCTTTGTCCATGCTGAGAATCTATGATCATCCTCCTCAGGTCTCCTTATTGTTCCATCCACAAGTCCTAGCTTGTTTTTTTTTTGATTCCAAAGCACATCTGATTGTTCTGCTCCAATCATGGTAACTTCGCGAGTCAAAAAGAGGCTGTGCAATCACAAGTGATGGACTGTCACTTAGATGAAAATATAGAAGATACTCAAACGGATCAACAGGTGCAGCATTCGTTGAAGTAGAAGCCATAACGTAGATGACTTGAGAGAGGAATTCTTGATTGAACTCACTAGTTTGATGTGAATGATTATACTCAATAGTGTTCTGATACCATGTCAAATTTCCATAAAACGCATACAAAGAAATGCGAAGAATGAATGAAAAAGAGAATGAAATGAGGAAATGAAAGTTGAGAGAATCAGAGGAAGGAAAAATCGGAATATGCTCAATTGAATTATGCAGAATAACACTGCAACCGTTCATGTACTAAGAAGAAACTAACAAATCAACAAATTACAAGAATACCCTTTATTCTTTAACTACTAACAAAACAACTAAAAGGACTTTCTTGTCATTTCACTTGCTTAAAACATCTCCCGCATTTGTGTACATCTTGCGTTTCTTCCTCAGCTTGCACCGCAGCTCTTCTCCCTTACACTACTTCGCAACTGCTGAATTCATGTGATCTGCAGGCTCCATCTTAGCTCTCCGTTGATTATTTTCGCTGAGTCATCCTACTGATTAGATCAAACTCATTTTCATCGGGTGTAAGGCTCTGATGACGAGTGTTAATTACTGATTCAATGTGTTTGACGTTATTGCTCCTTCTTCTTCATCCTGCAATTCTCCATCTGTTCACTTCTCCTTCTCCTTCACAGGATTATCTTCAACACAAACTGCAGATCATTCTGTTCTATTAATGTCATAGAAAGAGTATTTTGTTTCATCTCCACTTCTTGGTGCATGACATGTAACTGTGTTATTATAGGGCAACAGTATTAAATGACAATTTTCCAAATATTGTCGCCAGCGGTTTGAAAATAATAGACCTAAATTGACATTTAGTATTAAAGTGCATACTTGTATGTCATGAAAATTTTTACTAGATGTATAATCTACACCTCTTAAATTAGTCAGTAGCTTGCCTAGGTTCACTAGTATCCCTATACATATATTTAGATGCTTCTAATAGCCATCTCAATATCCTAATATATTGTTTCATAATTCGGGGGAATATGGTCCTTTTATAGGTCTAACAATACTAAATAATCACTGACTTGAGTTTCGTCTTGTTCGTCCAAAAATAGATAACATAGTTGATCTATAGGACGCATACGCATGCTTATATCCTAGGACAATTTTTTATATGTTTTTTACAATGTGAGACTGAGTGCTATATGCGAATCTTATACGTACCTTAAGAAAATTTAACTTAAACTTTATTTAATCCTTGTACTTCTTAAATTAGTACTTAGAAGAAATATTTGGTTTTAAAATATTCATAATTACTTTGAGGATAAAATATTGATAGTTAATTATGACAAATAAATAAGTTATCTATTTTCTGTTTTTTTGGAATCTAAGATTTTTGTGACCGGAAACAAAATTGTGGATTTTTTTTTAAAATTTGACATATGAGTGTTACTATATATGTGTGTGTATGTATATATGTTTTCCGATAGCGAGAACATATTCATTTAAGTTCCCAAGTAAGTATTGGTTGATTATTCTGCGAAAGCTCAAAAATACAGACGATTCTTTCCGAGAATGCTCCATAGTTTTGGGAAAATAAATATTGTACTGGCATATACCTAGTAGTAAAAACGTACACGTTTAATAAACAAAATTTCTAACATGTTTAAGCGGTATGTATTTAAATCTAACCGTTGAATTTTTTTAATAATACTCTCTCCTTTTTAATATAGTAGTCGTATTTGAAAAATGTAAGTTGATAAAGAAACATTATTTAACGCATTATCTACTAGTTAAAACTATCTTTTATTTCTATTTTTATCCTTTGGTGTAATGTGTTTTTGTCGCATTGTGTTGATTGGTTATTTAGAAGAATAACATTAAAACCAAAAAAAAATTTATAAATTTATAAAAAAAATAGACAATAAACATTTTAAAAAGAATGGACTATCATGACGGATGAAGTAATTTAACAATTGAACGTTACTCGTCGTATACAATAAAAAAACGTGTAGTCGGTAATGAGGACAACTTTGTTGACAGTTATATAGTTTTTGTGGGAAGCGTGCTCTAATTATTTGTCCATTCATTTAAAGTTTAAACAATTACCATGAGTATGCGCTGCAATGGTAGCCAACACGCTAAATGCACAGAATGGATTATCCTGTCAAATATCATATTTACAATAGCATCATGTGATACATTTCCTGTTATAATAAATTTAATGGATAACGCAGTGTGTTTGACTTATTCAATTGTACATATGACTAAAATTATGTAGGAATTGAACTTTATTAATTTTAAATATAGGTCCGTTCAGATTGGTGCTAGATTCTTTGAAAAGGCGGGCATCCACGTTATGCCTCGTTTTCCTTGATTTTTGCCGGCTTTTATAAAAAAAATCCCGAATACATAATGAGACAAATTAAAAATTTTATGAAATAATGTTATAAGTTAATAAAACAATCAATCGAAAAAAGATTAAACAATCCAGTAATTTTTTAATCTTTATAAGTAAATTAATAACAAAATGAATAAATCTTAACAGACTTTGTTATTAAATTTTTTAACCTGAAATAAAAATAATGAAATCATCACTAAATATCCCAACAATAAATCCTTAATTGATAATCTTACTAGTGAATAGTAATAATTAATATTTTCGTTCATAACAAAATGAATAATTATTAGTTTTACTGATCGTACTTGTTACTTTTAGTTTCCACAGATTTTTATGCAATATTGTACTCCTGCTATTAAATTTGTTGTTCTATTGGATAACTTTGTTGCTACAATGATTCTGGTATTAATCTTTCTTTCTTTTAAACAAACTGACAGAAAGTTGTTATCTTGATAAAAGTCAAAACCTAACATCTCGAAAAAAAAAAAGACAAATAGAGCAATGTGGCTTATTAACAGCGGGTATCGAGCCAGTAAAATGCAAGTTTCAACTTAGTCAAATAAGTTCAATTACAATCAAATCGGCTTGGGCCAGAAGGTGCAGAACATCTTTTAGGTGCATACTGAGATCTCAGGCATACACCAACAAAACAAGCATAAGGATAGTCATGTCTATCTTAAGTTAATGGTCTCTACTGAAGGTATCGCCTCGGCTCCGATGGCCGCCTGGGTCATAGAAATAATAAGTCCGGCCCCATATCGTCATCCAAAAATGCAACACATGAAGCTCATGACCTCTGCTTGGCTAAAGGAGTACTCAACAGAAAAATGTCAGCCAACATGCAGGTTGGCCATGCAACACGACCTATGACGCCACACAGGGTTTCATGCGGACGCAGTCTACCAACGGGGCAAAACATGTGTACATCCTCCATGGCTCCTTAACATGCACTGCATGTCGAATCCGTATAAAAGGGAAGAAAAAATCCCGCTAAAGCGGGATTGGATCCATCACAAAGAATTCACAGCCACCTAAAATACAAAATGAGACTGGTTTCTCTATTTTTTCAGCATACATACATGACAAAATTATTAATGACTTGAGTGTGAGAGGATTTTCTCTGGAACAATAGCTCCGAGACCTTCAACGTTGTTTAACTTCTGTAGATTCTTAGAAACGTTAATTATTGTAGCAAATTTAACTTCTGTAGATTCTTAGAAACGTTAATTATTGTAGCAAACTACGCCTGTGCAAGACCTAGACGGCGTTTCCCCTTTTCAGATCATCTCTGATACAGGTGAAGATTTGACTTCGTCATCTGGCACTAGAAAGAGAGCCAAACATGCCTTAATTCACCTTCTTCTTCTTCTTTGTAAAACTCACATACCACCCTATGAACATATGTAAAAACACTCAATATGAAGCTGAGGAATCTTCTTACCGCCAGACACGAAGAGGCGGCCCCAACCATCCATCGGAGCAGGTCTTTGATGGGCAGGCGGGGGACACAAGTAATATTTCAAGGAATCACCAAAGAAGAGCATGAACTAACCATGCGATATGTTGCTAAAAATTTGGGTGTATTCAAAGTCATCGGAAGGCTAATGGATAAAGGCCAGGAGACTACACACATAGACGACGACCTCTCTCATGACTATCAAGGGAGGGAAGTTTCCAAGAACAGTCATCCATGCCCTTGCATGAGTTCATGGTGGATACCATAGTCAAGTAACAAGAGCTCATGGTGGATACCATAGTCAAGTAAAAAAAAATGTACTGAGCCTTTCCCGCATGGCAAAAATCCTTTATGAGTGATGTCTTAGCACTCTAAATATGAGCAACGCATGCCCTTGCCGCGTTACAGTCAAGGCAACTGGATGATAAGTCACCGTCCAACATCGAGACTACACACGGGCCATGTAGGAGAGCCCCTTTACAAAAAAGATTATAGAGTATGCGGCTCCACACCACTTTAAGGTGTCCCTAAGAGACCACCTCTGACCCTATGGCTCATATATTTCAGTTTCAGACTGCTATAAGCATAAAAAAAATATATTTTTGAACCACTGAGTTTTTAGTGCCTGCCTGAAACTAGGGTTTTAGCACAGTGCATCATCGTACTCTACTACTAGAAGTACAAGGCGTCGATACTATCCATGTGCATGTCTATATAAATAATGAATCGATAAGTAGAAGCAACATAAAAATAAACATACGATATGCATATCAATACAAACCGTCATAAGTTTGTACAAATCATAATGTACAACGTCCCTAAAATAATATAACTACACCATGATCAAAATTTCTAGCATATCAAAATGGTACTCCGGCATAATTCTTCTCTCACAGGTAATCTAGCTGGGGTTCGTCCTCTATGAATAGCGGGTCAATGTCCTTGTTTTCTGCAATATGATAAGGCAAGCATGGGTGATAACACTAATCGCCCAGCAAGTAGTCCGTCTAGATACGTCATGTAGATCAAGCATGGAGATGGGGCAATAAAATAATAAAGTGTATATAAGGAACATAACTGTAGAGAAAAAGAGGTTTGAATGATTTCAAAATACATGATTTAAATAATGTAAACTAAAGAAATACATGACTTGATTTATGATATGACATGTTTTTGAATGAAAGTTGTCTTATATAGTTCATATATAATGTTGTCGTACTACCGAGCCATGAAGCTTTATAGCCTACATCAAATGGCAAACATTTGTTGTGTTTGAACTATTTTCAGGTGCCACCATTAATGAACTAAACTAGTTCATTAAGTGAAGTACTTAGTTAATTAAACTAAGTAGTTCATTAAAGGAATCAATATTTGGACAAGGCACAAAGGCAACAAGGTGAAGAAAGGAAAGTCTTCCACTCTCCTCCCCACACTAAATATACGCCTATATACATATGTATATATATATATTTTCAAATTTTTTGAAAAAGGCACGTACACATTTATTCCAACGTACTACCGACAGGTTATATATTTTACGTACGTACGTTAACATCACACCACTATAATTAACTCATATTTATGAGTATATTCAGGTCTTATATCATATGATATAAGTCATGGTGATGACGAATTTAATATGACACGTTAAAAGGTTCTAAACCGAAAATTGTCGTATCGGGCGAATGCCGAAACTTCGCCAACGTGTCACATACTTGCCATAAATAGATGGCCAGCCCCTACACTTCAAAAATACTCATAATTTTCGTGGGTATGATGATAATTGCAGCCATAAAATCATTCCATGTCGGCACACACAAATCACCCTATATTAAGGCCAAATTGTGGAGATTCCAATTTCAATTTTGTCACATGTACATGGCGCCACTTTAAGACCAGACAAGTGCTGAATATTAAAGTTTAATTTATGTATATTATGTGTAACATAATATATATAACATGTGCAAAATTTGGAATTTAATTAGAGAAAAATCGGGTAATCGATAAACATCGAAAATTCAGTTTTCTACGTACACAACACATGGAACGTTTTTGCCACATCATACAACATGTATCTAGACACTTTTTACATATATTATACATCTCAAAGTGTTCTAGAAAATTCAATTAAGGGCTGATTGGAATATACCATGTGTGTATTATTAAATGTGCATTATTTTACAAAGTTTGCAAAAATAAAATTCAGCACATGCCCAAACCATGTTACACGCCTACTCAAGCTATGTTGGAGCATATGTGGAGCCTTGTTGGCATATTGATTGGTCAAGAATGAAGCATGCAATGTTGATGACGTAAAGGAAGGAACTACATAAGGTAACATTTCAAACTTATGTCACAATTGTGACACATGCTGAAAATTCAGCATGTGCACTAAAGAGCTGGCCAATTTTTGTAACATTATGATGGATATTTTATGTCTTGATTAAAGTGGATTAATTGGAAGACAATTTGGAAGTGTTTTAAATATTTTATGGAATTAAAATTGTGATATATTTGAATATCACACATGCTGAAAATTTCAGCATGTGTAGTAATGTATGTGGCTGAAATGTTGGTCTCTATGATGTATAATTTTATTCCAAAATTGATAAAGATGTCTTGCACTAAATGGTGATTTATTTTTAAGATATAAATCAACGAAAACTTGGTAACAATTTGAAATGAAGACCCATGTATCACATGCTGAAATTTCAGCATGTCAAGTCTCACTAATGGCCGATTTTCTTAGCCTTTTTAGAGATATATTATCTTGCTTAATTTATGTGATGATCTTGGAAGTTATGGTAATTGTTTTATGGTGATTTTGGCACATGTTTTTAGTAGAATTCTCAGATTTTCCTAGTCATCAAGTGATGACAACATTCAACCAATCAATGAGTGCCAAGTAAGCAAGAGTTAAATGATAATCCAATGAGGAGTTGTCAAGTAAGCAAGAACATGTCACAATGATGCCACATATTCTCCCAAGGACTTAGAAGATAATTTTCAAGAGGGGGAAGAGCAATAGGGGGCGGACAAATCATTGATAAAAAGATAAGAAGGAGAACAAACAAAATAGAAGACAAGGCTTACAAGTTTCAAAGATCAAAAATGTTTTCTACTTCTTCTTTCTACACTTCTTTCTTTCTTATTCCTAAAAGCCTATTGTACTTACATTCATATAATTGAATAGGCTTCTCTTAGACCACCACATATTCTTTATCTTTGTAAAAGATTGATCAAGGTGTGATCAATCTTCAATCTTGCAAGGTGGTGGTGTTCTTGTGCATTGTATTCAACATACAAGGTTTGTAAAGGGTTGGAGGTGGTGTGTAACTCCATCAACCCTGTGGTAAGGTGTTTTTGTGTTGTATGATTAGTGTGAACCGAGGAAGGTGTTCTTCGAAGACTGGAGTAGGTTGTTTATAACCGAACCAGTATAAAAGTTTTGGTGTCATTTACTTTCAGCACTTATATTCTGTTTCAGAACTGTTTATCCTTTTTGATTACGTTCGTAAAAATAGTAAACGTTTTTCAAAAATTACGAAACTTTTCAGGATCATAGCCACACGTCTTAAGGTTAATTTGGCATAAGTTTCACCCTTTTGGACAAGTATAAGTCAATCAAACGTCCAAAGTTCTGAGACTAGTGCAGTCTGATTTTCAGGCTTGCAAAGGTTGAGACTTTGATCATATTTGACTAACTTCCCAAAATAATTTTTTAAAACTGTTTCAATCCATTTAAATATAACATATAAGGGGTTAGTGGTTAAAATTTCAGAGTATTTGGAGTTACGTACAAATAGGAATAAATTTTTCAAAACAGTCTACCGTTTTTGACAGATTCGTGCAATCTGACCACTAACGATTTTTGAAAAGGTTAGAGGTTGAATTTAAATCTGAAATTTGTAAGAGACACTCATAACATATGAGGCTAATTACTATCAAAATTTCAGAATTTTTGAAGACCTACAACCTTGTTTTAAAAACGTTTTAAAACTGGTCCTGAAAACAGCAACTATTTTCAGAAGTTAAGTTCTTGGTTCAAAACTATTTTAAAAACCACACTTTCCGCACCAACTATTCAACCCCCCTTCTAGTGGTGTCTTGCAGATCCTACAATAACATTGCACGTCTCCAACTTTAATAAATAAAGTGCTTAACATAAATGTAAACAAATAACTTGTATAGTTAACATCATCATAAAAGTAAACATTCTATGCTATCAAGCCCTTATAAACGCCATTTCTACACATATCCATACTTAAAGACTTAATCGAGGTCTAAGATAATCACTATACTTAATCTCATCATCTAGATGCATCGAGTCCTTATACGAATCATGTAAATACGATATTCTTATGATGTCATAATCATAAAATGTAAATCATGGTAACCATATCCAATTTTCCATTACATGTCAAAACATGACCTTTTCATAAACATGACATTTTTCATATGACGGCTACAACACTTTACCTTGCATACAAATGATATCGTCATAGTAACGAAATAATCTCTTATATAGTAATATGTACAAATATGAATCCCGATGAGTCCACACGGTTTTACATCATACTTACATAGCGCTAACGATAACTCGATATGCTGGAGATCCTTTGTCCTCGACAAGGTGTTACACTCGGACCTGTAAAGAGAACATACTGTATGCCCATAATTCCGATGTCATGCGGCGCTCCAATCATCGACAATATATTGTATGCCTATGACATCAACCACCTCAGTTTCGATGTCATGAGGGCGCACCAAATGAACATATGCATACTGTAATCATATCATGAGATATCTGATTATATGACATGATTCAACGTGCAAGGGGGAACTTTTAAAACATTTCGTGAGATGCAAACATGTATGCATATGCCTTGGCCTGCTTATGAATTTCATCATCTATAGGTTCATAAACCTTCTCATATCATCATATCATAAAAACCCCACACATATTCATCTAATTCATGTTTTAAATCAAGCAAATACACTCTCTTTTCTTATCCCCAACTCTCGGCCATGTACACCCCAAAACAACCCATTTTCTCTTTTATTTAATTTATCCACATTTCCTTAAAATATACATCTTACACTTAGTTAAATTGTCCAAAACCCTAATTTAATATTCATTTCTACATTCTTTCATATTTCATAAGAATATACATAAAAAATCATGTTTTCTATCATAATTTATTTTATGCATATTTATATCCATAAATATGTACAAAGCTATTTATTCCACATCAAAATGTATATTGGCCATGTACTATATATGTATACCCAAATGACCTTTTTGGCCGAAAACACATATATACACATTTTTATATTTTCCTTTTATGTAACACACTTCTTTATTTCTATATTTTAGCCTTATAGTCAAATCTTTATATGACATACATATTCATATTTCTAACATGTAAAAAATTTATTCTCTATCATTTTGGGCCATATGCCGAATACATATGAGGCTATATATGTCATATAAATCTTTTCTTTGTCGCGTCTCTTACCTATATCTTGGTTTTAATACTTATTCCAACTATATACATACTAGTTCCCATCAATATAATGACTTGAAAAATCATCATAAAGTACATAAACATACCAAATGATGGAAACCATGAAAATAAAGTAAGTAGGCTAAGAAACCCTACTTGTGGATGAGTATATATATGCATGAAATCAACATGGAGATCATCAAGAAACATATTTTGTGAACTAGAATCATAGACATGAATATGATTGCTTCATGACATGCTAAATCAAGGACACAAAAGTTCATGAAAGCCAAAATCATAAACAAACACATAAGTGATGATCTTCATGGAAAACATATCAACACATGCATAAAAATGTCTTCCTAATGAACTTTTCTTAACATTTCATATGGCTTCATATTCTTTCTTTAACTTCTACATACATCACCTAAGAGTGTTCATTTCATTTCATTTACACATATAAGTCCATATTTAGTCATCATGGCCGAATGTATATATAATATATATCACACTTTACACATCACTTAGAAACATAGCTTTTTCATATTCTTGATACTAAAATATTGAACATACATCATGAATGATCCAACTTTATATGAACATATATACATAGATCTTTGAAAATCTATGAAGGATGTAAGAAGAGTACTTACCTTTCTCATTTAATCTAAAAGAAAAGCGAAGGTTTCTTCACTTTTCTTGAAGAAAAAATTCCCCTCTTTGCCTTGTGAAACCCACGGGTTTGCCACAAAAATAGAAGGGTTAGTGGGCAACCAAAGAAATGGATAAATGGAAGAAAATAAAATCTTATGTGATGTTCTTACCTTATTACTTCTTGGTTTTTGACTCAACTAAGCTTGGTCTACTTAGTTCCTGGATGAAGGAGGATACTGTAGCTAGTTTTTGAATGAGTGTATGAGATGAAAAAAAATAAATTTTCCTCTTTGTTCTTGCTTTGTAACTCACTACCAAAGAGGAGAGAATGAGGCTTGGAAGATTTTGTTCTTGCTTGGGAGAAGAAAGAGAGTGTTTTAGAAAGATGAAATTTTGTTAAGTGTCGAAATAGGAAGAAAGAGAGAGTTCTCTCTTTTTATAAAGAGGCGGGCGGTGTATATGGGTTGGAGTGATGAGAGAGACTTCATCATTAGCATGGAAAGTTGATGGAAGAAGATGGGAAGTTATTAGTTGTCTTGACCGTTTGACAAGACAACGGAGTGAAGAAATAGGTAAGAAGAAGAAAATATCTCCTTCCCCCTTGGAGTGTAATGGGCAGCCAAATGGAAAGTGGGGAGGGAGTGGTTTAGCTCGGTTGAGTAGTGTAAGACACGTAAGAAGATATGTAAGGGGTTGGAAGGCTTTTTGGTATATCTTATGATTGCTTAAAGCAAGAAAAAATATTGTCTTCTTCCTTGCATAAGGGGAGGGCCTAAGATGAGTGAGAGTGAGTAGAATAGGACAAAATTTTATCATTTGGTTTTACACAATTTTTTACACTTGGCATTTTGTTCAAGTACTAATTTAACCACAATTTCTTCTTCTTTTTCCTATACTTATCTGCCCTATGTACCTCTAGGTATGTATATTATATGATTTTTCCCTTTTGTCCAAAATATCTAGTCATTTCTTGCTTCCTTTTTTTCTTTTATTTAAATACCCTATTTTCTTGTGTCATGTGTTTGGTTTTGATTTAATTTATCCTAGTATTTAAGTTGTTACATATTAGGCTTGTTTTAATTCTTTTCACGAAATCGTAGCGTTTGTTATCGATTTTTTTCACGTATCCACATTTCATTCGTTTTAATACTCACGTAAAATTTTATACGTAACTAAGTACGATATTAGAACACGTATCAAGGTAACGAAATTTTTCGGGGCGTAATATTCTCCTCCCTTATAAAAAGTTTCGGCGTCGAAACTTATGTACCTTTACTTGAAGAGTCGAGGATATTGCTTCATCATCTGCGGCTCAGACTCCCATGTCGCTTCTTGTTCGGTATGATTACTCCACTATAACTTGACGAATGGAATCGATCGCCTCCTCAATATCTGCGCTTTGCGATCCACAATCCGTATCGGAACTTCTTCGTAGATGGCATCTTCTCTAATCATCACTGGCTGCTGCTCCAATGTATGGCTCGAATCGTGTACGTAACACCGCAATCGCTATACGTGAAACACGTCATGTACCTGTGATAATGTAGGAGGTAGGGCCAACTGATAAGCAATTGCTTCGACTCGCTCCAAGATCTCATATGGGCCAATAAATCGAGGGCTTAGCTTTCCCTTAATCCCAAATCTCATCACGCCCTTTGTAGGTGAAACCCTCAAATTAACTTTCTAGCCCACATCAAACTCAATCGGCCGTCTCTTACTGTCTGCCCAGCTCTCACTGCGATCTTAGGCTGCCTTCAGTCTATCGCATATCACTTTGACCTTTTCCAATGTCTGCTTCACCAACTCCGGACCCATAATAGCTCTCTCTCCAACTTCATCCCAGCACAGTGGATATCGACACTTACGACCATACAGTGCCTCAAGTGGTGCCATACCAATAGAACTGTTGTTGCTATTATTGTACGAACTCAATCAACTTCACTGATTTAACCCAGCTACCCTTGAAATCCAAAGTTCAAGCACGTAACATACCTTCAATGTCTGTATGGCATGTTCTGACTGCCCGTCAGTCCGCGGATGAAACGCGGTACTCATTTTGATCTCAGTATCCATAGCATGCTAGTACGCACTCAAAAATTGTGAAGTAAAGCAGGGATATCTATTACATACGATGCTGACCGATGTCCCATGCCAGCTCACAATATCATCCATACACATACTCACCAGCTTCTCCCGCAATATACTCAATACAATCCTCAAGTGTTCAGCATATGCTTCCTCATCCAGCGAATAAAAAAGAATGCCATCAATGAAAACCACTACAAACTTGTCCAGCTGCTCGCGGAACACCATATCCATAAATGTTGCTGGGGCATTAGTCAACCCGAATGGCATCATCAAGAACTCGTAATGACCATAACGAGTATGGAAAGCTGTCTTAGAAACATCTTCTATTTTGATCTTCAACTAGTGATATCTGGAGTGAAGATCAATCTTACTGCACACTTTGACACCCTGTACACAACGGTTACAGTTTATATACAAACATATTAGCATTAAATAAATATTACAATTACTTACCCTCAACTGATCAAACAAGTTCTCGATCCTCGGTAGTGGATACTTATTCTTGATCGTAATTTTATTTAGATCCCGGTAATCGATGCATAGTCTCATACGGCCATCCTTCTTCATGAATAGAATTGATTCTTCCCAAGGTGATATGTTGGGCCGTATGATATTCTTCTCTATCAACTAATGTAACTACAGCTTCAACTCTTTTAATTCGGCTGGACCCATCCAATACGACACTTCAGAGATAGGATCTGCTACTGGTACAACATTTACCTCGAAATCTATCTCACTGTCCGAAAGTAAACCAGACAAATCATCCGAGAAACATCCAAAAACTCCCTGACTACCTGAATAATTCAAGTGTAGATATCTATGGCTTATCACTAAGGGCATACACAAGGAACCCTTTGTCTTTTCTTCAATGCTCGGTAGGCTTGAGCCACGGTCAGATATATATTATGCAGTGTCTTTCTCATCTTAAATTTCCCCTGATAGACCACTTCATCTCGGTTTGGGTCCTTAATCACTACACGCTTTCCACGATAGTCGATAGAAGCATGGTGCTTGAACAGCCAATCCATGTCCAAAATAATGTCGAAGTCCCTAATCTATTTGGAATTAGAGTAGTTTCGAACTTTTGTCCTTCCATCTCGATTTGACAATCCTTGTACAGGTGATGTGAAATCAGAACCTGCTCGCCAGCTTTCAGAACACGATAATGCATCTCTAACCATGTCGGACAGCTGCTAAGGTTCTTGAAAAACCTCTTAGACAAGAAAGAGTGGCTTGTGCCACTATCAGACAATATATTCACAGGTACATTGCCTATTAGTATCACACTGAGACAATTCATAATTCAAGTAGGGAGTTCTAAACATGTATAAAACAACAATAATTTAAATTACGAAGTTAATTATAAGTCAATACATCGGGCACATCTAGAACTTCTGCATCCATCATCACATGAACTAAGACATTGGCCCATGGGCGATCCTTCTGCCGCTGAATATTCCTTTGCTGTCCATTCCTAGGTGCTGGATAGTCTTTCATCAAATGCATGGTCTTACCATATATAAAACAAGCAGCGGTCTTCAGTTGTCACTCTCCGATGCGCAATCTCTGACAAGTGGGGCAAGGAGGAATAGCTGTCAGTATTCTAGCCCTGTACTGCTGTTGCTGCTGGGGTCTACCACCTTCTCCCCTCTATGTCCTGGCCCACTCTCCGGACCGATCACCAACAATTTTTCGGGGGACTCTTGCCCTTCATCTCCTCATCACGTCTTAGGATACCGCGCTCAATGCGGTATCATGCATCCGGAAGCTCTCCAAAGTCCCTTGGGTTTGCATTCACAATCCACGTGCGAATGAGAGAATTCAGACTCCGCTCAAACTTAATCATCTTCAGGCACTCGTCTCCCATAATTGATGGAACATACCTCTCTAAAACTGTAAACTGATTAGCATAATCAGCTATGGTCATGCTAGACACCTGCTTCAAAGACTAATCTTCTGCAAGGTCACTGATGGTGAGATGTAGAACTTATGAAACTCCTCCAGAAAGCGGGTCCATGTAACTGGCAGTTGCAAGTGCTGAACATTGGTCCTCCACCAGTGATTGGTATCACCAATCAGATAAGGTCGGATCACTTCTACCTTCATCTCGTTCTAAACCTGCATTAGCTCAAAGTTATTATGTACCTCATCTAGCCATTTCTTGGCTATATCCGGATCTAATCCACCCTCGAAATTTTGGACTTGGCCGTCTTCAGCTCTCCATAAAAGAAACGCATAACATGCTACGGTAGTGGCGGTGGCGGTGGAGGAGCAGCATGATTGTTATTTTTATGGTTCCTAACTACCTGACCAATCTATAATAGAGCATTAAGTACAACCTGATGAAAATCTCCCTAATACTGTTAGTGATGTGGGGGTACTGGCTCAAAAAATGGTGGTACATGCTCTGCTGGTGGGGGTACCTGTGGCGGAGGAGGTAGCTGCGCGGGCCTATCACCGCGTGGTCTCCTTTGTTGTTGTGATGACATCCTATCAGAGACATTTATATCAATTAAATAGTTCATAAATACGTGACGAAAATATTTATGCAACTTATTTTCCCTATTCTTTAGACAATAATTCTAGTTATTAATGTTTTCACTATATCCGTATGTTACTTCAGTAAAGTAAGGTTATTTTTATCTGTGAACTCTAAACCATTCTAGTTGACTTAATCTAAGGCTGGAACTCTCAGTCTAAAATCATCACTTATGTTCTAAAATCATCACTTAAATTTCTAAGTCCATTAGTTTACTATTTCCGCTATAAATCTAATGCCTTAGGCTCTGATACCACCTACAGCGCCTCAGCCGGAACTAGGGTTTTGGCACGGTACACCCATCATGCTCTGCTACGAGAAGTATAAGGCATCGATACTATACATACGCATGTCGACATGAATAATAAATTGATAAAGCAAGATAAAGATAAACATACGATATGGATATCAATACAAATCATCCTAAGTCTGTACAAATCATAATATGCAATGTCCTCAAAATAATATAACTACATCATGATCAAAATGTCTAGCATATCAAAAAGGTACTTTGGTATACTTCTTCTCTCACGGGTAATCTAGCCATGGTTTGTCTATATGAATAGCGGGTCAATGTCTCTGTTCTCTGCAATATGATAAGGCATGTATGGGCGATAACACTATTCGCCCAGCAAGTAGTCCATCTAAATACGTCATGCGGATCATGCATGGGAGACGGGGTGATAAAATAATAAAGTGCAAATATGGAACATAACATGTCACGTCTCCAACATCAATAAATAAAGTGCATAACGTAAATGTAACCATTCCTTCGTCCAGGTTTTATCCATAAGTGTGGTTTTCCAGTAAGGTTTTGAGGAGGCATATCGTATGCACTCTACCATCTTTGCCCCATTGCTTGTAATGGTTTTCTTCCTCCTCATGTGAAGGCTACGGACATGGTACGGAATCTTTAACCACTCTGGTAACCCATTAAGTTGCTTAGTGAATCTCCTTGCCACAAAAGAGTTGCTCGCACCGCTATCGAAGAGCACGTTGGCAGGTATCTTATTTACTAAAATCGCTCCTATGGTCATAACAAGTTTCACACAGGTAGTTAATCACATAAGGACTCACGTCAAATCAAAAATCAACTTAACTTAAATTTTGCCTGCTACCACATCAATGGCTTCCTACACGTCAATGTCTGTCATGACATGTATGCGGGCATTCGTCCTCAGCTTTGCCCTCGGCTGCTGGGCCGCTTCTTCAGGGGCATTCTACCGTATTTCTGGGCAATCTCTATAAGATGGCCCACCTATCCATATTGGTAACACTCCCCTACAATTTTCCTACACTCACCGACATGGACCTTGTTGTAGTATGGGCAAACTCCCACAGCCTGCTGGACAACTGAATTCTGTGGTGGGGGTCTCTCAAAGTTTCTCACCGGACCTCTCTTGGGAATCTTGACCCAATGTCCAGGTCTGCCACTAACTCTCGCCTCTTCCCTTGGCCTCTTGCCTCTATCAGACGATCCTGCACTGGCTTCCCTTGTCGCTACTCTGCGAAAATCACTTGCGACGCAAAAACATGTGCCCAGCATATCTTCATATATTCTCATCCCCATGTTCACTATCACTGACTGAATCCTGGAGTCCAATCCCCTCTCAATCTTCGTCATCTTTAGAAAATTATCGGACATAATCGCAGGAGCAAACTTATCCAAGGCGTGAAAACAGTCGGCATACTCCAACACTGTCATCCGCCCCTGCTCGAGTCTGTTGAACGCCCTTATCTTGTCTAGAATTGTTCTCTGGCACATGATACTTCAGGAAGGTTTCACAAAATTATGCCCAAGAGATAGGTGGGGTAATCCTTAGGGTCCTACTAGCCCACCATTCGCCTGCCTTGCCACACAAAAGGGGTGTGGTCATATCTATCTTTATCTCCTCAGGCACTTGCACTAGCCTGAAGCATTTTTCTACCTCAGGCAACCATTGATGAGCCTCCTCGGGATCGGTACATCCCCTAAACTCTGGAACCCTGATCTTCCTCATCTCCCCATAGAAAAACCGGATATTATGCTACAGTGGAGGAGGAGGCAGGGGCTATTGATGCTGAGCATACCCCAGTGCAATCACCATCAGTGCATCCGTGAACACCAGGGGTAGAACAACCTGTGGGGGCTAATTCTCTTGCCTGTTGCTAGAGTTTCCAGTGTTATCTCTTCGTGGAGGCATTTTCTGAAAGACCAACACTTTCATTAGCAATTAGTAAACACAGAATATTACTGATCTCAAATGCATAAGAATGGGTGGGGTATGAAATAAGAAAATTTAATATGAAAATAAAGTGATGAACGCACTCGCACACGCCCATCCCATATCATACCTAGACTCTAAATATTCAGCGCTTATACCTAAAGATCAAACTTAAAGGGAAGTCATATCCTGAATTACTAAAAGATCATGAACGTAACTTTCTGAGATAGATCTGAAGCTTAGGCTCTGATCCCACTTGTAGCGTCCCGGCCCGATACCGGACATCAGTACCAGTGTACCTACCATAGTCTGTTATGAGAACTATAAGGATTCAAAGCAGATCAAGCACTCGTCATCCATGACGTAGGATAAATCAACAGAAATGCCATAAACAATTTAAAATTTTCAAACCCTCTTTGAAACCAAATGTAATACAACAGAAATGTGCCAAGTACAGGGAAAAGGAACTAATATATACTCCAATACAAAAATGTAAATAGCAAGTCTATCTACAAAAGAATTAACATAGCCTATCCACTTCAGTGTCCATCATCCCGATGAGCCCACTCATCATCGTCTTCTACAAAGATCATCTCATATTCGGCTCATCTGAAAAAAATGGAGTATATATTCTTAGTGAAAAACATCGCTAGCAAGTAACCCGTCTATACCCCTTATGGGATCACATACGACGAGTCACCAATACATAAATCAATGCCAAAAATAAGGTGCTCGGTTTAGCAAATAACATTGCTATAAGTAAACGTCAAAACCAGGTAAGTCACATAAACGAAGCAAAGATAAGAGCAAGCACGTATTGGGCAGAATTTACGACGTAAACAGATCATATGCACATGTCGTTTCTTTCATGTCAAATCTTATGCTTTGTGTCACATGATGTATGCAATTCTTCAAAACCATACATTAAACAGAACGAGACTCATACATATGCCTTCTTTCACAAACATGTTATACGTGTCATTTCACAAAGACTTTTATGCTTCTTATCTTATTCTTCACGTAGCAGAAACTTTATACCCTGTGGGCGATCAGTCCACATCAAAACAAAACTTTATACCCGTGCTAAAAGGTCCACGACCCCATAACATAAAATATATACCTTGCTATTGATTCAAAGGTCACGCTTTTATACCCTGCCACTGCAGGCGTGACTTTTTTACCCTATGATCAACCAACAGCAACAAACTTGTCTTTCGGAACATTAGTCTCCTTTTACACAGATAGATCTTTTCACAAAGTAAAACTCATATCAGAAAGCAAAATGCTCATATCGTGGTGTAAAAATGCTCATGGCACATCATCTCAAGCTTTTAAACATGTACACACACTTTACATATCGAATACATGGTCACAAACCTCAAACATACCTCACTTGCACTAATTCTCACATTTTCATCTAGCGAATTCCCTTCAAGTTCATGCTTAGCCTTACGCCTTCACCCCTAAGGTTTCCAACCCCAAACGTACCTCAAGAACACTTCAAGTCATTCTTTAGACATATACACTAGTCCAAACTATCACACACAAGTCCCTCAAACTCCTTGCCATTCATTCCTTATCATTTCTGAAAGTTCAGCTTAATTTCGGCAGGACTGGACATATCAATCTATTGATGTGTCCTTCTAATCGATCTATGTCTAGATCTTGGACATCGATCGATTGATGTCCCCCTTCCTGATCATCTATGTATTCTAGAGAGTTCCAGTCCTGCATCCTTGGCTACATTGATCGATCGATTTGGTCCTCTGATTGATCGATGTTCAGTTTTCATGGACATCGATCGATGACCCCCAGTTGATCGATCGATGTCTTCCAGAGAGTTTGAAAATCCTGCCAGGGCCACCTGGATTAATCAAAGTCACCCCCAGATCAATCCAAGTCCCTGTTTATTCAACTTTTCACCATGTTAACCCTAATGTTGACCCAACCTTCAAACCACTTCCTTCCAAGCCTAGTAAACACCTAAAATCAATCCTAAAACTTGAATCCAACCTACATATGCACTCATGACATCAAGTGGAACCTTAGATACCTCTAATGTCATAAACCTTAGGTTGTCTACCACACACCTTCGAACACATCCGCAAAAACCTTCATGCCTCCACTAAATCCGAAGTCACTCACCCTACAATCCTTCAAACCTTCCTCGAACCAACTCAATTCATCTAAGGCACAAGAAACAAACATGATAGATAATCACCAAGAAATAAATCACATTAAAAATGACATATTTAGGGCATATTCATCATGAATCAACTAAGTTGCAAATATTATCAGAAATTGGCCCAAAGATCATAACTTTTCTCAATCAACAACAATAGATGCACATAGTAGAGCAATTAACATAAATGGATCAAGATTATGAATGTGTGATCCAATTTTCTCTTTTTAAGAAAATAGGGCCTGTTGAATCAAAATCGCATAAAGCATATAGAAAGGTCACTTGCCTTGTTTCTTAGAGTATCTCAAAGTTGAAAGACTGCTGTTCGGGATGATATTGGCCTAGGTTGCCTTGGTTTCCATCTTCTTCTCTTTTCTCCCTTCTTCCCTTCTTTTCTGCTGAAAGTCGACTCCTGGAGCTTCTAAAAGGCTAAAGTCGACTTTGCTGAGGAAGTTATACGCGTAAGTATAACTTCTTCAGATTTTTAATTTTGGAAGGGGCAATTTCAACATTTTGGGCCTAATTTTCTTATTTTCAGCTTTTTTGATTATTTTTGTGCCTATAATTTCCTTAACTAAGCATCCTAAACATATATAATTATCAAAATTATATTTTTGGTTTGTTTTAATTATTTAACACCAGGCTCAGGAGATAAGGGATATGACAAAAGATCTCTCCCATTCATTCAGATTCTCAAGAAAAAGATCATGTTTTAGTGGGATGACAAGTCTCAACGAGCTTTTGATGACTTTAACAACTACTTTGCCGAGGTGCCCACCTTGACCATGTATGTTTTGGGTGAGGTTCTATACATATATTTGGTTGTCTACTATAAAGCTGTCAGTGTAGTTTTTCTTAGAAAGGAGGATAAAGTACAGAAGTCAATATAATTTGTGAGCAAAGCATTGCATCGATATGGAGTACGATATACTAACGCTGAAAAGATAGTACTGGCACTGGTCAACGTTGCGAGGAAAATCAGGCCCTACCTTCAAGATCATCACATCGTGGTCATCACTGATCAACCCATAAAGGAAATTAGGCCTAAGCCTAAGATGTCATGCCGAGCAGCCAAATAGGTTATAGAATCAGCCGAGCACGACATCAACTACCGATCATGAACTTCTATTTAGGCCTGGCCATATCAAATTTTATTGTTGAAGGGAGTCCAGTAGAGGATCAGCAATCCTAGGAGGAAAACTTGATCGTCTACGTCGGTGGATCCCTTTTCGTGATGGAAGCATAGCAGGTCTCCTAATCTTAAGTCCAAAGGGAGAAGAATTTGAATATGAACTTTTATTTGGCTTCGACAACATAAATAACAAAGTCGAATACGAAGCATTGATTGCCAGTCTGAGCCTTGCCAGGAATTTTGGGAATTAAATTGCACAGTGATTCTTAACTTATAGCCATGCACGTCAACAGTGATTATGAAGACAAAGAGGATCAGATGAAGCCATATCTTCTAAATATGGAGCAACAAAAGGGTGGCCAACAAAAGTGCTGACGTACTTTCTCGTCTCGTATGATCGACTCCAACTAGGAGATAATTCCCAATATCAAACCCTGGCCATTCGTTCAATGGGAGATCGATCTTGTCAGGCCTCTAACATGTGCTCCGGGATCTATTCAATATCTCCTCCTCCCCATTGACTAATTTTCAAAGTGAATCGAAGCAGAGCCTTCAGCGGAAATGATGAGAAGACATATGAAAAAATTCCTCGAGAAGAATATTATCTGTTGTTTTGGATTGTCCAGAGTCTTGCTATTCGACAGTAGGAAACAATTTGCTGAGGATTGAGTTAAAAGCTGGTGTGCTGAGATGCACATAGAAGACTTCAACTTGGTAGCACATCCTCAAGCAAACAATCTGGCAGAGCTTGCCAACCATAATCTTGAAGAAGGTTTAAAGAAGCTACTTGAAAAGTCAAAGAAGGCTACGTAGGCGAGCTGCCTAGGATCTTATAGGATTATTGCACAACTCCTTCCACTTCCACAAAGATAATGCCTTTTGCCATTGTATACGGCTCTGAATCCCTTATTCGAGTGGAGGTTGACTCCACATCAGCCAGTGTAGAAAAGGTATTCTGAACAAAATAATAGTCAAATTATGCTCTTAAATTTCCATCGCCTAGAAGAAAAAAGGGAGAAAGCTTATATTCAAATGCACCGTATAAAAACTTCATTTTTCAATCTAACAATGCAAGAGTGCGGCATAAATTCTTCATAGTTGGGGTGTCATCCTACGAAACAATGTTGCAAGTCGCATCGGCCGCTCGGGCAGTCTTGACGAAAATGAAAAGGGCCACACCGTGTCGTCAATGCTTCTTCTTCTGGAGACGATAAGTTAGAAACTCTAGCAAGTTGGACTTTGCACAAAAGTTGGCGTTATATCAAACTTGAAACTAATCTATACACAATACTTGCAAATTTTCTTTAAAAAAAATCAAGTAGAGTGTGTTCATTCATTGTTGTTTATGATATTTCAAAGTAGAAATAGTTTATATATAACACGATACCTGAGGCATGATCTTAACTATGTAGCCTCAGCAGATCTGTGCTGCCGCATCATCTTAAAAGTGGGCATGGACATTCTTCTCATTTAGCATCAGCAGGTCTGACCAGCCACCACCAACAAGGGGACTAAGTTGCACCAAGTTTTACGAATGCCTCAATAGTGATTATGGGGATTAAGACGCAACAGGCTTTGCACACCCCAACACTCAGTGGAACTGGGTGCCCCGAACAAAGAGATTAAGATGGCACAGGTTTGCTGCACAATTTTGACCTTGGGAGGTTCGAGTAGTTATTATCGGCCTAAAAAACTCAATAGAACAATTTTCCACAGCTCAGATAGGAGTTGCCAGCTATACATTACTAACGTCAAACCTTGAAAGCTAATTTAATTTATTTTTAGGTTAAGTTACAAGGAGCTGGATCAGGAGATTGAAGTTTCTGATATCATGAGCAGTTTTTCCATTCTATGAAACCTTGTTTAACTATTCATCAAACTACGCTTCAGAAGGGCTGTAAAGGAAAACGACTCAATTTCAGGGGCCCCTGATTTAGAAGTCTCATGCGAGAATTGGTAGAGTTTTGCATTTTCTACCCTTGGAGGCTGGGGCAGATACACTTGGAATTTAAATTTGATTACAGAATAATGTTTGTATGGCTTATTACCAAGTTATATTCTTATTCTGAGTGGCCCGAGGTTATTATACTTGGGAAAAGTTACATCTTCTTAGGTTAATTGCAACTTCCATTCAACTCGGCCCAGATTTTCAAATATCTTCTTAAGTTACCATGATGAGTTTGGGTTCGGCTCATCTTACACTATCTGATTTGATTACACTTATGAAAATTAGAAGCTCTCTTAGCATTCTAGTTAGCTACTTTCAAAGTCAAAGAACAAACAAAGCAAAGTAAATGACAGAACTCAAAGACTTTAAAACTTTCATTTCATTGAAACATTTGTTATTTTGAAACATTGGAAGTGATAGTTACCATCAGGACGACTTAAGGAGCTATAGAAAACAAAAGAGTCTAGTCTATTCATCCGCTTTTCTTGGGTGAAGTCCATCACAAAATTGCTAAAGTTGCTCATCAAATACAACAAATTTGTAGATATCAACAACTGTAGGTCCTCCTTGTTAAGTTACAAGTCCACCTTGACTTAGGCATTGACTATTTTTGTCTGCCCTGTCTCCAATGTAGAGCTCTTCAGGATGAACAAACTCAAGAACAAGTTAAGACTTTCTGAACTCAGCCACCACAGCTACTCCAGCCTCAACCCGCTATTACTTTAGCGAGTTGGTCAGCTGTTGATGTGCTTGTTGTAGTTGTGATAAATGTTGCTGAAGTTCAACCGTGCATTTCCTTTTTGACTTCAAGCTCTTCCTGCAGGTACTCTGCTTGAGATCGAGCTTGGGTCGAAGTTAGTACCAAGTCTAAAACTTTTTCTCGTAACTCATCTACGCACAAGTCAAAATTAGCCAGCCTGTTGTCAGCTTCTTTCGTTCCATGTTGAAGTGTTGCATTTTCAGCCCAAAGTGACTCATTCTCCATGGCCGCTCAATCTACCGAGCCAAATCAATGAACCACTAGTTTTTAGCATTGACTAGCCTCCTTAGCTCGTTGATTCTTGCCATAAAGTCCAGTTGTTGAGGCCTGAACCGAAAAGTGTGAACGAGGTTAAGCTAGATTTTGAAACGATTAAAGCGTAAAATCAATGGCTCAAGGTTCATGCTGTAAGAGATGAATCTTACCAAGGCCATGTTTCTACTTATGCAGTTTCTCAGCAAGTCCTAGTCCATGGACTTAGCCATCCGTTAGTACCCATGCAGAATAGAGATTTCGTCAGTCATTGCATAGCCACGTGATTGACGATGGAGTCGTTCATATAGAACCCATTGGGGATGGAAACAAACTCTTGTGCTTATGGAGAAGGCGCTCTGGTAGCTGTGGT
This sequence comes from Eustoma russellianum, assembly GCA_036186865.1. Lineage (NCBI taxonomy): Eukaryota > Viridiplantae > Streptophyta > Magnoliopsida > Gentianales > Gentianaceae > Eustoma > Eustoma russellianum. The sequence goes on from AP025049.1 coordinate 14,394,961, forward strand.
GGAAGGACCTTTGTCATTGCGCCTCTTCCATCACCTCTGAACTAGTTGTTCGTCGGCTGTAGTGTCAAAAATTCAACAAACAGAGGAATGCACCAAAAGAGACGAAGAATCTCGAAGCTAAAGAGAGAAGACAACAGACGAAGAAGAAGAATCCGTTGAAATTGTGTAACCGTATGTTTCCGGGTTACAATTGTAACCCGGTTTATATACACCGCAGGAAGAAGAAAAAACACGTAAAATTACTAAACTACCCTCAATTAACCAACTACGCATATTACAAACAAAAGGGCAAAATAGTAATTTCACTCTCCTTTTAAATCTCCCGCGTTCCAACTCTTCTTCAGCCTCAGCCTCCTGTGCGTCCCAGCTAGCCCAACCAACTCAACACCTAGGTTCCATGTGCCCCTTTATTCAATCACACAAACTGAACATTTGATCTTGACATTACACCCATGTAGTTTCATCCTGATGCATCAATTCAACTGAGCATTGTCCATATCAGTACAATGTTGTTCATCCCCGTGATCATCACCATGCAAATCCAGACCTCCTTCAACACCCCCCTCAATCGTGACTGAGCAAATATATTACAGACTCCTAAAGCCTCAGTCACGATACACAGACTATGAGAATCAACAACTTTTGTAAAGATATCAGCAAGCTGCAAATGAGTGTTAATGGGCACATGTCTAACAATGCCTTCTTGATATTTGTCTTTTACAATGTGACAATCGATTTCAATATGTTTGGTTCTCTCGTGAAACACTGGATTTTCAACAATATAAATCGCACTTCTATTGTCACAAAAAAATATCAAATGGTTTACCATGTTCAACTTTCAATTCTTTCAGCATATAGAGAATCCATTGCACCTCACACGTAGTTGAGGCAAGAGCTCTATACTCAGCTTTTGATAATGACCTTGAGACCGTTGTTTGCTTCTTTGCCTTCCAGGAAATCAGAGAGCTTTCAAGTAATATACAATATCCAGTTACAGGCCTTCTGCTTTCAGAATAACCTGCCCAGTCAGAATCTGAAAAACCTGTAAGCCTCAAATCACCTGTGCTAGGATACATCAAACCTTGCCCTGGTGTGCCTTTCAAATATCTCAAGACTCTCTGAGCTGCTTTGAAGTGTATAGTGGTGGGAACACCAAGAAACTGACTAAGTTATTGTACTGCATAGGTGATGTTTGGTCTAGTAATAGTCAAATACAACAGCTTCCCAATCATCCTCCTGTATCCTGATACATCATCTATGAGCTTTGAATCACTATGTGCCAACTTCAAATTTTGCTCCATGGGGCTCTTGGCAGGCTTAGAGGCCAGGGATCCAGTCTCATTAAGCAACTCCAATGTGTATTTTCTCTGGCATAGTACAATCCCCCTTGAGACCTGGCAACTTCTAAGCCTAGAAAGTACTTAAGAGGCCCTAAGTCTTCAATTTTGAAGGCCTGCTGCAATGTTGTTTTTAGATGCTGAATTGCAGGGAGAGAATCACTAGCTACTAGGATGTCATCAACATACATTAGAAGGATAAGAAATACATATGTGGTCTCCTTAATGAACATGGTATAGTCATTTTTAGACTGAGTGTACCCATTAGATATCAAAAACTGAGTGAGTTTCTCATTCTAGTGCCTATTAGCCTGTTTTAAACCATAAAGTGATTTAGTAAGCTTACAGATTGTGCCAGGAGCAGGAGATGGTAAACTTTCAGGCAATGTCATGTAAATCTCCTGATGCAAATCTCCATGTAAGAAGGCATTGTTTGCATCAAATTGATGAATGTGCCATTTTCTGATGGAAGCTAAAGCCAATATCAGCCTAACAGTGGTCATCTTAGCCACTGGAGAAAATGTGTCACCATAATCAACACCAGCCTGCTGTGTATACCCCTTTGCAACCAACCTGCTTTATATCTCTCAATACTTTCATCAGCATTTCTCTTGATTTTATATACCCACTTGCAGCCAATTGGCTTCTTTCCTTCAAGAAACCGCATCAGGCACCAAGTATTTTTAGCTTCTAGTGCTGCCAACTCCATATGCATAGCCTGTTGCCAATGAGCTGACTGGGCTACTTGGTGATAGGATGTAGGTTCTTGCTGCACACTAATGTTAAGCACATAGTTTTTATAACTTGGTGTCAACTGATGCAATGAGTAATGAGACTGCAAAGGACATTTCGGAAGGTGGCTGACAAAGGAGGCTAGTTGATTACAATGATAATCATGAAGATAAGCTGGTGGATGCCTTTGTCTAAGGGGTCTTGAAGGAATTTCAAGTGATGAAATGTGTGTAATATTAGGATCATGAAGCAACTGTTGATCCTCTAGGTTTATGGAAAGTGGGACATCAATATTGAAGTGAGGAGCTGAACAGCCAGGTGTGGACTTATGCACTGAGGATGAAGGTGTAGACATGGTGGACGTCTGTGATAGAGCAGAAGGGAAAATCATAGGGAATTGGTTTGGATAGGTATTACATGTTGGATCTTAGTAAGGTGAAATGATGACAGTAGGATTAGAGCATGGTTGAGTGTTTGGCTGAGAAGAGTTTGTGCTTGAGGGAATTCAGTGGATGCAAAGGAAAAGTGATGTTCATCAAATTGGACATCCTTAAATATGAGCATGTCTTTGGTTTCAAGATTTTGCAATAAATAGCCTTTGGTGGAAGATGGAAATCCTAGGAACAGACACTTAATAGCCCTGGGAGTAAACTTTGTCCGGGTTAGGTGAATGGTTGTAAGCATAAGCCAAACATCCAAACATCTTGAGGTGTTGATAAACAGGTTTTTGCTGATATAGTATCTCAAATGGGGTTCTGTGATGCAGAATAAGAGTTGGGATTCGATTGAGGATGTACATAGCATGTGTAATGTCAAAGCCCCAATAAGACATAGGCAAGCTAGCCTGAAACTTTAAGGAACGTGTCACTGTAAGTATATGTTAGTGTTTCCTCTCAACCAGACCATTCAGTTGTGGTGTATATGCACAACTGGTCTGATGAATCATGCCATGCTTCAAGTAAAAATCAGGCATATTGAACTCCTGACCATTGTCTGTCTTAAGAACTTTTATGTTTTTCTCAAACTGAGCGACAACATGTTGGCAAAAATTTTGTAGTAAGGGCCTAACTTCATACTTAGATTTCAACAAATAAACCCAAGTGTATTTACTGTAATCATCAACAATAGTGAGAAAGAATCTTTGATCAAACAGTGTGGGGTGTTTATTATGTCCCCAAATATCAACATGAACCAAGTCAAAAGAAATTTTGGTTACAAAAGAAGAGACTGGAAAAGGAAATTCGCTAAGCTTAGCTAGGGGACAAATAGAATAGGAAGTAACAGACTCCAACACTGATATTGAATTATCATATTTCTACAACTCTTTTATTCTAGGAACAGAAGCATGTCCTAGTCTGTCGTGCTATAGGTAGATGCCTGTATCAGATGCCTCTGTGGCAAGACAAGCTGGACTGGGATTCAACACAGCAGTACCTTGAAGGTAATATAGACCACTGGATAACTTAGCTGAACCAATCATCCTCTTGGACAGTTGATCCTGAATCAAACAATTATCACAATGGAACTGAATAAGTAAGCTAGGAACAGAAGTAAGCTTACTGAGAGAAAGAAGATTGAAAGCAAAAACTGGGACATACAAAACATGTTTAGGGTCAGAGTGGGACTAACAATGACAGTGCGAATATGTGTTGCTGATATTGTCATCTTTGTAGGAAGTTTGATTGTAATGTTATTAACAGGTTTGTAGGAGGAAAACAAAGATAGATGAGATGCAATATGATCAGTTGCACCAAATTCTAAAATCCATGTGTTTAAGGCACCTGTATGAGTGTTACCTGCCATCTTATCAACCTGAGCAGACAAGACAACTCCTTCAACATCAGGTTTTGCATCTCCCTCCAACTCATCATCTTGCTTGCTCAAAAACTTCAACAATCTTTGATTCTGTTGAGGTGTCAACATGAGTGACTGAACATTCTTCTCAATCTCCACATCAGTCACTTCAGCCATATTGACTATAGGCTTAGAACTACCAAATCCTGGAGGATATATATGCTTCTTAAAGCATCTCTCGATAGTGTGTCCTACCATACCACGATAGGTCCATTGAAATTTCTTGTTATCACCAGTGGCAAACCTGCCACCTCCTCTCCTAAATGTACCAGTCTGCTGCCTCTTCACATATACATTGGAAGCCATCCCTTCTGAGTTCTCCACCTCATTCATTAACGCAGTATTGCCATGAATGGAAACCAATGAGGAATCAGACATCACTTTTCTCTCAAATTTTAAAGCCATAGAAAAAGATGTGTTAATATCAGGTAGAGGTGTCATCACAAATACTTGAGACTTAACTGGATCAAAATTATCATTAAGTCCTTTCACAAACTTTATGACATAGTCACTCTCAACATACCTTCTCATCTCTGTGGTTACGTTGCACCTGCAACCTCTACAATTACACACAGGCACAGGCCTTAAAGCCATAAGCTCTTCCCAAACAACTTTCATCTTAGTAAAAGTAATCAGTCACAGTCATGACATCTTGTTTAACGCAATAGAAATTTTTAAGAAACTCAGATAATCTGAAAGGATCTGCACTACCTTATCTTAACGTCAAATCATTCCACATATCAACAGCACTATCATACAACATAATACTTTGTACAATAGATGGAGAAACTGAATCTATTATCTAGAATTGAACCATATAATTTACCAGCGTCCACACAAATATTGAGGATATACTTCCAGAGGTTTGGGGATTGTACTGTCTATGAAGCCTATTTGGTTCATCACCAGCAACGCCATCCTGAATGTACGGCTCTAGGTATGGAAATTATGAGCATTAAGAGGAGGCTGAGCCAACACAATTGCAGGACTATCACCAGGATGTAAGTACTAAGGATTTTGTGTCAAATTCTCGACATTCGGATTCTGATTCACTCTCGATCCAAACACTATATTCTGCGATTGACTATCAACAAGAGTACCGCGATTGTTGCTTGGAGATGCCATTCCAATCAAAAACAAATAAACCAACAAATCACAGAAAAACTTTACTCACAACACTATCAACGAAAATACATTTATCACAATCTTTTAGGCTCTAATACCATGTCAAAATTCAACAAACAGAGGAATACACCAAAAGAGATGAAGAACCTTGAAGCTGAGGAGAGAAGACAACACAAGAGGAAGAAGAATCCATTGAAATTGTGTAACCGTCTGTTTTCGGGTTACAACGGTAACCCGGTTTATATACACCGCAGGAAGAAGAAGAAAACGTAAAATTACTAAAGTACCCTCACTTAAACAACTAAACATATTACAAACAAAAGGGCAAAATAGTAAATTCACTCTCCTTTTAAATCTCCCGCGTGCTAACTCTTCTTCAACCTCTGCCTCCTGAGCGTCCCAGCTAGCCCAACCAACTCAACACCTTGATTCTACATGCCCCTTTATTCAATCACGCAAACTGAACCTTTGATATTGACATTAAACCTATGTAGTTTCATCCTGCTGCACCAATTCAACTGAGCATTGTCCATATCAGCACAATGCTTTTTATCCCTGTGATCATCACCATGCCAATCCAGACCTCCTTTAACATGTAGTTTTGGGTCTCTTCTCAGCCCCTACAAGAGCTAAATTGAGTGGAATCACAGGGACTGCATCCTGATCTCCTATACATGGGAGGGCCACTGGCCGTTATCACTAAATCTTGACAAAGGAGATAAGTAAAACAGGCGGTCAAAAACAGAAAGAGAAAGGAAGAAAAATAGTAAAAGGAAAATATGCTAAGCTGACCATAGTTCAAAGGGGACTTCTAAATACACAACTCCCGCATTTCACCTTCTCGTTGTATTGTCGAGGGGGCACAATCTGCCATAGTTCCGTGATCATAAACCCCCTTGGCCTCTTTGTGGACAAGCAACCATCTTGGGAAGACATCGCTCCTGCAAGGTCACTACAAAATACATTACTCATAATGCAAGAAGAAGAAACGGAACTCTATAAATCATGCTGAGCAGACTCGCACCCTAAATAATTTCTAGGTTATCTTCGTTGAGCACCTCAAAGCTTGACCACTCACAAAGTGATCCAGCTCAAAAAGTCAATAAAATAGGCATTCTATCCTTCATACAATCTATCATGGCCTCAAGACGTTGAAGGTTCTAAGTTGTCCCTGTTGCTGATCATCCAGTTATTTATTTACAATTTTAAAAACCTCGCCAAATGGCATTTTCGGTCATGCCAGACTTCCTTACATAAAAGAATCTACCTTTCTAGTTTCTCATAGAGGACGACAGGTGCTCGGTGAAACCAAACCCCTCAGCCCTTGTTTGTTTACTAAAATAGAACCGACTTCTAGAGGACTTGAAAACAAAGATATCTCATAAAATGTCCATATTGAACTTGGTTTGAACGGTTGTAAGAAAAAGGAAGTAACAAGCTAAGGTTTTAAGTCCCCTAAGACAGATTTAGGGAATTCTAAAGCGATAATATTCTAAGATCCTCATGGGATGTTGAAGATACAGCAAAGAAGCTGGAGGACTCAAGCTATAACAGGGAGCCAACGTGCCAAAACCAGCGTGCCAAAATAGCGTGCCATCGTGCCAACGCAGTCAGCATGCCAGGCATAGCGTGTCTTCGTGCCAATGTAATCAGCATGCTGGGCAAAGTGTGCCAGTGAGCAAAACATTTGCTGAAGTGAAGTATTATGGGGATCAAATGCTAACATAGAATACTGCACAGTCGCAGCAAAAGTCACGTCTGGGAGTAGAGGTGTGGCCAGTCATAGTAAGCCAGAGAGGTAAGCTGGTGCCACGTCGGATTAATGACAGTTAGTTAGTTACGCTATAGAGGGCTAGCTGCTTAACTGAATTGTATTAGTAGCACGTGTATAATTCTTTTTCTAGGAGATTCTATTGATGTTGTATACATACCAATGTTGTTGTAGACGGAAGGAATTCTGAATACTGTGAAATAAAATTTCTTTAGAGACGGTTTCTTCTTCCTCTTGGTTTTCTCTGGCACAAGTCCATGGCGCCAAACTTGCAATTCAATTTTCTTCATCTTTAATTCATTGGATTGTGATTTTACGTGTTGATCATTCATTCTTGTAGAATTGATCCTTGATCCTTCGCTAGTTCTTGACCTAATTCGAAGATTTTATCATGGTATTATAGCGAACATTTTGGAAATCTTCTTGAACTTCTTTTGAGTATGATCATATTTGTTGTTGCACTTGATCTTTGATCTATACATCTTGTATTTCATTTGAATTTTTTTAGATTTTGTTACTGTTATGGCATCTTCGTCGAACAATTCGAGGAATACTGCGTTTCAAGCACAAGAAAGTCCTATGGCTAACCCTCTGTATTTGCATCCAAATGATAGTCCTGCTATCATTCCTGATCAACCTCCACTTAATCCACACAATTATCATTCGTGGAGCAGAATATTTGAAATGGCGTTGTTAATCAAGAATAAAGTTGAATTTATAAACGGATCTATCCCTGCACCGAGACCAAATGATCCTCAGTACCAAACATGGAGATAGGTTAACTCGATGGTTCATTCCTGTATCATGAATTGTGTATCTCCTTCCATTGCACAGAGCGTGATGTGGTATGACACTGCTTATGAGGTATGGTCTGATCTTAAACTTAGATATGGTAATGGTGATCCTTTTAGGTTGTCTGACTTGTTGGAAAATTTTTATGCTATCAAGCAAGAGGCATCCTCTGTGAATGACTATTTTACTAGATTGAAGATAGTCAGGGAGGAGATGATGGCTCTTAGACCAGTATCAAAGTGTGTATGCCTTGATTGTACTTGTGATGTTGCTGCAAAGATGCATGCCTTCGTGCAAAGTGATTATGTAATAAAATTTGTTAAAGGACTAAATGAGGAATATGAGCCAGTTAAATCTCAGGTTTTTGCTATGACACCATTACCCGATATTAACCCTGCTTTCTCCATGGCGATTAAGTATGAGAGAAAGGTTAACAACATGAATGGACATGGTTCATTTACTAATAATCCCACTGCAACGATGATGGATGGGAATGATGGTGAAAGTGTAATGGCCAATGCATTTGTATATATAGAGGACAAGCAGGCGGTTACAGGAGAGGTAGTGGTCAATTTTTCTCAGAAGGAACCAGAAAGCCACAATGCACTCATTGTGAAATGATAGGACATACGGTTGATAGGTGCTTCAAGAAGCATGGTTTCATCTCCTGGCTATAAGTTCAAGAATCAAACTAATATGGTGGAGGTGACTGAATCTGAATTTGATAATCAACAGCAAGAACAAAATGATAAGGTTTGTCAAGCTCCTATGATTACCTTTGAACAGACACAAAAGCTACTTAGTTAGTTGAACAGAAATGATGATAAACAGCTGCCAACAGTGCCTATCAATGGAGTCCAAGGAGCTGTTATGTCAGCCCAAGCTGCTAATATGAAAGGTACAGACTGCACTGATGATAATAATATATGGATTCTTGATTCAGGAGCTACACATTATGTCACACTTTGTCTTAATCTGTTTCTTTCATATAAGCCCATTGAGAATGTCTTAATCAATCTGCCAAATTACTCTTCTGTGTCTGCCACTCACATTGGCACTGTCATGATTAACACATGTCTGATTGTGCATAATGTTCTTTATGTGCCTGAATTCAGTTTTAACTTGCTATCCCTCAGTAAGCTCACTCTTGATCCTTCTTTGTCTGTGAATTTTTTTGGTTACATCTTGTTCAATCCAGGATCAGCTATCCAAGAGGATGATTGGTTCAGGTGAGAAGAGAAATGGACTCTACTAACTGAATGGAACTGTCAAATCTGTTGTGCAGTTTTCTAAGCCTTCTAGTTCTATCTCTGTTAATAACCTGTTGGTTTGCCTGATTCTCCATCCTTACTTTGGCATTACAGGCTTGGGCATTCATCTCTCTCAAGGATGAAGGAAGCTCACAAGCTTGATAGTTGTGTACTAGATCATGATAAAGCTGATGTTTGTACAATATGCCCCCTAGCTAAAATGAAAAGATGTACATTCCTAGTGTCTGGTCTGTATCTTCTAAGTCATTTCAGTTGATTCATGTTGATATTTGGGGGCCTTATAGGTACCCCACCATGTATGGACAAAGATATTTCCTCACCATTGTTGAGGACTACACGAGTTATTCATGGATTTATTTGCTCAAAAATAAATCAGAAGCTAGACTTGTCACTCAAAGTTTCTGTGAGTTTTTTTTTACCCAGTTTGAGACCAACATAAAAATTTTGAGGAGTGACAATGGGCAATAGTTTAAAATGGATCCTTACTATATGAAAAAGGTGATCATTCATCAAACTTCATGTATAAACACTCCACAACAGAACGGGATGGTTGAGAGGAAACATCAGCACATCTTAAATGTTGCCAGGGCTTTAAGATTTCAAGCAAACTTGCCTATAGACTTCTGGGGGTTTTGTGTTCAGTATGCTACTTGGTTAACATCCTGCCAACTCCTCTCTTGAAACATTCCTCTCCGTATACCATGTTTTATGGAACCAAACCTGATTACAAAAATCTCAAGGTATTTGGTTGCCTAGCCTTTGCTTCAGACACAGATCCTCACAAGGCCAAATTTGCTCCAGATCAATTTCTTCAATATACCTTGGTCTTCCTCACTCTACAAAAGGCTATATTCTATTCAATCTCACCAGTAGAAAGGTTTTCATATCAAGAGATGTTAAGTTTGATGAGCACACCTTTCCATATTCCTCTGACCCCAGGCCACAACCTTTCTCCTGATATGCAATCATCACCCCATGTCCAGTTATCTATCATGTCCCTTCAGCAGAATGTCCCAATATCAAATCCCCTTTCTGTTAATCCCCCATTATCAGAAAGTCATCACTCAGACTCAGAACTTCCGTCAGACCGTGAACTGCCTGGGACAACAAATACATCAAATGTTGAACAATCTGCTGCATCTTCTGACAGCGTGTTAAACTCTGATGAGCACATACATAATGCGTCACAAATGACATCTCACATCCTCAAGGTGCTATAGAAATAATTCTGCCCATACAGACTCCTTTACATTCTAATAGACAGAGACATCCACCAAGATATCTGAATGACTATTATTGTAACCTGTTGCATTCACCTCATTCTTCTCCATTATTTCTTGTTCAGTGTTCTACTCCATATCCTATTGAGACATACATGACATTTGATGCATTAGCTCCTAATCATAAGACATATGCTCTTAGTATTAGTTTGCAACAGAAACCTTCATCTTATCAGCAGGCTGCCATGTCATCTCATTGGCAAGAGTTAATGCAACAAGAACTGGCTGCGTTGGAAGCCAACCATACCTGGTCCTTGGTGACTTTACCCCCGAGCAAGACTCTCATAGGCTGCAAATGGGTGTATAAAGTGAAGCATAAGTCAGATGGTAGCATTGAGAGATACAAAGCCAGGCTTATGGAAAAGGGCTATACTCAATAGCATGCAATTGATTATACTGAGACTTTTTCCTTTGTTGCGATAATGACCACTATTAGGTTGCTCCTGGCAGTAGCTGTTGTCAAACAATGGCATGTGCAATCAACTGGATGCTAACAATGCCTTCTTGCATGGTGACCTTGATCAAGAAATATTTATGACTATTCCAAAAGGCTACACCACTGTGCCCCCCTAATACTGTTTGCAGATTACACAAATTATTATACAAACTCAAACAAGCTAGTAGGCAGTAGAATGCTAAGCTTACCACTTTTCTACACAACCAAGGTTATATCCAATCCAAAAATGATTATACAATGTTTGTGAAATAGACAGTTAATTCCTTTTCAGTCCTTCTTATATATGTGGATGATATCATTGTGGAAAGTAATTCATTAGATGCCATCACTTCTCTTACGAACATACTACATCAGGCTTTTAAGATCAAAGACCTTGGATCTCTCAAGTATTTTCTGGGCCTGGAGGTTTCTAGGTCCCAGGGGGGATTTCCATATGCCAGAGAAAATATGTTGCAGAGCTACTAGAAGAAGCTGGTTTTTTGGGGGGGCCAAGATAGCTTGTACTCCTATGGAACAACATCTTAAGCTTTCACACAATGATTCTCACTTAGCTGGTGATGTATCTAGATGTAGAAGGCTAATAGGCAAGTTATTGTATCTCACAATTACAAGGTCTGACATATCATTTGCTGTACAACAACTTATTCAGTTTCTTGACACTCCTACTGAGATGCATGTTCTAGCAACACATAGACTTTTGAGGTACATTAATGTTACACCCTATGACTTTTAAGCGCAACTTTCAATACTTAGAGGTCAACCTTAAATGCAACTTAATTAATTATGTAGGTTATGAGACTTAGTTACACAAAACATAGAAGAACAAAAGAAAGGGGTTAAAAGTTGAATTAAAAGAAATTATGGTAAATTATCAAAATAGTCCCTACTAAGGATAGGGGAGTTACCAAAACTTAGTATAACTCCCCATCAACCTATAGGGGACGGTTTCCACACCAAAGAGGAGAGGGAAAACCGCCGGAAAAGAGAGAGAAGAGGAAAAGGAAAGGAAGAAGAAGAAGAGAAGAAGGAAAAGAAGGAAAAAGGTCATTCTAGGTTCAATTCTTATCAAGCTTCTGCAGTAAATCCGTAAGACTAACTAGAAACCAAGGCAAGTAATCTTTCTATACGCTTTACGTAAATTTTGATACTAAGGCCCCATGTTCTTACAAAGAGAAAACATGAATCACACATTAGTATTCTTGTCTTGTCTATCTTAAATGCTTTGCTATATGTAAGTCTTGTTGCTAATTGTGTAAAGTCTTGCTCTTTGGGCCATATTTCCGAAAACAGTTGTGTGGTGCTTTATTGTTTGTCAAGCATGCCCATAAAAGTGTATATTTTGACGTGATTATTGTCTTGCTCTACTCTTATGTTGATTGTCTACAATTAGACGTTGAGAGTAAGTGCAGGAAATTGAGAGATGAGTGATGACATTGCTGTAGTCTTGTTTTGTTGGGAAAGTTGATGAGATCTTTTGAAGGTTGTGAATGATTGAAGGCTAGAGTGGATATTGCTAGGCATGACTAGGCATCAATTCATGTTTAGATGTGTGTTAAGTAAGATGAATCTAGATGTTAAGATGGATCTTTAAGTGTTGAAAATGGAAGGGTTGAAGAAGGAGGGTGTTGGAGAGGAAGTTACTGCAGAAAAACTGCAGTTTGGCATCGTCAGAACACTTCGAACGCCTACATTAGGCGCTCTATGTCACATTAGGCGCCTAATGTAGCGTTCAATGTGTCCTGAAGCTTTCCCGTACAGAAAAACTGCAATTTAGAACCGTCAGAACACTTCGAACACCTACATTAGGCGCTTTATGTCACATTAGGCGCCTAATGTAGCGTTCAATGTGTCCTGAATCATCCCCGAACACTTCGAACGCCTAGTATAGGCGCTTTAAGTCACTATAGGCGCTTCATGTAGCGTTCCAACTGTACTGGAAGTCTTTTTGACCCTTTAGGCACCCTATGTATGTGTAGTAACTTTATACACTTCTTTTGAACATAAAATGCAAGGGTATTTGAGGTGCAATTGAGGTGTAGATGGTAAGTTTGATTAAGTAAGCATAAGATTGAATTACAAGTGAATAAGTGAGACGAACAGACTTGACAAAATACGAACAGGGAGTGTTTGAGGTGCAAGACCGTATACTTGATATGCAAGATGTATGTGTGTGTGTTACATGTTGATTTGAAGCTACTTGTGCATCCTGCATCATGACATGGGCACTTGCATTTGATTTGAGATTTTCTTTGCAAAAGAACATGTGATTACAAGAAAGGTTTAAAGTTTTCGAAAGACAAAATGGCTGCTGGTTGATCGCAGGGTATAAAAGTCACGCCTGCGAAAGCAGGGTATAAAAGCGTGATCTGTGAATCAACAGCAGGGTATAAAGTATTTTATGGGGCCGTGGACCTATCGGCACGGAAAATAAAGTTATTTTATGGGGCCGTGGACCTTTCAGCACGGATACATGATATATGTAATGGGCCGTGGACCTTTCAGCACGGATATATGATATATGTAATGGGGCCGTGGACCTTTCAGCACGGGGTATAAAGTTATATGTTATGGGGCCGTGGACCTTTCAGCACGGGGTATAAAGTTATGTTTGCTGTGGACTTATCACCCACAGGGTATAAAGTTCTGCTACGCGAAGAATATGATATGTAAAGTGATGAAATGTTTTGTGAAATGACATGCATGACATGTTTATGAAAGAAGACATATGCATGGGTGTTGTGTGTGATTTTAAAGATGTACATGCATCATGATACACGAAGCATAAGACTTGACATGCAAGAAACGTGGTTAGTCTATGACTTGCTCATGTGATACGTTGTTTTAATACATGTTGGTTCTCGTATCTGTGTACATATATGTGCTTTATCTGTTTGAGGAATTCTTATTAAAATGTTATTTGCTAACCCGAGCACCTTATTTTTGGGCAATGTTCTATACACTGGTGACTCGACGTGTGTGATTCCGTAAGGTGTATAGACGGGTTACTTGCTGGCGATAATTTCGCTAAGAACAATTACTCTGTTCCTTTTCAGGTGAGCCTGAATATGAGTTGATATTTATTGAAGACGACGGCGAGTGGGCTCAATGGGATGATGGACGTGGGAATAGATAGATGCTGGACTACTTTATTTCAGTTTGGAAAACTCTTTTGTTGTTATGTTGATCTAAAACTTATGTAGGCGAGAAGAACAAACATCTTTTAATTCCGCTGCATTTTATGGATGTTTTAATGACGATGAAGGTTTAAATTTTATGACGTTTCCGCTGATTTTTATCTTACATTATGAAGGATGTACGCTTGATCTGCTTGACGCTTCGTAGTTCTCATGGTAGGCTACGGCGGGTGCACTGGTTCTGATGACGGTATCGGGCCGGGGCGCTACAGGTGGTATCAGAGCCTAGGCTTCAGATCTATCTCGGAAACTTAGGTTCATGATCTTTTAGACACCTAAGCTATGATTCTCCTTTAAGGTTGATCTTTAGTTATAAGTGTTGATCTCTTTAGTGGTTAAGTATGATATGGGTTGGGTGTGTGCGTGCGCGTCTTATTATCTAACTTTGTATTAATAGTTGTACTACACACCTCACCTATTAGTACGCATTCGAGCCTTCAGTAACCTTTTTGTATTTACTGAATGCTAATGAAATGTTAACCTTTCAGCGAAATATGCCTCCAAGAAGAGATAACACAGGCAACTCTGGCAATGGACAGGAGAACCAGCCACCACAAGTTATGTTACCCCAGGTGCTCACTGACGCACTGACGGTGATTGCACAAGGATATGTGCAGCAGCATCAGCCTCCGCCTCCACCACCGCCACAGCATAACATCAGGTTCTTTTATGGAGAGATGAGAAAGATGAGGGTTCCAGAGTTTGGAGGATGTACGGATCCTGAGGAGGCTCAGCACTGGTTGGCTGAGGTGGAGAAATGTTTTAGGCTAGTGCAAGTACCGAATGAGATAAAGGTTGAGGTGGCCACGCCCCTTCTAATTGGCAAGGCTGGCGAATGGTGGGAAGGAATGGTGTTGAGAATGACCCCACCAATCTCTTGGACACAGTTTAGTGATGTTTTCCTGAAGTACTACGTACCGGAGACTGCGATATTGGACAAGATAAGAGCATTTGACACATTGGAGCAAGGAAGGATGACGGTGTCAGAGTATGCAGATTGTTTTCATGCTTTGGGTAAGTTTGCCCCTGCGATCATGTCTGATAATCGTCTTAAGATGACGAAGTTTGAGAGGGGTTTGGACTCGAGGATACAATCGGCGATAGTGAATGCAAGGATGAAAACTTATGAGGATATGCTAGATGCGTGTTTTCGTGTGGAGAGTGATTTACGCCGAGTAGCAGCAAGAGCAGCTAGCGCTGGAGGGTCGGATAGAGGCAAGAGGCCAAGAGATGATGTGCGAGTTGGTGGAAGACCCGGACGTTGGGTCAAGATTCCGAAGAGAGGCCCGGTTGGAAACTTTCAGAGAACCCCACCCCAGAACCCGGTGGCCCAGCAGGCTATAGGAGTATGTCCACACTGTAACAGGAACCACGTTGGAGAGTGTAGGAAAGTGGCTGGAGCATGTTTTCGATGCGGTCAAGTGGGCCATATGATTAGAGACTGTCCGGAGATGAAGAAGAATAATCCTGGAGAGGCGGCTCAACAGCCAAGAGTGAAGCCTCGAGCAAATGCTCGTGTACATTTAATGACGGACACGGATGTGCAGGAGGCTACCGATGTAGTAGCAGGTATCATTTAAACTAAGTTTGAATTCATATTGAATTAAGTGTTTTCGTGCTTAACTCTTGTGTAAAACTTCATATGGACTTAGGTGCGGTTTTAGTAAATAAGATGCCTGCCAATGTACTTTTCGATAGCGGCGCAAGCCACTCCTTTGTAGCAAAGAGATTTACTGAGCACCTTGGCAGTTTGCCTGAATGGTTAGAAACTCCGTACCGCGTTCAAGCGGCCGGTGATCAGATTATGGTTTCATACCAACAGTATCGAGATTGCGAATTGGAGTTTGAAGGACAAACATTCCCCGCCACACTGATCCCTATTCAGACGTATGACTTTGATGTCATATTAGGAATGGACTGGTTAGCCAAGAATCACGCTAATATTGATTGTCGGTTGAAGCAAGTGACAATCAAGAATGCTAAGATGGAGGAGGTAATATTTCAAGGAGATGCGGAACGAAAGAAGGTACCCAAAAAGGTGTACCTGTCGGTTGCACAAGCGCGCAAGGCATTAAGGAAAGGTGCTGAGAGATTTCTAGTGTATGCCATGGATGTTACCAAGGAGGTATCGCCTATTGAGCAAATTCCAGTAGTCAACGAATTTCCTGATGTGTTTCCGGAAGATTTACCAGGAGTACCACCCCCGAGAGAAGTCGAATTTGAGATCAACTTGATTCCAGGGACAGAACCTATTTCTAAAGCTCCTTATAGAATGGCTCCGGCAGAATTGAGAGAGTTGAAGGAACAACTGCAGGAGTTATTGGACAAGAAGTTTATCCGCCCTAGTGTATCGCCCTGGGGAGCACCTGTTTTGTTTGTAAAGAAGAAAGATGGTAGCATGAGGCTTTGTATCGATTATAGAGAGTTGAATAAAGTTACCATCAAGAATAAGTATCCCCTTCCACGAATTGAGGATTTGTTTGATCAACTCAAGGGCGCCAAGATTTTCTCTAAAATTGATCTCCGATCAGGGTATCATCAGTTGCGAGTGAAGGCCGAAGACATCGCAAAGACAGCCTTCTGCACAAGATATGGACACTATGAGTTTTTGGTGATGCCGTTTGGATTAAAAAATGCCCCCGCAGCTTTTATGGATCTTATGAATACCGTCTTTCGAGAACAGTTGGACAAATTTGTTGTGGTATTCATAGATGATATTCTGGTGTATTCCCCTGACGAACAAACTCACGCTGATCATTTGAGAACCGTTCTAGGTATTCTGAGGCAGAAACAACTATATGCTAAGTTTAGCAAGTGTGAGTTTTGGTTAAGAAGTGTGGCTTTCCTGGGTCACGTGATATCAGAAGAGGGGATTGCTGTTGACCCGAAGAAGGTGGAAGCTATAACTGAATGGCCTAGACCTACCAATGTCACCGAAGTGCGAAGTTTCTTGGGTCTAGCGGGTTATTACAGAAAATTTGTTGAGGGATTCTCAAGGATTGCCGTACCTCTCAGTCGCCTTACTCAAAAGAAGTCCAAGTTTGAGTGGACGGCGGAATGCGAACAAAGTTTCACGGAGCTTAAGAAGAGATTAACGACAGCTCCAGTATTGGCTCAACCTTCAGGAACTGATGTGTTTGTGATTTATAGTGATGCGTCAAAGAACGGGTTAGGTACGTAAATTATAGCATAAGGTTATGATCTTGTATACCCATTAAGCCTAGACTAATACCTTGTTTGTAGGTTGTGTCTTAATGCAAAACGAACGAGTCATCGCATATGCCTCAAGACAGCTAAAGCCTTATGAGCAAGACTATCCCACACATGATCTTGAACTTGCCGCGGTTGTGTTCGCCTTGAAGATCTGGCGGCATTATTTGTATGGAGAGAAGTGCGCGGTATTCACGGATCATAAGAGCCTAAAGTATTTGTTCTCGCAGAAGGAATTGAATATGAGGCAGCGGAGATGGTTGGAATTGCTAAAAGACTATGACCTAACTATTCATTATCACCCGGGAAAGGCTAACAAGGTAGCCGACGCCTTAAGTAGGAAGTCCAGCCATGCACGACAATCACCATTGGAAAGAGAGATGGAGGAGTTTGGTTTAGATTTGATTGAATCCACGGTGAACGTCCTGACAGCCTTGACTATCACCCCGAGTTTGATTTATCGGATAAAGGAGGCACAGAAGAAAGATAAGGCTTTAAGTGAGATAACGGAAAGGGTGAAACATAGTCAAGTTGAAGGATTTCGGATCAAGGAGGATGGGAGCTTATGGTTTAGGGAAAGATTATGCGTGCCGGATGTTGATGAACTTAGGAAGGAAGTTTTGCAGGAAGCTCAAAATTCAAGGTTATCAATACACCCCGGTAGCACCAAGATGTATAGAGATCTCAAGCGATACTATTGGTGGTCTAGGATGAAAAGACATATTGCGGAATTCATAGAGAGATGTTTGGTGTGTCAACAAGTCAAGGCGGAACACCAACGGCCCGGTGGATTGTTGATGCCGTTGGAAATTCCGGAGTGGAAATGGGAACATGTCACAATGGATTTTGTAGCTAGATTACCAAAGACAAGAAGTGGATGTGACATGATTTGGGTTATCGTGGATCGTTTAACAAAGTCTGCCCATTTCCTCCCCGTTTCAAGTGAAGCACCTCTTGATAAATTAGTGAGCTTGTATATGGACAGTATTGTTAGCTTGCATGGAGTTCCGGTAAGTATAGTGTCCGACCGAGATTCACGGTTCACATCTAAGTTTTGGACAGCATTTCAGGAAGCCATGGGTACAGAATTAAGGTTGAGTACGGCGTATCATCCCCAAACTGATGGACAGTCCGAGCGGACTATTCAAACCTTGGATGATATGCTAAGGGCTTGCGTGTTGGACTTTAAAGGGAGTTGGGATGGAATGGTAAAGCTGATGGAATTTTCTTATAACAATAGTTATCACAGCGCAATTGACATGGCTCCTTTTGAGGCGTTGTACGGAAGGAAGTGTAGGTCCCCGGTTTATTGGGACGAAGTGGGTGTGAGAACTATCACGGGACCTGAACTATTGGAGAAAACGTTAGAGAAGGTGAAAGTTATCCGGGAAACACTCAAGGCGGCTCAGGATCGCAGCAAGACTTGGACAGATTCCAAACGACGACCATTGGAATTTGATGTGGGTGAAAAAGTTTATTTGAAGGTATCACCTACAAAGGGCGTCATGAGGTTTGGAGTAAAAGGCAAGTTAAGCCCTCGTTTTATTGGTCCTTATGAAATACTTGAGAAGGTAGGAGCCTTGGCATATAGGTTGGCATTACCTCCGGTATTGGCGCAAGTCCACAATGTGTTCCACGTGTCACAATTAAGGAAGTACGTGGCGGATCCAAGTCATGTACTTGAAGCTCAACCGTTGGAACTCAAGGACGATGTTACATATGAGGAGGTACCCGTGAAAATTGTGGACCGAAAGGAGCAAGTGTTGAGGAAGCGAGTGATCCCTTGTGTGAAAGTCCAGTGGAGCAACCACAAGGAACGTGAGGCCACTTGGGAACTCGAGGAACAAATGCGGGAGAAGTACCCTCAAATCTTTGACTAAGGTACGTAAGTTTCGAGGACGAAACTTTTTGTAAGGGGGTGGAATGTTACACCCCGTGACTTTTAAGCGCAACTTTCAATACTTAGAGGTCAACCTTAAATGCAACTTAATTAATTATGTAGGTTATGAGACTTAGTTACACAAAACATAGAAGAACAAAAGAAAGGGGTTAAAAGTTGAATTAAAAGAAATTATGCTAAATTATCAAAATAGTCCCTACTAAGGATAGGGGAGTTACCAAAACTTAGTATAACTCCCCATCAACCTATAGGGGACGGTTTCCACACCAAAGAGGAGAGGGAAAACCGCAGGAAAAGAGAGAGAAGAGGAAAAGGAAAGGAAGAAGAAGAAGAGAAGAAGGAAAAGAAGGAAAAAGGTCATTCTAGGTTCAATTCTTATCAAGGTTCTGCAGTAAATCCGTAAGACTAACTAGAAACCAAGGCAAGTAATCTTTCTATACGCTTTACGTAAATTTTGATACTTAAGGCCCTATGTTCTTACAAAGAGAAAACATGAATCATACATTAGTATTCTTGTCTTGTCTATCTTAAATGCTTTGCTATATGTAAGTCTTGTTGCTAATTGTGTAAAGTCTTGCTCTTTGGGCCATATTTCCGAAAACAGTTGTGTGGTGCTTTATTGTTTGTCAAGCATGCCCATAAAAGTGTATATTTTGACATGCTTATTGTCTTGCTCTACTCTTATGTTGATTGTCTACACTTAGACGTTGAGAGTAAGTGCAGGAAATTGAGAGATGAGTGATGACATTGCTGTAGTCTTGTTTTGTTGGGAAAGTTGATGAGATCTTTTGAAGGTTGTGAATGATTGAAGGCTAGAGTGGATATTGCTAGGCATGACTAGGCATCAATTCATGTTTAGATGTGTGTTAAGTAAGATGAATCTAGATGTTAAGATGGATCTTTAAGTGTTGAAAATGGAAGGGTTGAAGAAGGAGGGTGTTGGAGAGGAAGTTACTGCAGAAAAACTGCAGTTTGGCATCGTCAGAACACTTCGAACGCCTACATTAGGCGCTCTATGTCACATTAGGCGCCTAATGTAGCGTTCAATGTGTCCTGAAGCTTTCCCGTACAGAAAAACTGCAATTTAGAACCGTCAGAACACTTCGAACACCTACATTAGGCGCCTAATGTAGCGTTCAATGTGTCCTGAATCATCCCCGAACACTTCGAACGCCTAGTATAGGCGCTTTAAGTCACTATAGGCGCTTCATGTGGCGTTCCAACTGTACTGGAAGTCTTTTTGACCCTTTAGGCGCCCTATGTATGTGTAGTAACTTTATACACTTCTTTTGAACATAAAATGCAAGGGTATTTGAGGTGCAATTGAGGTGTAGATGGTAAGTTTGATTAAGTAAGCATAAGATTGAATTACAAGTGAATAAGTGAGACGAACAGACTTGACAAAATACGAACAGGGAGTGTTTGAGGTGCAAGACCGTATACTTGATATGCAAGATGTATGTGTGTGTGTTACATGTTGATTTGAAGCTACTTGTGCATCCTGCATCATGACATGGGCACTTGCATTTGATTTGACATTTGCTTTGCAAAAGAACATGTGATTACAAGAAAGGTTTAAGGTTTTCGAAAGACAAAATGGCTGCTGGTTGATCGCAGGGTATAAAAGTCACGCCTGCGAAAGCAGTGTATAAAAGCGTGATCTGTGAATCAACAACAGGGTATAAAGTATTTTATGGGGCCGTGGACCTATCAGCACAGAAAATAAAGTTATTTTATAGGGCCGTGGACCTTTCAGCACGGATACATGATATATGTAATGGGCCGTGGACCTTTCAGCACAGATATATGATATATGTAATGGGGCCGTGGACCTTTCAGCATGGGGAATAAAGTTATATGTTATGGGGCCGTGGACCTTTCAGCACGGGGTATAAAGTTATGTTTGCTGTGGACTTATCACCCACAGGGTATAAAGTTCTGCTACGCGAAGAATATGATATGTAAAGTGATGAAATGTTTTGTGAAATGACATGCATGACATGTCTATGAAAGAAGACATATGCATGGGTGTTGTGTGTGATTTTAAAGATGTACATGCATCATGATACACGAAGCATAAGACTTGACATGCAAGAAACGTGGTTAGTCTATGACTTGCTCATGTGATACGTTGTTTTAATACATGTTGGTTCTCGTATCTGTGTACATATATGTGCTTTATCTGTTTGAGGAATTCTTATTAAAATGTTATTTGCTAACCCGAACACCTTATTTTTGGGCAATGTTCTATACACTGGTGACTCGACGTGTGTGATTCCGTAAGGTGTATAGATGGGTTACTTGCTGGCGATAATTTCGCTAAGAACAATTACTCTGTTCCTTTTCAGGTGAGCCTGAATATGAGTTGATATTTATTGAAGACGACGGCGAGTGGGCTCAATGGGATGATGGACGTGGGAATAGATAGATGCTGGACTACTTTATTTCAGTTTGGAAAACTCTTTTGTTGTTATGTTGATCTAAAACTTATGTAGGCGAGAAGAACAAACATCTTTTAATTCCGCTGCATTTTATGGATGTTTTAATGACGATGAATGTTTAAATTTTATGACGTTTCCGCTGATTTTTATCTTACATTATGAAGGATGTACGCTTGATCTGCTTGACGCTTCGTAGTTCTCATGGTAGGCTACGGCGGGTGCACTGGTTCCGATGACGGTATCGGGCCGGGGCGCTACAATTAAAGGCACAGTTGGTCAAGGATTGCTGCTTCCCAGCACAGGAGACCTGAGGCTTAAGGCATTTGCTGACTCTGACTAGGGAGGTTGTGTGGAGACAAAGAGGTCAGTTACAGGATACTGCATGTTTATTGGAGATGCCTTAATATCATAGAAGGCAAAGAAACAAACTATTGTTTCTAAGTCATCATCTGAGGCTGAATACAGGGCCCTAGCATCAGCCACCTGTAAAGTTCAGTGGATATTGTATTTGATGAAGGAAATGGGAGTTAGTCAAGATCATCCTGTTGAAATTTTTTGTAATAATAAAAGTGCAGTATATATAGTTGAGAATCCTATTTTTCATGAAAGGACAAAGCATATAGAAATTGATTGTCACATTGTTAGGGACAAATATTTGGAAGGGGTGGTGAAAGCCATGCCCATTAGAACACAGTACCAGCTGGTTGGCCTTTTCACAAAGGCTCTGGACTCTAGAAGATTGCACAACCTGACTTCAGCTTTAGGTGTACACAACATATTTCTGAAGTCAGGATTGAGGGGGGTGTTGAAGATACAGCAAAGAAGCTGGAGGACTCAAGTTGTAACAGGGATAGCATGCCAAGGATAGCATGCCAAAACAGCGTGCCATCGTGCCAACGCAGTCAGCATGCCAGGCATAACGTGTCGTCATGCCAATGTAATCAACATATTGGGCAAAGCGTGCCAGTGAGCAAAATATTTGCTGAAGTGAAGTATTGTGGGGATCAAATGCTAACATAGAATACTGCACAGTCGCAGCAGAAGTCACGTCTGGGAGCAGAGGTCTGGCCAGTCGTAGTAAGCCTGAGAGATAAGTTGGTGTCACGTCGGATTAATGACAGTTAGTTAGTTACGCTATAGAGGGCTAGCTGCTTGACTGAATTGTATTAGTAGCATGTGTATAATTCGTTTTCTAGGAGATTCTATTGATGTTGTATATATATCAATGGTGCTATAGACGGAAGAAATTCTAAATACTGTGAAATAAAATTTCTTTAGAGACGGTTTCTTCTTCCTCTTGGTTTTCTGTGGCGCAAGTCCATGGCGCCAAACTTGCAATTCAATTTTCTTCATCTTTAATTCATTGGATTGGAACTTCATATAAGCTCCCTCTCTAGGGTTCACTAGCGATATCACGTCTCTCCCTCTCTAGGGTTCAACCTGCTGCGCTCTTTAACCCAATTTCTTCAAATGGCTGCTCCGAATCTAGAAAATCTGTTTATGTCCTTCAATCTAACCAACGAAGAAGATGATTCCTTTACTGTTTTCGAAGATGAAGTTTCAGAGGGACTTGAAGAAAACCGAAGGAGTCTCCTAGGGAAAATTATTTCAGACAGAGATTTTCCAAGCAAAGGGATGCTACCGGCGCTGCAGAAGTCTTGGAAAAGCAAGGGCTTCCATATTTCTCGCCTCGAAGGTAACATTTTCCAGTTTAAGTTTGAGTCTACCGAGGAATGCTCTAGGGTTTTGGCAGAGGGACCGTGGTGTTTCGATGACCATTTATTAGTTTTGAGAAATTGACAGGAGGATTGGAAATCTTGTCCCAAGTTCTTTGATTTTGCTGATTTCTGGATTCACCTAACAAACTTACCTTCTCACTTTTACACGGACAAGCTGTGCTCACGAATTATTAATGAATGGATGGGGTGTAAAACTGGCCAAGTGCGTATTGAGAAAGGCTTTGGTTCTAAATTTTTTAGGTTCTTGGTGACGATTGATATCACTAAACCTATTAGAAGATTCTACTGTGTTAAGTTGATGGGGAATAGAACGGAAAGGGGGCTTCTTCAATATGAGCGTATCCCTAACCTGTGTTTGCTTTGTGGCCATATCTCGCATACTCAACTTCATTGCAAGCTCCGCAATCGGGAAGCAACTATTGAGGAACTAAGGAATATGCCATACGGTGAATGGTTAAAAGCGCGTCGTGGCTCCCTACTGTTTCATGAAGTCAGTCCTGCTGATGCTGTGAACGATAATACTCTTTTGCTGCCCTCTAATTTGGATCCAAAGCCTTCCCAGCAAGAGCAGTCTGGAACTGCCCATCAGTCCCCGCCACACCATGAAGTTACTAATGTCCAGCTTCAAAACCTTTATGACATTGACATTAGTTTGTCTCCAACCAATTTTGGCAACCTAGGAAGACACCTAGATGATGAGGAAATGCTCACTGATCATAATTTGTGTGCAGAAGAAACTTCGTTGGCTGCTCTCTCTTCTCCACCAACGTACCGAAACGATCCATCTTTGACTGGTCAAAAGCGTAAGAGCACTTTCAAGAAGCACCGAGGACAGCACAATGTTTTACGCGACATCACTAACTCTGGCATTGTCATTGGAAACAAAAGAGGGGCGGATGATGTTATTGACTCAATTCCCCCTAAGAAGAGTAAGGCGTCTCTGTTTTGTCAACCTCCGGTGGTGGCTGCTGATATGCAGCACCACCAAAACCAATGAACTTTTTGGCTTGGAACTGCAGGGGCATTGGCCAGCCTCCTGCAGTTCGTGCATTATGTAGTCTTGTTAGGACTACAAGGCCATGTATAGTCTTTCTTATTGAAACAAAAAACAAAAAAAATTATTTAGACAAAATTAGATGTAGATTGGGTTATGCTAACGCTTTCTTTGTTGATGCCGTGGGTCTCAGTGGTGGGCTTGCTCTCTTTTGGTCCAGTGATGTTATTGTTTCTTTGATTAGCTTTTCGAAAGGGCATATCGATGCCCACGTCAGTTCTCCCTCTATGCCTAATTGGCGTATCACTGGCTTTTATGGAAGCCCCATTAAAGAAGATAGGCATCACTCTTGGACGCTTCTTCGGCGCTTAAAGCTTTCTTCCAGTGCTCCTTGGATGGTCTTCGGTGACTTTAATGAAATTTTGTTCCAACACGAAAAGGAGGGGGCTCTTGACCGAAGCGTCTCTGCAATGGCTTCTTTCCAGAATGCGCTTTCGGACTGTGATCTTGTGGATTTGGGATTTAATGGACCAAAATTTACTTGGCGGAATGGACGGACTGTAGGCCCTGTTAGATTGCGACTTGACCGTGCGCTTGCCACTACATCATGGGTTGATTGCTTCCCGAAATGCAAGTCTCCTGCCCTTATTTCTGAATTTCGGCCTATTAGTCTAAGTAACTCAATTTATAAGTTACTTTCTAGAATGATTGTTAATAGGTTGAAAAATGTTATTCATTCAGTGATCTCACCACAGCAAAGTGCCTTCCTTAAGGGTAAACTTATTACTGACAATGCCATTGCTGCTTTTGAAGCTTTTCATTCCATGAATCTTAATCAAGCTGGATGTAATAACCACTTCGCTCTTAAGCTTGACATGGCTAAGGCATTCGATCGTGTTGAATGGTTATATTTAGAAACGGTTTTGAGGAAGATGGAATTTCCTGATTCTTTCATTCGTTTGCTCATGCGATGCGTTAGTTCTGTTTCTTATCAGGTGCTTGTTAATGGTAGTCAATCTTCTTCCTTCAAACCATCACGTGGACTTCGACAAGGCGACCCACTCTCTCCCTTTTTATTCCTAATTTGTGCTGAAGGCCTTACAGCGATGCTATTACACGCTTGTGATCATGGTTCTATCTCTGGAATGTGCTTTGGTAACTCAGGACCACAATTAACACACCTTCTTTTTGCGGATGATTGCTTAATCTTTCTGGAGGCGAGGAAGACTTTCTGTCAAAATTTATTGTCTATTCTCCACTCGTATGAGAAGTCCTCGGGACAGAAAGTTAATTTGGCCAAGTCAACACTTCACTTTTGTAAAGGTATCTCGGAGCAGCGGCAAAATGAGTTTATTGGTGTTCTGGGCATTCCTAGGGGTGATGGTCGAGGCAAGTATCTTGGTCTTCCGTACATGACGGGACTCTCAAAAAAGGCCATCTTTTCTCATGTCCGTGACAAAGTTTGGAAGAAATTAAGTGGTTGGAAAGAGCGTTTTCTCTCCCTTGCCGGCAAAGAGACGCTCATTAAATCTGTCATTCAAGCCATCCCAACGTACGTCATACAGTGCTTTGAACTTCCCAAAAATCTAATCACTGACATTGAGGTTATGATCCGCAAATTCTTCTGGAGTTCCAGTAACCAGGATCGAGCTGTTCACTGGAAGGCTTGGTCCGTATGCTGCCAAGCTAAGTCTTCTGGCGGCCTTGGCTTCCGCGACTTGGGATGTTTTAATCGGGCAATGTTGGCAAAGCAGTCTTGGCGTCTCCTGAATCACAGTGATTCCTTTTTGGCACTCTTACTTCGCGCTAAATTCCACCCGCAAGACTCCTTCCTTAATTCTTCTGTCTCTGCTAGATCTTCTTACCTTTGGAAAAGCATTTGCAAGGGTCGAGAGCTGCTACTTCTCGGTCTGCGATGGCGGGTTGGACGAGGCAATTCTATCCGGGTCTACCAGGATCCTTGGATTCCTTTGGCCCCTTCGTTTCGGCCTGTTCAATGGGAGTCAAGCCTGCCTCCACACTCATTAGTCTCGGATCTTATTGATCACTCCACCGGGTATTGGAATATTCCACTTCTTTAGCAGCACTTTCTTGACTTTGAACTCAATAAGATTCTGAGTATCCCACTTTTGGATCTATGCTCCCGTGACTCACTTCTTTGGCACTATAGTCCCAAGGGTATCTATACGGTAAAATCTGGTTACCACCTTGCTTATTCGCAGATTCGTTCCCCTGCTTCTGAGCCTAGCTCTTCTGCAGCGCCCTCTCTTCTCAACCTGATTCCATCCCGAATTTTGAGTGCTCCTATCCTTCCTAGAATCAAGCACTTCATGTGGCGTGCTCTTCACGATTCGCTTCCTACTAGCTCCAACCTCTGTAAGCGTGGTCTATCCGAGGCTGTTTGCTTAGTCTGTGGTCTTGCTGATGAAACCTTGAATCACCTGTTCCATAATTGTCTTATCCCAAAGGCCGTCACTGCCTGTGATTCGCTGTCCGCTAAATGGTTGGAGGTTTCAGCTGCAAGCCTCCTGGACTTACTTAAACAGATCCTTGATTCGGCGGGTACGGATGGTCTTGCACACTTCGCGAATCTCCTTTGGCAAATTTGGAAATCTAGATGTTCTGTGATCTTTGAGCACTCTACTATTCGGGCCTCTACCATTGTTAGTAGGGCTGATTCCTTGACTGTGGAGTATGTCATGGCTTGTGGCATCCGCGATCGTGAATCAGTGCTGCGTAGAAGTAATGTTAAATGGCACCCTCCTGACATCGGTGCTGTTAAGGTTAATGTTGATGGGTCTATTCGGAATGGATGTTTTGCATTGGGCGGACTTGTTCGAGATTGCACTGGTAGCACCCTGCGTGCTTTTGCGCTACCAGTCCATGGTGCCCCCGATATCGAGTTTCTGGAGCTTCTTGCGATCTATGAGGGTTTGGTTTCTTCTTTCAATTGTGGTTATGCAAATATCTCCCTTGAGAGTGATTGTTTGATAGCTGTACAACGTATCATCTCCCAGGCCGATGATCTCACACCGCATGGAGTCTTGGTCCTTAAGATTAGATCCTTTAGTCATTGTTTTGCGTCTGTTCATTTTAACCACATCCATCGAGAGGGCAACGTGCCTGCCCACCTCTTGGCTCAATATGGACTTGACTTAGTCTCAAAACTTGAGTGGAATTCTGATTTCCCTCAACATGTAATTGCCGCTTCATCGGCTGATTTACTTTAATCAATATATCCTCATTCTCAAAAAAAAATTCATTGGATTGTGATTTTACGTGTTGATCATTCATTCTTGTAAAATTGATCTTTGATTCTCCGCTAGTTCTTGATGTAATTCGAAGATTTTATCATGGGAGAACAGATGGGAAGTCCAAACTCCACTTCAACTTACTCCTCGTATACAGCCTCAAAGCCCTAATGATTTGATTTAAAACCTTCTCCCATTCTAAGTTGTCCAACAATGACCAAGCATAGTGCTTTTTCACATTTATTCCCTTCCTGTACAAAATTAAGAACAGAAAGTTAATAGCGAGTTTGAGTTTTGGGTATAAAATGAATATGATTTTTAAGGTAATCTGCAAAATGCAGATCATTCGGTTCTATTAATGTTATAGGAAGAGTATTTTTTTTCATCTCCACTTCTTGGTGCATGACATGTAACGGTGTTATTATAGGGAAACAGTATTAAATGACAATGTTCCGAATATTGTCGACAACGGTTTGAAAATCATCATCAATCATCCATCATACCCAATATATCCCAACCATAGCAAAAGCTATCGCTAGGGTCTAGGGAGGGTAAGCGGCAGGCAAACAATGCCTCTATCCCAAAGGATATAGAATTCGCTTCCACTGAGACCCCCGACTCTATATGTACCTGCAATAAATGACACAATAATAGAATATGATGTGCTAGTGTATTAGTGAGATTCAGGAGATACAAAGAGGAGGATATCGATATTAAAATACTCATAACGTGTATATGTATATATAATACAAAACAACAACAAAACATAAACAAACAAGTGCAAAGTCAATCTAAAGCGTAGATAGTATCTACGCCCCTAAATATACTCTAAAGTGCCTCTATATCTTGTCTATACTACGTTAACCTTAATCCACACCTCTTAAATCAGTCAGTAGCTTGCCTAGGTTCACTAGTATCCCTATACATATACTTAGATGCTTCTAATAGTCATCTAAATATCCTAATATAATGTTTCATAATTCGGGGGAATATGGTGCTGTTATAGGTCTAACCATACTAAATAATCACTGACTTGACTTTCGTCTTGTTCGTCCAAAAGTAGATAACAGAGTTGATCTTAAGTACTCAGACGTATACTCATATGCTAGGAATTTTTTTTTGTGTGTTTTTTTTAACAATGTGAGACTGAGTGTTATATGCGAATCTTATACGTACCTTAAGAAAATTTAACTTAAACTTTATTTAGTCGTTGTACTTCTTAAATTAGTACTTATAAGAAATATTTGGTTTTAAACTATTCATAATTACTTTGAGAATAATATATTAATGGTTAATTATGACAAATAAATAATTTGTCTATTTTTTATTTTTTTTGAAAACAAAGATTTTTGTGACCGGAAACAAAATTGTGAATTTTTGTAATTTTTGACATATGGGTGTTACTTTTTTTTAATTTGTTTTCCGATACCGAGAATACATTCATTTAAGTTCCCAAGTGAGTATTGGTTGGTTATTCTTTTTTGTTTTTTTTAATGGGTTGCCCCGAGGTATCCTTCCAGGCGAAAGCCAGAAGACTAATCCTCCGTTCCTGCGGTCAGCACACGAAGTGGTAGGGGACTGGCCAAATGGTTTGCTCTATTCACATGAGTGGGGATCGAACCCCCAACCACATGTTTAAAGTACGAGGTGCTGAACTAACATGCCAACCATGTTGGTTATTGGTTGGTTATTCTGTGTAAGCTCGAAAATATAGACGATTCGTTCCGAGAATGCTACATGGTTTTGGGAAAATAAATACTGTACTGCATATATACCTAGTAGTAAAAACGTACATGTTTAATGAAAAATACTATAAGATGTTTAGGTGGAATGTATTTGAATCTAACCGTTGAAGTTTTTTAATTTTACTCTCTCTATTTTAATATAAAAGCCTTATTTGAAAAAATATAAGTCGATAAAGTGACATTATTTAACACATGATCTACTAGTTAAAACTATCCTCTATTTCTATTTTTGTCTTTTGGTATAATGCATTGTTGTTGTCATTAATGCATTGTGTTGATTGGTTATTGATATAGCCGTGTAAAAAAAAAAAAAAAGAAAAGAAAAAGAAAAGAGAAGAAGATAATAACAAAATATTTAAAATTCCAAATGTTATCTTTTTCCTTAATTCTCACCTTTATCTCTCCCTCAAATCTCTCCCTCTCTCTTTTAATCCTCATTAACCCTAATCCCTCTCCCTTTTTATCTCAAATTCGACAGCCTCCTCTCCCCTTCTCCCCATCAAAATCTCGGCCACAACAAGAAGAGGAAAGAAGGATCCTTGATCCAAGGTTCAAGAGAAGGAGGATCAAGCGCTCTCAAGATCACCCCACCTTTCTATATCAATTCTCGCTAGGAATCGAGGTAGGTGCATATTGATTTTCCCTCAAAACGGTATGATGGCTTGCATAGACAAAAGGGTATTTTTATGTGATGTGGTTGTCGTAGTCGTTGATTTTGATTTGGATCATGTGCAACGTGGTTATTTTCAGTTATATGTTTCTTAATTCAACGTGATCTTGTTGTTGTATGGTTCGTTGTTACTTGGGGTTGTAAGGTCTTGATGCGAGTATGGATACGCGGGATGGGGGAAAGGTTGTTTGGGATTGGATGGAAGGATTGCAGAAATTTCAGAATGAGAATTCTGAAATTCGGGGACATCGATCGATCGACGTCCAGAGGCTGAGGGTTCGACGTGCCTCAGATGGACATCGATCGATCGACGTCCAGAGGGTGAGAGATCGATGTGCCTCAGATGGACATCGATCGATCGACGTCCAGGGGCTGAGGGTTCGATGTGCCTCAGGACCACGTCGATCGATCGACGTCCCATGGCTGAGGGTTCGACGTGCCTCAGAACCACGTCGAACGATCGACGTCAGAGGATGACGTCCAGCTGTTTTCTTCCCCTTTTCCCTTGCATTCATGGCACGTGCATTGCATGAGGTACCCATTGTCTGAGGGTGTGCGTGTTCGGAGGATACGTAGTGCCTATAGGGCGTGGGGGCCGTGATGATACACAGCGTCGGTCGGGCGTGGGTGTCATGTGATACGCAGCGTCTATAGGGCGTGGGTGTCGTACGGATACGCAGCGTCTATAGGGCGTGGGTGTCATGAGATACGCAGCGTCTATAGGGCGTGGGTGCCGTACGATACACAGCGTCTATAGGGCGTGGGTGTCCAGAACGGCAAGTGGTGGCTAGAGACCATGACGCTGGAATTAGGTCCCGGGAGCATGCATTGCATATAGGCCTAGGAGCATACTGCCTGACATGCTTCTAGTTGCGCGTGACACGTTATGTGAGCATGCATCACGTACTTGCGCATGCATCTTGTGTGGATTGTTTATTTCCGTATAAGCCATGTCATGTAGTTTATGTTGAGTACGTGGAGTGTCTTACCTTCCGGTTGCATGCTATCTGTTCTATGTGGTTACGTGGAGATGTCGTTTTGGGTATGTAAGTTTTGTATTGTTTTGAGAGGCACC
This sequence comes from Eustoma russellianum, assembly GCA_036186865.1. Lineage (NCBI taxonomy): Eukaryota > Viridiplantae > Streptophyta > Magnoliopsida > Gentianales > Gentianaceae > Eustoma > Eustoma russellianum. Next base: position 14,425,799 of record AP025049.1, read on the forward strand.
TACTGGGTGATTACCATCACTCACACCTACTATTCCATATGTAGCCGAGACGGAGTATGATTACATTTTCATTGAGGATGGATCTGATACCGTGGAGTGGGCTGAGTGACTCATAGAGAATGACGCAGCGAGGATGGAGACGGAGTTCTTATGATGATTTGGGGTGACACAGACAATTTTATTCACATGCTTTATTTTGGAAACAGTTTCATGTTCCTTAATTTTAGACATTTGACCTTGAATTGTAAGGCCCGGTCAGCCTAGATTTTCCATCGTTATTTAATTAAAGTTATTTAATTCTGAATTAGTATTTGACTTATCGTTTCCGCAGAAGGAAAGGAAAGGACTTTCCTATGTCAGCATTGACGTGTAGCAGGTTGATGTGACGCCTAGTATTCTCCTGAGTGAGATACGGCGGGTGCACCGTTCCCGAGGGTGGAGCTCGGGAGCGGGGCGCTACAGGTGGTATCAGAGCCCAGGCTTCAGATACGCCTCGGGAACGTATAGTTTAGTTAATTAACCTTAGGATAAGCGACGATCTGTTTTCAAATGATTTTTGAACCTGAATAAAATGAAGTAGACATAAGCTATGACTGGGTTTGGGTTGGTGAGTGTCGTTAGCAAGCAGACAGGATGGGTTATCCTTTCTTCGACCTCCACTCCTTACTTCTTTTCAATACTCTTAAGTCAACCTTGTCTAACATGCTTTAATCATCCACAGACAATGCCTCCACGACGTGAACCATCAGGGAATGATGGAAATGACAGAGAAGAACGACAGGGGCAAGGGGCGATCCCCCAAAACTTCGCGGATACATTGGCCAATCTGACGGCCTTAATAGCCCATCAGCAGGCGCAGATGGCGCAACAATATACTCAGATGACAGAGCAACAGGCACAGATTGCCCAAATACTTCAGCACACTCAGCAACAGCAGCAACAACAACCGCCACCACCACCGCCCGCACCACAGCAGGGTTTGAGGTTCTATTACAGGGAGATGCAGAACTCCCGAATACCGATGTTCCGGGGTACCACTCGGCCTGAGGAAGCCGAGATTTGGCTCAAAAACATAACTGAACAGATAAGACTGATACAAGTACCCGCGGATCTGAAAGTAGAGGTGACTACCCCGTTCTTGGAAGGGGAAGCTGAGAGGTGGTGGAACGGAGTGAAACGCAAATTGACTCCACCAGTGACTTGGGAGCAATTTGTTGAGGAGTATAAGAAGCACTATGTTCCGGGTAGTGCTATTCAGAGAAGGATGGCGGAGTTCCAGCTGCTGACTCAAGGGTCCATGACGGTGGATCAATATTCTGAGAAATTTCATGAACTGGGCCAATATATGTCATGCATAATGGACAACGAAGAGGCCAAAATGCTGAAGTTCCACACAGGTTTGAGTTTTCGCATTCAACAGGCGATTGTTTGCGCAAAGACTACCACTTTTGAGGGATTGCTGGAGGTATGTCGACGTGTAGAGAGGAATTTGGAAAGGGCAGCTGCACTAGAGAGACTAAAAAGGCCCCGTGAGGAGTTGCAGACGGGTAGATCAGGGAGATGGTTGAAAGTACCTCGCCGCCCACAGTCCGGGCAACCATTCCGGCCGGAACGACAGCAAAGTGCAGTGATTCAGACCCCGATGATTGAGGGTCCAGCACCGATTGATGCGCAACCAGTAAGGACTGCGGCACCTATCCCACGGTGTACCCTGTGCGGACGTTTTCATCCGGGACCATGTCGGAAAGATCAGAGAGTGTGCTATAACTGCGGGAAGCAAGGACATATTGCTAAGGAATGCCCAGCACCAGCACAGGTGAACTCGCAGACACAGACTCAGCAGGGAGGACGAGGCCGGACCAATGCCCGGGTACATGCGATGACGGATGCCGAAGTCGAGGAGTCGGGCGACGTGGTGACGGGTACATTTATTTAAGTACTTACTTTCGTAGTTGGAGTACATTTCTATGTGTTGTTGTGGTTATGTGCTAAAACCTGAATGTGGTAGGTGTGATTTTAATTAACAAAGTGCCAGCAAATGTTCTATTCGATAGTGGGGCAAGTCACTCGTTTATGGCAAAGAGATTTGCCAAGAATCTGGACATTCTTCCCGAATGGATTGAGACTCCATACCGTATACAGGCCGCGGGTGGCCAAGTACTCGTATCTCATCAACGTTACAATGGATGTGAATTGGAGATTAACGGTCTACAGTTCTCTGCGACCCTAATACCGATCCAGATGTTCGATTTCGACATTATTCTGGGCATGGACTTCTTGGCGGAGTATGATGCAAATATTAATTGCCGGCAACTGCAAGTCAGCATGAAGGCACCTGAACTGGGGGAAACTATATTTCAAGGGAATCCTAAATTAAAGAAGGCACCCCAGAAGCTTTATTTGACTGCGGCACAGGCATTTCGAGCACTGAAGAAAGGAAGAGAAGGATTTTTGATTTACGCAATGGGTGCTGAACATGAAATTCCGCAAATCGACCAGATCCCTGTGGTAAGGGAATTTACAGACGTTTTTCCCGAGGAGTTACCAGGACTGCCACCAGAAAGAGAGGTAGAGTTCGAGATCAATCTCATACCTGGTGCTGAACCCATATCCAGGGCACCATACCGTATGGCTCCAGCAGAACTCAAGGAGTTGAAGGAGCAGTTGCAAGAACTGCTGGATCGTAAGTTTATTCGACCCAGTGTATCACCATGGGGTGCTCCAGTTCTGTTTGTAAAGAAGAAGGATGGGAGCATGAGATTATGTATAGACTACCGGGAGCTCAACAAGATCACTATCAAAAACAAGTATCCACTACCTCGAATTGAGGATCTCTTTGATCAACTACGGGGGGCCAAAGTATTCTCCAAAATTGATTTGCGATCCGGTTATCACCAGTTGAGGATCAAATCTGGGGATACAGCCAAGACCGCTTTCCGAACACGTTATGGTCACTATGAATTTCTGGTTATGCCTTTCGGATTAACCAACGCCCCAGCTGCCTTTATGGATCTAATGAACACAGTATTTCGGAAACAACTGGATAAGTATGTCGTAGTGTTCATAGACGATATTCTGATATACTCCCCCGACGAAGCGACTCACGCTGAACACTTGAGGGAGGCTTTAGAGACACTTCGGAGAAGCAAATTATATGCCAAGTTCAGCAAATGTGAGTTCTGGCTGAAGAGTGTAGCCTTTTTGGGTCATGTGGTTTCTGAAGAAGGAATTTCTGTAGATCCAAAGAAGGTAGAGGCGATCACTGAGTGGCCTCGACCCACTAATGTAACCGAGGTAAGAAGTTTTCTTGGACTGGCTGGATACTATAGGAAGTTTGTCGAGGGCTTCTCATCAATTGCAGTGCCCCTAAGCCGATTGACACAAAAGAAGTCAAAGTTTGAATGGACCCCCGAGTGCGAGCAAAGCTTTGCTGAACTAAAACAGAGACTGACCACAGCCCCTATTCTTGCTCAGCCCTCCGCTTCAGAAGGGTTTGTCATTTACAGTGACGCTTCTAAGAACGGGCTAGGTAAATGTATATGATTTCAACTGATTTTGTGTACGATTAAAGATGTGGTCTAATCCCTATATTTTAGGATGCGTGTTGATGCAAAACGACAAGGTCATTGCGTATGCTTCGAGACAGCTAAAGCCCTATGAGCTGAATTATCCGACGCATGATCTGGAGTTAGCAGCAGTGGTGTTCGCACTGAAAATCTGGCGTCACTATCTATATGGAGTGAAGTGCGAAGTGTTCACTGATCACAAAAGTCTCAAGTATCTGTTCACGCAAAAGGAGCTGAACATGCGCCAAAGGAGATGGTTAGAGCTGTTGAAAGATTACGACTTGACCATCAGCTATCATCCAGGGAAGGCCAATCGAGTGGCTGATGCCCTAAGTAGGAAGTCGAGCCATGCACGGCAGGCTACTCTAGAAAAAGAGATGGCGGAATTTGATTTGGACCTTGTAGATTCTACCGCAGACATTCTGGCGACGCTAATTATCACCCCAACCTTGGTAGACCAAATTAAGGAAGCACAGAAGAACGATGCAACAATTAGAGAGACTCGAGAAAGAATGTTAACCAGCCAAGTGGACGGATTTCAGGTTCATGATGACGGCAGTATGTGGTACCAAGGAAGATTGTGCGTACCTGATATTGAGGACCTTAGGAGGGAGTTGTTGAAGGAGGCACATAATTCGAGACTGTCCATTCACCCTGGTGCTACGAAGATGTACAATGATCTGAAGAGACACTATTGGTGGAATGGCATGAAAAGGCATATTGCTGAGTTTGTGGAAAGGTGCCTTGTTTGCCAGCAAGTTAAAGCGGAACACCAAAGACCGGGTGGATTGATGCGACCTTTAGAGATACCCGAATGGAAGTGGGAACATGTAACCATGGACTTCGTGGTGGGACTCCCGAAAACAAGAAATGGAAATGACGTGATATGGGTAATCGTGGATCGACTGACTAAGTCCGCTCACTTCTTGCCTATTCCCACCGGACTTACTATGGAGAGGCTGGTAGCCATGTACATTGATAACATTGTTTGCCTTCATGGAGTGCCAGTTAGCATAGTATCGGATCGTGACTCGAAGTTTACATCTCAGTTCTGGGCAGCGTGTCAGAAGAAGATGGGGACTGAGTTGCGACTGAGTACTGCTTTTCACCCTCAAACCGATGGTCAATCTGAGAGGACCATTCAGACCCTGGAAGATATGTTGAGAGCATGCGCATTGGATTTCAAAGGAAATTGGGACAGCATGCTGAAGTTGATAGAATTTTCCTATAACAACAGCCATCACAGTGCCATAGGTATGGCACCATTTGAGGCCTTATATGGACGAAAGTGTAGGTCACCTGTGCATTGGGATGAAGTTGGTGAATGTAGGATGACGGCCCCAGAAATAATTGAGCAAACTAAAGAACAGGTGAAGCTAATTCGTGAACGTCTTAAGACGGCTCAAGATAGAAGCAAAAGTTGGGCCGACACGAGGAGACGACCTTTGAACTTCGAGGAGGGAGAAAAGGTTTACCTCAAAGTATCACCAATGAAAGGTGTGACACGGTTTGGAGTTAAAGGGAAGCTGAAACCGCGTTATATTGGACCATACGAGATACTCGAAAGGGTTGGAGACTTAGCTTACAAACTGGCATTACCTCCGATGTTGGCTCAGGTGCACAACGTGTTCCACGTCTCGCAGTTAAGGAAGTATGTACCTGACCCGAGCCATGTGCTAGACGCGCCACCACTTAAGATTAGACCCGATGCGTCCTACGAAGAGGTGCCGATACGAATTCTGGATCGCAAGGACCAAGAGCTCAGAAGGCGGATCATTCCTTACGTAAAGGTTCAATGGAGTAATCACCGGGAGAACGAAGCGACATGGGAACTAGAAGAGCAAATGCGCGACCGCTATCCCCACCTATTTGAATAAGGTACGGCAAGTTTCGGGGACGAAACTTTTTGTAAGGGGGGTAGGATGATATAGCCGTGTAAAAAAAAAAAAAAAGAAAAGAGAAGAAGATAATAACAAAATATTTAAAATTCCAAATGTTATCTTTTTCCTTAATTCTCACCTTTATCTCTCCCTCAAATCTCTCCCTCTCTCTTTTAATCCTCATTAACCCTAATCCCTCTCCCTTTTTATCTCAAATTCGACAGCCTCCTCTCCCCTTCTCCCCATCAAAATTTCGGCCACAACAAGAAGAGGAAAGAAGGATCCTTGATCCAAGGTTCAAGAGAAGGAGGATCAAGCGCTCTCAAGATCACCCCACCTTTCTATATCAATTCTCGCTAGGAATCGAGGTAGGTGCATATTGATTTTCCCTCAAAACGGTATGATGGCTTGCATAGACAAAAGGGTATTTTTATGTGATGTGGTTGTCGTAGTCGTTGATTTTGATTTGGATCATGTGCAACGTGGTTATTTTCAGTTATATGTTTCTTGATTCAACGTGATCTTGTTGTTGTATGGTTCGTTGTTACTTGGGGTTGTAAGGTCTTGATGCGAGTATGGATACGCGGGATGGGGGAAAGGTTGTTTGGGATTGGATGGAAGGATTGCAGAAATTTCAGAATGAGAATTCTGAAATTCGAGGACATCGATCGATCGACGTCCAGAGGCTGAGGGTTCGACGTGCCTCAGATGGACATCGATCGATCGACGTCCAGAGGGTGAGAGATCGATGTGCCTCAGATGGACATCGATCGATCGACGTCCAGGGGCTGAGGGTTCGATGTGCCTCAGGACCACGTCGATCGATCGACGTCCCATGGCTGAGGGTTCGACGTGCCTCAGAACCACGTCGAACGATCGACGTCAGAGGATGACGTCCAGCTGTTTTCTTCCCCTTTTCCCTTGCATTCATGGCACGTGCATTGCATGAGGTACCCATTGTCTGAGGGTGTGCGTGTTCGGAGGATACGTAGTGCCTATAGGGCGTGGGGGCCGTGATGATACACAGCGTCGGTCGGGCGTGGGTGTCATGTGATACGCAGCGTCTATAGGGCGTGGGTATCGTACGGATACACAGCGTCTATAGGGCGTGGGTGTCATGAGATACGCAGCGTCTATAGGGCGTGGGTGCCGTACGATACACAGCGTCTATAGGGCGTGGGTGTCCAGAACGGCAAGTGGTGGCTAGAGACCATGACGCTGGAATTAGGTCCCGGGAGCATGCATTGCATATAGGCCTAGGAGCATACTGCCTGACATGCTTCTAGTTGCGCGTGACACGTTATGTGAGCATGCATCACGTACTTGCGCATGCATCTTGTGTGGATTGTTTATTTCCGTATAAGCCATGTCATGTAGTTTATGTTGAGTACGTGGAGTGTCTTACCTTCCGGTTGCATGCTATCTGTTCTATGTGGTTACGTGGAGATGTCATTTTAGGTATGTAAGTTTTGTATTGTTTTGAGAGGCACCTACTGGGTGATTACCATCACTCACACCTACTATTCCATATGTAGCCGAGACGGAGTATGATTACATTTTCATTGAGGATGGATCTGATACCGTGGAGTGGGCTGAGTGACTCATAGAGAATGACGCAGCGAGGATGGAGACAGAGTTCTTATGATGATTTGGGGTGACACAGACAATTTTATTCACATGCTTTATTTTGGAAACAGTTTCATGTTCCTTAATTTTAGACATTTGACCTTGAATTGTAAGGCCCGGTCAGCCTAGATTTTCCATCGTTATTTAATTAAAGTTATTTAATTCTGAATTAGTATTTGACTTATCGTTTCCGCAGAAGGAAATGAAAGGACTTTCCTATGTCAGCATTGACGTGTAGCAGGTTGATGTGACGCCTAGTATTCTCCTGAGTGAGATACGGCGGGTGCACCGTTCCCGAGGGTGGAGCTCGGGAGCGGGGCGCTACAGTTATTTATAAGAATAACATCAAAACCAGAAATAAATTATTAAAGTTATTATAAAAATAGACAATATTTTAAAACATCTTAAACAGAATGGACAATCATGACGGACGAAGTAATTTAACAATTAGGCGTTACTGTGGGATACCAATAAAAAAATGTAGTTGGTACCGAAGATAACTTTGTTGACAATTATATAGTTTTTGCCAGAAAAGTCCTTTAATTATTTGTCCATTCATTTAAAGTTTAAACAATCACCATGTGTATGCGTTGCAATGGTAGCCAACACGTGAAATGCACAGAATGGATTGTGACTTGTGAAATATCATATTTATAATAGCATCATGTGATACCTTTCCTGTTATAATACATTTAGTGGATAACACCTTTTGTTTGACTTATTCAATTGTAGACATGACAGAAATTAGGTAGGGATTGAACTTTAATAATTTTTAAATATATGTCCGTTCAGATTGGTGCTGGATCCTAAGAAAAGGCGCACCCACGTTATGCCTCGTATTCCTTGATTTTTGTCGGCTTTTATAAAAAATGTCGAATATATAATGACAATTAAGATTTAATAAAATAATGTTATAAGTTAATAAAATAAGCAATAGAAAAAAGATTAAACAATAAAGCAATTTTTTAAATCTTTATAAATAAATTAATAGAAAAATGAATAAATCTTAACAGACATTGTTATTAAATTTTTTAACTTGAAATAAAAACTAATGAAATCATCATTAAATAATTTAAACAACAATGCCTTAATTGATAATCTTACTAGTGAGTAGTAATAATTAGTGTTTTCATTCATAACAAAATGAATAATTATTTTTTTATTGATCGTACTTATTACTTTTAGTTTCCACAGATTTTTTTTGCAATATTCTACTCCTGGTATTAAATTTGTTGTTTTTACTAAAATGATTCGGGTATTAATCTTTCTTTCCTTTAAACAAACTGCCAGAAAGTTGTTCTCTTAGTAAGACCAAAACCCAACATCTTCAAAAAAAGACAAGTACAGCGACATGGTTTATTAACGGCGGGTATCGGTTTAGTAAAATACAAGTTTCAACTTAGATAGATAAGCTCAATTATAGTTAAGTCGGCATAGAATTTAAGTATGTAAAAGATTCAAGAATGAGATTCACTTGCCTTTCATGCAAGAAGTGAGTTTACATATATACAATGCCTAATGGCTAGTTTCTAAAAACAGTTTTAACGGGTATTTGTCCTAATTAATCATCAATTTCATGATTTTCCTACTGTAGGATCACTATACAATGATCATGAAAAGATTAAACATGAATATATGCAATGTGCAAGATGGAATTATTATGAGAAAACATGTTCGATGCTTTCACCAAGGTGTTTGATAAAATGCCTCAAAGACCGTTCAATCCATTGCAACCATGGCATCATCACACCCTTCTGCCGTTTTATTTCTGCATATGAGTCCTTGCATTCCAACACTCCCCATCAAGTTAGGATTGTATATGTTGATACAACCTAGTTTGCCAAGCAAGATCTTAAATACTTGAACAATGACAGGTTTAGTTAAAATATCTACAACCTGATTTTTGGACTGAACATGATGAAGCTTCAAAACTTTGTCTTAAATATTTTCTCTTAGAAAATGCCTATCAATCTCAATGTGCTTGGATTTGTCATGTTGGACTAGATTTTCTGTCATGTTGATAATTGAAGTATTGTCACAATAGACATTGACAGGCAGTTTTACTTCGGCATGGAGGTCAGCAATCACCCTGGTAATCCAGATCCCTTCACTGACACCCAAGGATAGAGCCATCGATTCAGCTTCAGCACTACTCCTTGAGACAATGCGTTGTTTCTTACTCCTCCAAGTGATCAGATTTCCCCATAAATGACATGCATATCCAGATGTTGACCTCATATCTGATTTAGAACCAGCCCAATCAGCATCGATGTATATTTTGATCCCTCTTTCATCATTCTTTTTGAAATGCAGGCCCTAGTGTTTGGTAGTAGGTTTGTGCATAAATTGACTTATGAAGCTTACCTCATAACATATGTCAGGCCTAGTGTAAGATAAGTATATAAGTTTGCCTATGAGTCTCTGATATCTCAATCTGTTTGTTTAGGTAGAGTCACATATCTCAATTGGTTTATGCCCTGTTTCCACAGGTGTGCTTGCAGGTATGTATTTGGACGTGCTGGTCCTACAGTAAGTCAAGAATGTATTTCCTCTGGGATATACATATCCCATTTGAGTTTCTAGTAACTTTCGTGCCTAAGAAATATCTAAGTTGTCCAAGGTCCTTGATTTCAAAAGACAAGGCTAGCTGTTTCTTTGTGTTGAGCATATCACGAAAGTTGCTACAAGTTAAAATTATATCATCAACATAAAGTAATACAATAGTGCAGCAGTTGTTACTAGATGTTTTAACAAAGAGTGTATGATCACTGTGAGCCTGAGAGAAGCCAAGGCTAGTTATGACAGAACTAAAACGTCTAAACCATGATTTAGGGGATTGTTTAAGCTCATACAAAGATTTCTTTAGTTTACATGGCATATGTTTGTTAGAATCAATGATAAAACCTGGAAGAATATCCATATAAAACTCCTCCTCCAAATATCCATTTAAAAAGGAATTTTTATATCAAGTTGAAACAAGGGCCAGTCAAGATTAGCAGCAATAGTAAACAGAATTCTTACAGTATTCAGTTTGGCCACTGGTGCAAAGGTTTCCTCATAATCTATCCCAAGAATTTGACTAAAGCCTCTTGCAACCAGTCTAGCTTTATACCTGTTAACAGATCCATCAGAATTGAATTTGATAGAAAAAACCCACTTACAACTAACAGGTTTGATCCCTCCAGTGGCTGGTACAAGCTCTCAAGTACCATCCTTGATCAATGCTCCCATTTCATCAGCCACTGCTTCTTTCAACTTTGGATGCTACAATACTTCATGAATATCTCTTACTACCTGAGTATTATCAAAAGTGGACACAAATACCGTGCACTATTTATCCAAATAGTCATAGCTAACATAGTTATTTACAGGATATATTTTCTTTACACATGCCCTTACTCCCTCTCTGAGAGCAATAGACTTGTCATCATTAGGAACAACTTCTCTGATTGAAGAAGATATGCCATGAGACTCATCCACTAGATCACTAATAATGTTATCACTGTTTTGGTCATTATCAAGTGAGCCAGCATTCTCCCCTTGAGACTGATGTATGTCTACTTCATTAGTAGGTGGCAAAGACAGATCAATCACAGTCCAGAAATTATTATCCTTATCAGAGATGTTCTCAGATGATTTAGGCATATAATAAGATTTGAGTTCATCAAAAACAACATCAAGAGAAACATACATTTTTCAATCATTAGGAGAGAAACATTTATATCCTTTCTGAGTGTGAGAATAACTAAGAAACATGCACTTTTCTGATCTACTATCCAACTTTCCTCTGTAAGAGGCAGAAATGTGTCTATATACAGTACAACCAAACACCTAGAGGGGAAGATCAGATAGCAAGTTAGACATAGGATTAACCTAAGATAGCATATCTTTAGGGGTTTTATACTCAATGATTCTAGAGGGCATCCTTTTAATTAGGTGAGTTGTAATTAGAACAACTTCACCCTGGAAATGTTTTGGAACACTCATAGACATCATTAGTGACTTTGTTACTTCAAGAAGATGCCCATTTTTCCTCTCAGCTACCCTATTTTTCTGTGGAATATAGGTGCAGGATGTTTGATGATGGATTCATCTTTCAGCAAGATAGCCCTTTAATTGTTTTTCCAGATATTCAAGACCATTATCAGACCTAAAGGTTTTAATAGAGCATTCAAAATGGTTCTTAACCATAAACATTTTGATGATGTCTCCAAGTTCAATTTTATGTTTCATTAAGTATAATCATGTCATCCTAGTGTGATCATTCAAAAAGTTAATAAACCATTATGCACCATTGATGTTGGCTACCCTAGAAGGTCCCCAAACATCAGAATGGATCAGACTAAATAGATGAGAGCCATCATAGTTTTTTCCATCATAAGATGTTCTACAACTTTTAGCATACTGACAATATTTACAAAATAATTCCCTTATATGGATATTCACAAACAGAGTTGGCATAAGCTGTTTGAGATATAAGAAGTTAGGATATCCTAATCTCCTATGCCAAAGAAAAATCTCTCGGTATTCCTACTAGATGCAATACATACTCCAATCCTAGTTTGACTACGGGGAGGTGATGACTCATTAGTTTGTAACAATCAGAGTCCATTAACTTTGCTAGCACTGCCAATCATCTCCTCAGAGAAAATCTCCTAAAAATAACAAGTATAAGGTGAGAATTTGACATTACAATTATTATCTTCAGCAATTTTACCTACAGAGATCAAGTTGAAGCTTAATCCATGAATGAATAAGACATTTTTCAGTTTAAGCTTATCAGTAAGTTGAAGGTTTCCAGTTCCAACAATTTTAATTTCAACACCATTAGCAATCTTTACATGAGTGGAATCCTTAAATGGAACATACTCAGTTAGTTTTTCTTTATTCTATGTCATATGATGAGTTGCACCAGAATCAATAATTCAAGTAAATAGGAGTTTAGAGTTGCTAACATAGCTGGCCATTGTTGCCCGAATATCCTCTTTTCTTATGTCCAGAGGTTTGGCAGTTGGACATTGTGACTTCGTGAATTGAAATATAGCATCCAACTGACTTTGTAGTGGTATCTCAGATGGACCCTGTGCACAACTACTGGAATAATTTTTATGTTTTGGCTTGATCCTCTCAAGTTACAAGAACTCCTAACATCAAAAGACTGATGTCTCAAGATGGGTTATAAGATGGCCTCCATGTTCCACTAGGCCTCGAAGGTGGTTTCCTATGCTTGTGGAAACACCTATCCTCAGTGTGGCCATATTTGTTTTACAGAAATTGCAAAAGTACCTGGTGTCACTGGGTCTTCTGGTAAAGGTTTTCGTTGTTGGTACATACCTTCTTGAGGTAACATTAGCAGAAATACGTTCAGTTTGCTCATTTTTTGAGCCATCAGTAACCATTGCAACACCTTCACAGGATGTTGAAATCATCATTAGTTCAATTCTGTTTTTTTCTTGTTTGATCTTTAAGAAGACACTATTCATTGAAGGTAAAGGCTTAGTGCCTAGAATCCTCCCACAAACAACATCAAACTCCTTATTTAACCAAGCTAACAATCTAAAGATCCTCCTGGTTTTAGTGATATTTTTGTACATTTTGTCAGCTTCATGGTGTGGTCATTTATGAGTGTCAAAACATCAATTTGTTGTCAAATTCTCTTAAGTTGGCCAAAGTAGATGTTCACATGTGAATCTCCTTGTTTGATAACATGTAGTATAATATCAATTTCATAGAACTCAGAGACTCTTGCTAAGAGTACATCACTTAGGCTGCTTTTCAAATTTCAGCAACAGAGTCATATAAAATGAAACTATCACTCACCTCAGTCACCATTGATCCTATCAGCCAAGACATGATCATAGAGTTTTCAGCATTCCATGTTTTAAAACGAGCATCAGTTTCATCAGGGATATCAATATCAGGCTTAAGGTATTCTTCTTTCCCTTTCCTGGTGATGAATATCTTCACAGCACGAGACCAAGCTAGATAATAATTTCCATTTAGCTTGTGATTGATGATGGTAATAGGAGTTGAATCAATGGTAGGTTGAGATGAGCTAGCTCCAGATGAACTATTAGGAACACCAGGATTAGGAATAGCAGGTGCTTCACTTCCAACAGGTTCCATTTTCAAGTAAACTCAGAAACAAAGAGGAAGAAGGTGATTATTATTGAAGAAATTAAAATTTTTCAAGAATTTTTCAAAGAGCACCCAACTGCTTTGATACCATATAGAATTTATGTATGTAAAAGGTTCAAGAATGAGATAAAAACATTTCATTCACTTGCCTTTCATACAAGAAATGAGGTTACATATATACAAGTAAGGGACACGGGTGCCAATGGCTATAAAATTTCCGTGATGAGACATGCCTAATGGCTAGTTTCCAAAAATAGTTTCAGCGGGTATTTGTCGTAATTAATCATATATTTAATGATTTTCCTAATGTAGGATCACTATACAATGATGAGGAAATGATTAAACATGAATATATACAATCTACAAAATGGAATTATCATGAGAAAGCATGTTCGACGCTTTCACCAAGGTGTTTGATAAAATGCCTTAAAGAGCGTTCAATCCATTACAACCATGGTATCATCACACCCTTCTGCTTTTTTATTTCTGCATATTAGTCCTTGCATTCCATGAATCAGCTCGGGCCAGAAGGTGCAAGATATTCTCTCGGTGTTGACTGAGATCTTAGGCCGACATCAACAAAACAAACATAAGGATAATCATATCTATCTCAAGTTAGTTGTATCGGATGAAGGCGTCACCTTGGCTCTGATGGCCGCCTCGGTCATAGAAATGTTAAAGTCTGTTTCTATCTAATCAGCCACAAACAGAACACATGAAGCTCACGACCTCTACTCCGCTAAGGGAGCACTCACCAGGAAGATGTCAATCAACATGCAACTTGGTTGTGCAACATGGCCTATGGCACCACATGGCGATCATACGGACACAACCTCCCAGCTGGCGAAACACATGACACACCTTGATGAGGTCCATAACCCTCATCTATGTCAAGATAATGATAATGCACATAATGTTACAAAAATGGAAGATCAATGGCCCTTAACAAGAAGTAAAACTAAGAAACTAATGCATGAAGGAGGGACCTTAATATTTAAACAAGTGCAAGTTTGAACCAAATGAATTTATACGTTGGGTTCACCTTATTGAACCTATAATATGATTTATAAGAGTTTTTAGAACCATTTTAAAATATCATTAAGTTAGAATGTGTGCTTTATTTTTCTTTTTAAATGATTATGTCGCATTCCCATCTCGAATTATGAGTTTCTACAGGACCAGTTTTGGAAAAATTGACATATCTCTCCAACCACAAGGCCAAAGTAGGAGTTGCAAGAAGCGTTGACAAATATCTGCAACTTTCATTTTTTGTACGTCGGTCATCCTGAAAGCCAAAAAGAGCATGGAAGTTGAAGCACTATTTCTACCGATTCTGTGACATACCTTCAGTAATTTCGATGTATCTCCTCAATGGTTGGGCAAAATGCAAAGAACTTTATATGGTTATTTTTTGCACTCAATGGACTAAAATTCTTTAAAAAATGGCAAGGCCTAATTCAAATTGGTAAGTGTCCAAAAATCAGTTACAATCTAGAGAAGGTTTCAAGTTGAAGACAAATCCTTAAAGTCTTCCATGAATAGTACTTGAGGGACCTACTTTGAAAAGCATCACTCAAGACTTGCAAGATTAGTTTTTATAGAGCCTACATGAATAGTATTTGAAAGTGTGTAGTCTTTTCAATCATCATTCAAGACTTACAAGACTAGTTTTTATGGAGACTACATGAATATTTTTTAGAAGTGTGTAGTCTTTTCAATCATTATTTCAATTTGTAAGATAGTTTGTTGTGTTGTGTTATTTTTGTCTATAAAAGGCACATAAGAGAAGCCTTATAATCACACACCTTCAATGAAAATTTCTTCTTCTTCAAGAGTAATTCTTGTGTGTTTTCTTGGTTCATAATCAAAATCAAGGCTAGAATCTTTCAAGGCTTGAACATCCTTGTGAGAGTTGTCCAATTCCACAAAGAGAAAACATCCAAGTTGGAGGTATCTTGCTTGGGTTATGTAGAATTCATTGGAGGACTTATGTTCAAAAGGTTTTCTTAAACTTATTTGGAAGCAAGGTGAAGCTATCATCATTGTGCGTAAACCATATTTGGAGGAGAAGCTTTAGAGTTAAAGGAAGTTCCATTCTTGCACGCATCAAAGTGGTATCAGAGCTAAGGTTTTTCTTTAACTCAACTTATCAATTTACTTTGTGTCAACTTTTCTTTTCTTTTGTTCTTGCCTTCATCTGCCATTCAACCATCTTAGTGTCTTCTTTTTGTTTTGAATTGTGTAATTCAGAAACAAAATAAAATCAAAACCAAAACAGTGTATCCGTATGCTTTCTATTTCATTTTTTGTCTATCCAAAAAAAGTGTCATCATGTTGTCTATCAAGTTTCTTTGTTTCTTCCTATTCAACAAGCAAAAAAAACTCAAAACAAATCAATGTAAAAGCTTACCGTATCATTTGGTGATATAAGGGTGGACTAGACTCTAGAAAATTACAGTAATGCTGGACCTATATGAAATTGGAAAGGCTGGATTGGACTCTAGAAAATTACCGTAAAGCTGGACCTATATGAAATTGGAAAGATTGGATTGGACTCTGGAAAATTACCGTAACGCTGGACCTATATGAAATGTGACAGAACTGAGGACAAACATCTCTTAAAACACTTAAAGATTATTTCTTTGTGATGATTTATGGTTTGTTTATTTCATTCGATTAGATTTCAATTTCTTTGTGTTTAGACGCTTTCTGGACTTTAAGTTCTTCGTTTAGAAGCTTTTCCGCATTACTTATATTCAGTCCATTGCTTGTATACCTACCTTGGTCTTTCCTATATTCTTCTTGTTATCGAAGCTCCTAACTTGTTTTAGACTTTGTGTTCTTTTAGTTGTATTGTATGGTGAGTTTAGTTGCATTTTCTTGTGTTCAATATTTGATTTGGCAGCCTCGAGAAGAAAGAAAATCAATTTGTTCATCTTGAACAACTTGACTGCCTACTACATACAAAAACGTCAACATATCCATCCAAAACAAACACGCAAATCTTTACCAATCAATTTTACCAAGGTATATACACCTTGTTTAGCATTGAACAAGGAAAAAGAAAAAGAAAGAGAAGCTTATTTCAAAGAAATGTTTGCACAAACAATTGAAAGTGCAAAAAGCAAAAGAACTGGTCTTGTTTTCGTCATAAACAGAAGTACCCATTTATTTTCACTTTTGAACACTTGAGTGCTTGTAGTTCATTCACATTTGCATCTAGCTTGCATAAAGCCTAAGATTAAATTAAGGATTGCCCACGGAAACCCCTTAGTGGCTCAGCCTATTACATCAAAAAAAATTTCGATTCTCTTTGAATCTTACTAAAGTCCATGTTTGTTGTTTATAACATTGGAATTGTGAGTGAATTGGTGGGAGACTTGTGAAGAAAGTTTACTTTACATGATTGAAGTTATCGACTCACTTGGAAAGTTTGCTTTGAATTGTTCTAGCCTCAGATTATTCAAGGAGACACAAGATTGTGTGAACTACAAAAAGAGAGAGAGGAACACACTTTTTTTTTGTTTTCCACTAACATAATCAAGTTTGTTTTGTCTTTGTGTTAGTTTTTCTTTTTCTTTGTTTTTCTTGTTCAATTTCAGGTAATTGTACCATAGATAAGACACCTGTGAGTACCATGGGCCTTAACAAAAAATGAGAAAGATTGACCACAAACGTGGATTATTTAGCACAACTAATGCAAAAGATGTTGTGGGAAATGAAATTGATGAGTAGCCAAGTAGAGGGCCTAGAAAAACAATCACAATCTCATCTAGAAAATCCTTTACATGAAGGACAAACATTGTTGGATCGTGCACCTGCAGTAAACACCAATAGATTGCAGGGGTGAATAATGATTAGCAGAAATTACACTATTACCCTTGGTTAAAATCCCCTTTGAAAAAATTAAAAAAATCAGAACCCGTTTTTGAAAAATTAAAAAAATCAGTGTACACAACTCAAAAAATTATGAAACATTGCAGAAATTAACTTTAATGTCTTTTGTATTTACTAGAATTTGTCCAAAAATCAGATAAATAAGATCATTTGACCCTTCAAACAAATAAAAAGATTCAGATGGTCAATCTGGACATAATTAGATAGATTAATGTTGAACTTTGCAAACGTGTTTCTCTTTAATTACTCAACCAAAAAGGTTGATCTTCATGACAAAACACTCCTTAGGATGTCTATTTTATGTTTCCAAAAGGCCCTGACGTTAAACAATTCTTGATGAAAACACAATTCAAGTGTTCTTGAAACTGGTCAGATTGCAGCCAGATTGGAGCAGTTATCCTGCAATGACTGAAAAACTAATTTTCCTTTGCTCAAATCAAGTGATTTTTATTGCAAATTAAAGCTAACAGTCTAAATTATAACTCCACCAAAAATCACAAATTTTGAAAGTGTTTTGCTATTGTTTCAAGATGTGTGAAATCGGGTGAATAGTAAAAACGGACCGAAAAACAGAAAAGTATAAAGAAGACAAGAACACCAAAGATTTATCCTGGTTCGGTCAATGTGACCTACTCCAGTACAAAGGAACACCTTTCCTTGGATTTTAGTATGGTATGAACACAGTTACAATAATAACCAAGCTTGATCCTTGGGTTAAACACCAACCCTATTCAAATCTTTGATGAACACCTCTATGCAACTCTTGGTTGCAACACCTCTATCACCTTTTGATGTAGCCTTATAGATTTGGCTAATTCATCTTACAAATGAGACACAAGAGACTTGTAGCTCTACAACAAATATCACAAGGACACCTTGGCTACACAAAGACTGAAACAAGAATGAAGAGAATAAGATAGCAAGACAATGAACTTCAACTTTTGCTTTCAAGTGTGTGTTCTTCTTCTGCACCTTTGCCTCCTATATATAATGTTAGTTGAACCTTGAAGATAAGAATTCCAATGTGTCAATGTCTTCATCATCAATGCTTAAGTGTCTTCACATCATTGGTTGACCACATAAACACCTTGTACACTTGGCAAAATGAAACAACACAATTGGTCCACCTTGGATACTTGTTTTGGCAGAAATTTCACCTTGAAAATGCTTGCAAAATGAAGATAATATAGAAGGGAATATGCCACAAGAATCCCTCAACACCTTGCTGTAAGAATAGGTCAAGAGAAGGCTGCCCATTTAGGATAAAATCAGCTCCAACTTCTTCAACATAGCGTTGGTTTTCAAATTGAAAATTCCAAGTTGGTAATTTTGCCAACTAGCTTCTTTTTGGTTGCTCCACTTGGCATAAATTCATAAAATGAATACGCCATCATTTCCACCTGTAAATACACGTTTGGAGGGCTATATATATGAATATCAACTCAGATTTTTGAAGAAGAAATCAACAAATAATAGATGACAAGATTATGTAAACATATAATATCGAAATTCCCACAATTTCTCCTTATATGTTGTGATGAATTCCACATCAAGAACACCTTCAAATTCTCTACAAAATGATCATTAAGAATCTCAAATAACATATATAAGAAGGTCTTCAAGGAAAATAGAATGTCACATCGCAACCCATCATATATCCCGCTACCGTTGATAATGTCATCAAATAGAGAAATAAAATAGAGAACCACCAAATAATCTTCAAGATAATCATAAATCAACTCCATAACGAAGATAATAATATACTCAAGAGATTCCTTGAGTAAAAATGCCAAAACTGTCCTCAGGGGTAAAATGACCAAAATACCCCTGGTGAGAGAAAACTCCAGAAATAACCACGATGGTAAGAAATAGATATAATAACACCTTTTTGATGATAAATAGTATATGAATGTGTCCTGCAAAACTCAAAATATCAATTTTTTCCTTTTTGGTAAGTTGTAGAAACTTCCAAGGCATGTTAGTCACAATCCATAATATTTATAAAAATCACATAACAACAACATGATAAACATATATAAATCATGTAAAAATGAAAAAAAATCATTTTATCATATTTTAGAAAAATATTTCTAAAAACCCTAGACATCGATCGATCGAAGTACCTCTGCTTTAGAGATCGATGTCTCATAGTGAGTTTCAGAGTTTGTCTCTGACCTACATCGATCGATAGAAGTGAGGATTTGATGTACATCGATCGATCGATGTGTCTCAGGTTTAGAGATCGATGTCTCACCGTAAGGTATTGAATTTGCTCTGTGTTATATGGATCAATCGATGTGAGGGATCGATGTACATCGATCGATCGAAGTGCAACAACCTGAGAGATCGATGTCGTTTCTGTTCACTTATTCAACTTTTAATCATTTATAACACCATGTGTGACATTTTTAAGTATTCACCACTTAAAGTCATGAACTTGAAAATTATCCAAATATATTTCTCAACATTCTCCCCCTTTTGGATGATTTTCAAAATAACTCAACATGATTTAATGTCACAACTCTTTATCAATTGTTTATCACATATTTACCAATTCTATACCAATTGAATTGTATCACATATTTACCAATTTTATACCAATTGAATTGTTTTGAAAACCTCACCAATTACCAATTGTTTCACCAATTCTATACCAATTGTTTTCAAACTTTCAAATCTCATGTTTTTAATATATGTGCTCCCCCTTAACTGATACTCTCCTCCTTAACATATGCTTCAAGCCAATTTAACACCAATTAAAACTTATACCAATTGAACTTATCATATTATTAAACTAAAATCATGACTTAACAACTAAAATCATGTTCTTATTCTATCTCCCCCTTTATTTTACAAATCATGCAAAAGATAGAATTATGCAATTGTATCGTAGGTTATCATACCTAACTTAACTTGTAAGTTTTCAAAAGTGGCTTGATTAAGGGGTTTGGTAAAGATGTCAGCTACTTGATGATCAGTTCTTATATGGTTTATGACTATATCCTCATTTTGAACATGATTACAGAGAAAATGATATCTTACCTCAATATGTTTGGCCTTAGAATGAAGTACCGGATTTCGAGAAAGATTGATTGCACTTGTGTTATCGCAGAAAATTGAAAAATTAGAATCTTATTCATTTTAATGCCAAAATCACTAAGTTGTTTAAGCCAAACTATTTGGGTAGTGCATAAACTTAAGGCTATATAATCGGTTGCAGCTGTAGACAGTGCTACACTAGCTTGCTTTTTAGAAAATCAAGAGATCAAGTTGGTTCCTATAAATTGACAAGTTCTGCTTGTAGATTTTCTATCTAGTTTGCAACCACCATAATTAGCATCACTATAAGCATACAGTTCCAACGTAGCGTTTCTATCATACCAAAGTCCTAAGTGAGGTGTGTGTTTAATATGTCTAAATATCTTTTTCACAGCATTGTTATGTGAGACTTTAGGACAAGATTGAAACCTAGCATACATACACACACTAAACATGATATCAGGTCTTGACGCAGTTAAGTATAATAGTGATCCAATTCGAAAATCTTTTCTTTGTATTTCTTGAATTTCCTCACTAACATACTAGCACAATAAATCTCTATTATTATGACATTTATGCAGGTACATATAGAGCGGGGGTCTCACTGGAAGCAGACTCTCTATCCCTTGGGATAGAGGTATTGTCTGCCTACCACTTACCCTCTTCAGACCCTAACAATAGCTTTTGTTGTCGTTGGGATACACTGGGTCAGGATGATGATGATGATGAGTGATCCAATCATAGACCTATACAGTGTATCATCAAAAGGTTCACCATTTTTATTTTTGTCTAGTTTGGTGCTAACGCTCATAGGGGTAGCTGTTGATTTCAATTCTTCAAAGCCAAACTTCTTAATCATATCATTACATACTCAAGTTGGCTAATGTGGATTCCTTGAGGATTTTTTTTTGATTTTAAGCCCTAAGAAGTAGTTCGAATTCAGACTTCATACACTCTTCAAAGTCCTTAACTAAGGTAGGTTTAGTTGAACCAAAGATAATATCGTCTACATATATTTGAACTATTAATAAGTCATTATCTTTTCTTCTTAGAAATAGAGTGTTGTCTATGGTCCCCCTTTGATAATTATTTGCAATAAGAAAGTTTGCAAATCTATCATACCAAGCTCTTGGAGCTTGTTTCAAACCGTATAAAGCTTTCTTAAGCTTGTATACATGGTTAGGATTCTTTGGATCTTCAAATACAGGGGTTGTTTCACAAACACCTTTTCTAGGATGTATTCATTCAAGAATGCACTCTTGACATCTATTTGGAAGAGTTTGATGTTACTTAGACTTGCAATAGCAAGTAACAATCTTATTGCTTCTAATCGTGCAATGGGTGCAAAGGTTTCTTCATAATCTATTCTTTCTTGTTGATTATAACCTTGTGCGACTAGCCTAGCCTTATTTCTTTTAATGTTACATTGTTCATCCATTTTATTCCTAAACAACCATTTCGTTTCCATTATAGACTTATTTTCGGGTTTAGGTACTAAGTCCCACACGTTGTTCCTGGTAAATTGGTTTAACTCCTCATGCATGACATCTATCTATGATATATCACCTAAGGCTTCCTTTACATTCTTAGGTTCTAAGTGTGAGATTAAGTTGTTTCCTTTAGCTTGACTTATGTTTCTACATGTTCTAATCCCAACACTTGGATCCCCAATGATTAACTCTTTAGGGTGTTTATGTTTATCTTTTATAAGCCACTAATTCCTAGGTTGACTAGGTTCACCCTCATCTTGTTCAAATGTTTCATTAGTGTGAACATTATCGTATACAATTGGATCATCTTGCAAGTTAGTTGTGTTATCTTCCAATTGTAAAATTTCTTAATTTATTTCATCTAAGGGTTCATGCATGTCTTGTTTAGGGGGAGTTCGTTCTAGAGGATCAAGTACAGGCTCAAGTAATACATGATCATCATCAAACATATTTTTTTAACATTGTTTTCTTGTTTATGTTGAGTTTTATCACTAATTTCAAAATATGCATTTTCATTGAATTTCACATGTATGGATTCAATTATCTTCCTAGATGCAGGATTATAACACCTATATGCTCTTGAATTAGTTTAATAACCAACAAATATGCATTCAATAGACTTTTGTTCAAACTTGTCTAGATTATCCTTAGTGTTCAACACAAAACACTTACAACCAAAAACTCTAAGATAATCTACCTTAGGTTGTCTATTATTTAATAATGCGTCAGATGTTTTGTTTAACTTATTTCTAATTGAAAGCCTATTTGTTATATAACAAGCACAACTTACAGCTTCAGCCCATAAACATTTAGGTACTTTTTTTACCACAACATTGTCCTAGCAATTTCTTGAAGTGTTCTATTTTTACGTTCAACAACTCCATTGAGATGTGGTGTTCTAGGTGGTGAGAATTCATGTTTTATTCCATGTAATTCACAAAACTTGATTACATCTTTGTTTTTAAATTCTCCACCTCTATCACTCCTAATTCTTTTAACATTTTCTTCGTAAATATTTTCGAGTTGCTTGACAAGAGTTTCGATTGCCAATGGAGCATCATCTTTGTGTGTTAAGAACAATGTCCATGTGTATCGTGAGTAATCATCTACTATGACACACATAGTAGTGTCTACCCAGACTTCTTGTCCTACTTGGACCAAATAAGTCTAAGTGAAGCAAATCTAGTACATGACTAGTACTCACTTCACGTTTTGGTTTTAATGTTTCTTTTATATGTTTTCCTTTAATACATGTTTCACAAAGTTAAAAATTATCTAAGTCTAACTTAGGCATTCATTGCGATTTTCCTACAATGGAAACAAAAGTTTAGGTACCCTTTATCTGGGTCCTTGAATGTTAGGTGCACCATCCTTGTTTAAATATCTCTTAGGTATCCAAACTTTGATATACCTTTTGGACACATATTTGGTATTTTTATTGTTGAAAGAATAAATAGGATTTACATGTCTTTGACCATTCCAATTAAATGAAGGTGTATACATATAATTGTTATATCTTGGTTTATAAGTACTATGTTGTGGCCAATTTTGATAGCTAGTGAAAGACATGATTTTTTTTCCTTGAATGGCTCTACATATGTGTGTTCATATGCATTTCTATGAGTCTTATATGAATGTTGCCTATATTTAGGTTCATAATAAGTTGGATGCATGTGATTTTGCCTTGATACATTTGTATACATATAGGCATAATTTTAGGTGGTCTATATGGAAAGTTTTGTCTAGTTGCACGTTTATTTGTGTGTGCTTTTGTGGGTGCATGTTGTATTTTTACCTTAGAATAAGCAAAAGAAGGAGTAGAAGAAGGTGTCGCAGGCAAAGTTGATTTTATGTTTGTTGCTTTATAAGGTTGTCTAGTAGTCGATGAAACAAACTTAGTATTTTGATCTATTTTGTCATTTTCTTCTTTATATCCTAACCGTGTTTTATCGCTTCCATATTTTTGTGACGATATAAGTGTATCTAGCATGTTGGTTCCAGACTTAAATTGTTCTAACATTTTTTCTAAGTCTTATTTTGATGCTTTAAGTTGTGATATTTCATTTTCACAACTTTCTAACTTAGATTTTAACAAGCTATTTTCAGTCTTTAATGCATGTTCATTTTTCCTGTATGATTCAATTTTAATCTCTAAAGAATCAAGAGTATTAGTAGACTCTTGTTTAAAAGATTCTAATTGATCGGAAAATACCAAGATGTATGTCTTCAACTTGTCATTTTCTTCAATTAGTTTCTTCTTTTCTTTAGATAGCCTTTTGTAGTGAGCATCCATCTTTAGAAATAATTTGTACATCTCATCAAACGACATTTCATTATCAGAATCTACATCAGATGAAGAACTTACTTCGTTGGATACGAAGCAGATTTGAGCTTTCTCAGTGTCAGATTCTGAGTCGGACGAGTCGCTCCACATGCTCCCCTTCACTGCTCATTTTCCTCTTCTTAACTTGGGCTTCTTTGCCTTAGGCTTTTGCGCCTCCTGATCTTGTTTGTTATTATCATATTGTTGGCATTTTTCTTTGTCAGACAATTATATTGTCTTTTTTGACTACATTCATAGCATTTTAACTCTTTATTATACCACTTGTTATTAGAGTTATTTTTTCTAGGTTGAGAAGAAGTAGAAAAAGAAGATCGTTTTCCATTCCTATTAGGCCGTTTGAAAAACTTTCTAAGTTTTCTTGCTATTAATATTAAATCATCGTCTAATTCATTATCACTATTACTATCATCATTATTTATTATGACTCAATTGATTTGAAAGCAATAGACTTATTGGTAGATTTTGATGACTCGGACTTCCGTTTGTTTAGTTTTACCTTGTATACTCTAATTGAACCTATCAATTCATCTATTTTTGTGATTGATGTTGTTTCTTCAATTGCCGTGACTTTAGGATCCCATTGAGCAGAACAGCTTTGCAACACCTTTTGAACCTTCTCGTTGTTGGTAAACGATTTTCCTAAAGCTTCAAGTGCATTGAAAATATTAGTAATCCTCAAATCCATATATGTTATGGATTTGTTCGGCAAAATTTTGAAAGATTCAAGCGCAGACATAAGCATGTTTATTTTTGACTCTTTTATACCACTAGTACCTTCATGCTTTAATTCTAGCGATTTCCACATATCGTGTGCACTTGTGCAATTTGAAACATATCCTGCTTCAGAAGTTGTTAGTCCATTCAAAATTAATTGCATAGCTTTAGCATTCATGGACATTTTTTATCTTCAGTTGACCATTCACTTTTATATTTTTCTTCTTCTTGTGTGACTCCACTAACTTGTACAATTTTCATTGGAATGTACGGCCGATCTTCAACTATAGACCATAAATCGATGTCTATAGCCAACTCAACCTAAGTTTCCAATGAACAAAATTATTTCCATCGAAAAGAGGAGGACGTTGTGTAGACATACCTTCCAACTCACCTTTTTGAGAAACTCTTGTATGTACCTTTGATTTGAGATGTACATGCTACAAAGAATTGTTGTTTCTTGGCCTTGTCTTGTTTGTATGGTGTTGAATCTTGCTTCTTTGAGTGGCGTTGGCCTCGCTCTGATACCAATTGTTGGACCATGCAACTGCAGTAAACACCACTAGAGGAGGGTGAATAGTGGTTAGTGGAAATTACACTACTACCCTTGGTTAAAATCCCCTTTGAAAACAGAATCTGAGACCACATCAGATTCATAATCAGTTTTTGAAAAATTAAAATATCAGTGTACACAACTCCAAAAATTATGCAACTTTGCAGAAATTAACTTCAATGTATTTACTAGACTGTATCCAAAAATCAGAGAAAAATAAGATTGTTTGTCCCTTCAAACAAATAAAATCATTCAGATGGTTAATCTGGACAGAATTGGATAGAATAATGTTGAATTTTGCAAATGTGTTTCTCTTTAATTACTCAACCAAAAAGGTTGATCTTTTGTTAAAACACTCCTTAGGATGTCTAGTATATGTTTCCAAAAATCCATGACCTTAAACAATTCTTGGTGAAAACAGAATGCATGTTATCTTGTAACTGGTCAGATTGCAGCTAGATTGGAGCAGTTATCTTACAATGACTTAAAGTCTGAAGTATAACTCCACCAAAAATCATGAATTTTGAAAGTGTTTGCTATTTTTTAAAGATGTGTGAAATTAGGTGAAAAATGCAGTAAAAGCGTACAGAAAAACATAAAAGTATAAAGAAAACAAGAACACCAAAGATTTATTCTGGTTTGGTCAATGTAACCTACTACATTCCCAAGGAACACTTTTCCTTGGATTTCACTATGGTATGAACACAATTACAACAAGAACCAAGATTGATCCTTGTGTTAAACACCAATCCTATTCAAGACTTGGATGAACACTTCTATGCAACTCTTGGTTGCAACACCTCTATCACCTTTTGAGATACAAGAGGCTTGTATGTTATGACCCGTAAACTTTTTTTACGTAAAAATTTGCCATTGATTACACATGCACACATGACACAAACAAACGCTAATGTATATTATATATACACACTACATACACGGAAAAAAGAAAAAGGAAAAGAAAATAAAGGAAGATAAGATTTCAAAACTAGAATCCTAATGTGATTAGGAAGTAAATACATAAAGTTAAATCAAATTACAAACTCAAAGTAAATTAGGAGAAGATAAACCTAGATATCTTAGAATTTTACCTAATATACACCTATATCTATACCTACACATATGACAAATCATTCCCATTCATCAAAATAAAATTAGGCCGGCCTTGTCTCCAAGGAACGCCACTCCCAGCCGCCCTTTATTCTTCAAAAAAAATTCCAGTTGCTGCCGCTAGCTTCAAGGGCCAAAAGAAATAATTTTTGGTCTGTTTTTCTTCCCGTTCTTCGCATATCGCTTATAATCGACACATGAGGCAAGTATCCTTACTATATTTGCTATGTTTTTTTATAAAGTTATTATAATATTTTCATATCAAATCGAATCATGCATACGTAATTGTGAGTTGTATAGATTGTTGATTGTATGTGTGTAATTGTTGTATCTATGTATCGATTCTATGTATGTATACGATATGATAGCATGAATCTTGTTGAAATATATGCTTATGGCCGCGGGTGAAGTAGAGGTTCAGGTGTGAATATGGGTGCTCAGGTTTTAATGATGTGAATGTGAGATTTATAAATGTTAACTGTGTGTGTGCATTTGTCTATGTCGTGCTTGTGCTGTGAGTTGACGTGAAGGGAGAAGATCGGCTGGAAGTGGCCAACAGGGGGATGGATGAAGGTTGTGCCATTCATATGTATAGGTTATTTTTGTGTGTGTGTCCACTGTAGTGTATTTACATTGGTTATGGGTTTTATTGTTAGTTGTTGCTGCCGATGTAAACATGACAAGAATATGTTATGCAAATACATAGTACATAAAGAAAGTATCAATGTAACTGTAAATGGATAATATAATGTTATGTAGTGACTGTCTACAATGTGTGTTTTAAATGCAACAAATAACGTTAATGTTGTAGTGTAGTGTGAGGTTACACTAAAATGTATATATAAGTTACTACGCATCTAATTGACAACTTTTTCAATGTATATTACGTATATGCATATATATTGTATTGCATGTTAGTTCCATGTGTAATTTGGCATAGTTAATATATAAAATTTTATGGTACTTTATTTTGCTGCATTATTAACACTACTTATTTGAGCAATTGTTAAATGCTAATAGTTGTGTATATTATTAATGAAATGTTATGATTGAATCAACATGATTGTTATTTTCATTGGTATCATCTAATTGTAAAATATTATCACAATAAACATTATTCCATATACTAAATGTTGTGATACAACGTTATAACATATCGTCATATTTGTTTTTTTGTATAAATTGAACACTTTGTGTGTTATTATTTACTAACGTTTATTTCTATGCGTAGCTTTCAATTACATATACCATCCAATATGCCATACACTAACACTACCAAAATGATAAATAAGCTAATTGGTTATAACATATCGTTATATTTGTAATTGTTGTACATTGTGTTGTCTTGATCTTTATATGGTGTTATTCTGACACTTTGTGTTCAAATAAATTTGATATGTCATTTTAGCTTTGATTGTATGTAGTATATGCAACATATATTATATATATGTAACAAACATTATTAACATTCTTCATTTATAATACTGTTAACGTTGCATACGATAGATTATGTTTGACTCTTATTATACACAAAGTCTGTTGCATTATATTAAATTATATTTGCATGATTATATTCACGTAAACAGTTCAAATGTTTACTTAGTAAAAAAAAGTACACCATATAATGCACTTTATAATTATAGATTTGCATTGTGTGTAAAACTTCACATTTATGTTATGTTAGTAGTGGCAGGCCACGGCCAGGCAGCGTGCCAGGCTGGCAGGGCCGTGGTAAGGTTACAGCTGGACGGGGGCTGAGTCGCGAGATCAAGTATTATGCGTAAGTATAAACGCGTATATGCACGTGTATGGGCGCGGGCATATACGTGGGTATACTTATATGTGGGCGATAAGTCAGAATTAAATATGGAAATAAAACAGTAAAAGGAAAAAGTTTAACGGTAAATGGAAATTATTTGCAAAATTGCGTGTTTTTGAAAAAGTCACCCTTACAAAGGAAATATATTGTATAGTTGGGTTTGATTCCAAACAAACGGGCCGTCCGAGCACATATTGACTAGGCTGTACGGAGCTAGGCCGCTCGGACACATTGACCGCCATTGGGCGTCCAGGAACATATTGACTACGCTGTATGAAGCTAGGCCGCCTGGATACATATTGACCATTGGGAAACCGAAACCGTAAATCTTGCAATATAAGTCACTTGTAAGGTAGGCGTCATGACCATTGCATTGCATTAGTAATAATGGACATCGCATATGAGTGCTGCAAGGGGTAATCGCATATGGATATCAGAGATGGATATCGATAGGGATGCCGTAAGGGGTAATCGCCTATGATATCAAAAAACGGAAATGGAATGGAAGATGGAATATGAGGAATGGAAAAATGGAATATGAAATGGAAATGAATAAAAGATAAGTGGTTGTCGAGTCGTTGCATACATGATTTGAAAAGCTGCATCACGGTTTTTGATTGTACTGGCTTATGTGTGCGATGACTTAGTGCGTGTGCTTTACGTGTTTGATTGTAATGAAAGGCAAAAAGGTAAATTTATTTGTAAAGAGAAGCATGCTATTTTATATTATGTCATTTATATATTTTCTTTACACTTGCTTCTCCGTGTATGATCCCGTAGTAAATATAATCGGGCTACTTGCGGGCGATGTATGTCGCTCACCCCCCTCCACTACCAATCAGTTTTGCAGATAGACAGGTAAAGAAGTTAGCAGGCCATGGAAGATCAGGACTGGAGATTTCGAGACTAAGGATATTCGGATTAGACTTTTGAGGATTTAGTTGAGGCAGTTATTTCGATATTCGAGTTTTATGTATTTTGGGTTTAGTGTTTATATACATTTGACCATTGTATCGACTTAGAATTCCCTAGACATTGTATAATGATGCTGATTATTTTATCGAGGGTATTAGTTCATAATGTTTCCGCTGATATCGATTTGCGTTACTTTGATAACGTGTAATTAAATTGTATCGACGCCTTGTATTCTCCTTAGTGAGATACGGTGGGTGAGTCGTTTCGAGTACAAAGTCTCGAGACGGGTCGCTATAGGTGGTATCAGAGAATGGCTCTAGATCCACGTTGGAAGCTTATATTTAAGGGATGATCTTAGAAATTAAGTTACGATTTTGCTTTTAAGTCACGATCTTAGACATAAGTACCGATTTTTAGTCGTTAGCAATGATTTATATTGGGCATGTTATTGGAAATAAAATGTGACCTTAGAAATTAAGTGATGATCCTACTCGTAAGTCACGATTTTAGGCATAAGCGACGATCTTGATTAAGAGCTGATCTTCGACTTAAGCATTAATTTTAGACATAAACGCTGATTATATACTAAGTATGATGTGGAAATAAGACGTGATTTTGGAATTTAAGTGATGACCTTACCCGTAAGTTACGATTTTAGACTTAAGGATTGACGATACGAGATATTGGCTCTAGAAATTAAGTTTTGATCGGAACATCAGGTGATGATTTGAACATGAGCACTGATCTTAGTCATAAGCGGTGATTATATTCTAAGCATTGAACATAGAAATAAGAAATGATTTTAGACGTAAGGAATGATGATACCAAGTGTCAATTCTAGAAATAAGGCATGACATTAGACCAAAGTGATGATTAGATAAGGGATATGCCCATGTATACCGAGGGCACTCCATACGACTCCGAATTATTTTCCTTACCTAGGTGTTGATTATATCCATTTGTACAATTCCTTATATCAGACCCCTGCAAACCAGTACCATTATGATAAAAGAACCAGGTTATGCCTCTATTTTGACAGTAGTGTCGGAATGTGACTAGGTCTAAGTTGGGATCGTACTTCTTAAGAAATGATTTGTATTAAAAACAAATTACTAAAAAGGATTTATTAGCGTTATGATCAGTAGAGTTTAGCAAATAATATCGCACAAAGGGGTTTATATTTATGAGTAAGATGTTGAATTTTAGAGTATCAATAGGCCGAAGATATTAATTTTATTAGAGATATTGATTGATAGTGATAAGCGAGCATTACTAAAATAAGTACAGTGGAATGACAAATTATTACAAATTCGGGTTAAGTGTTGATTCATAAAAACACGTAAGTATTGATGCATCGAGAAGGCTGGAACTAAAATGAAGGAAGTATGAACAAGCAGTGGTTGCTTTTCTAGTGAGATTTAACTATGCTAGAATTAGCTGTTGGAATAACCAAGTGAAGAAGTACAGTGGATCAGTGTGGCACACGGAAGCATGGTGAACTAGAATACCCTAAGTCAATTAATATTTAGTGTGCCACGCTAAGATTGGACAACTTAAGTTAAGATTTATAGGAAATGGTACATAGATGGATTTTTCACTAAATGTTTTCGTATAAGCATGTACACCAAGACATA
Source organism: Eustoma russellianum (assembly GCA_036186865.1). Classification (NCBI taxonomy): domain Eukaryota; kingdom Viridiplantae; phylum Streptophyta; class Magnoliopsida; order Gentianales; family Gentianaceae; genus Eustoma; species Eustoma russellianum. Next base: position 14,456,524 of record AP025049.1, read on the forward strand.
TTTTATACTCCAAAGGTATTTCAAAGATTTTTGCTACTAAACATTTCAAGTAGTTCAAATTTTTAGTATATTACTTTACAAGGCTATATTCTTCTCCGAACTTGTATATCAACATAATGAAACTTCAACTACTTCGACAACTCGGAAAAGTAGATATATTTTAGATGTTGATGTTTTTGAAGAACGATATATTTATATATCTCTTATATTTCTCAAACTTTGGTTTAGCTATATTTATTTTGCTAAAATGATTCTATTTGCCAACTATCGATATTGCAAGCATTTTTTCCTTAAATGCTTTGAACATACTTATCTCCTAGCGATGAATTTATTTAATTTTGTGAAGCAGAAATAGTTTCAAAATATATATACTTATTTTTTTTAAAAAGAACGGTACCTTATTCAAATTGTTTGCTGAAACTTCACACTTGTTGGGTGTTCAATTGTTATATTTTGCGAAACAACACATAGCTTTCATAATATATATTTCATTGAAAAGAAAAAGACATCTTGTTTAAATTGTTTCGTAAAAAAAGAAACTCTACTATTGTTGTGTCTCAATTGTTTTAAAGTAGTTTTAACCGTAATACTTTTGCGAACAAGTTATATCGTTGCTTTATAATGGTCATTTGAGACGCCACGTTGTCAAAATAAATACATGATACTTTGGTTATTGTGCTTACAAATTAGAAGGCATATTATTTTACACACTTAAAGCTATATTCCAAATTGTTGCTACGTAAGTTACATTTATATTTGAAGACAAATGTGTCCATAAACATACTTTGTATACTAGGTTGTTGATGATACCTCCGAAAAAGTAAGAGCATGATCATAGAACTAGTTCGCAGGTATAAGAATTTATTTTGAGAATGTGATGATAAAGAGAATGATGGTTAGCGTGTTGGAAGACTCGATGGATATTTTGGATGGTCATATAACAAAGAGATGAATCATATGTGATGAGTTAAGAATTCGGAATTGTATATTGCAATCAGTTGAACAATACACGTCAAGTGGCATAAATGGAGGTTTATAAGTTGAAATTATAGAGAATGAAGTTAAAGATTATAGTACACCTAAGAACTAATTTTAGAGGGCTGTTGATGGCCGCATATGTAAGTATGTTATAAACCGACGATTGGGATATGAAACCTCCGGTATGTTGACAGTACCCCTAAGTTTGATCTTACAACTTTAAGAAGGTATGTTATGACTTTAAATAATTGGAGGACAATGGATTAGAAATTACCTAGTAATTATAGAAAGAATGATTTGGAAGCTTTAGCCATGATAAGGAAGTGAATGATTAACGTATCGGAATACGCAATGGGGGTTTAGTACGCTCATTATCTAGGTGAATGGACCAAGTAGAACCATATTAAATCAATGAATACGTCGTATGCAAGTTTCAAGGACGAAACTTATTGTAAGGGGGAAGAATATTATGACCCGTAAACTTTCTTTTTACATAAAAATTTGCCATTGATTACACATGCACACATGACACAAACAAACGCTAATATATATTATATATACACACTACATACACGACAAAAAGAAAAAGGAAAAGAAAATAAAGGAAGATAAGATTTCAAAACTAGAATCCGAATATGATTAGGAAGTAAATAGATAAAGTTAAATCAAATTACTGTTGAGAAATATGTTTGGATAATTTTCAAAGTCATGATTTTAAGTGATGAATACTTAAAAATGTCACATATGGTGTTATAAATGAAAGAGTTGAATAAGTGAAGAAAAATGACACGATGTCTAGGGTTGTTAGAAATATTTTTCTAAAATGTAATAAAATAGTTGTTTTTATTTTTACATGATTTATATATGTTTATCATGTTGAGATTATGTGATTTTTATGATGATAATATCTTGTGACTAATGTGCCCTCGAAGTTTCTACAACTTACCAAAAAGGGCAAAAGTGGTATTTTGAGTTTTGTAGGTACTCGACATGGTGAATATGATTCAAGAAGATATTATCATCTTATTTATTATCAAGAAGGTGTTATTATATTTAATTCTGACCATCGGGGTCATTTCTGGAGTTTTATGTCACTAGGGGCATTTTGGTCAGTTTACCCCCGAAGACAGTTTCGGTATTTTTACTCAAGGAATCTCTTGAGTATCTTATTATATTCATTCTGGAGTTCATTTAATATATTCTTGAAGATTATTTGGTGGTTTTCTATTTTATTCTCTCATTTGATGATTTTATCGACGGTAGCGGGATATGTGACGGTATTCGATGTCACGTTCTATTTTCTCTTGAAGACTCTTATATATATGTTATTGGAGGTTCTTAATCATCATTTTTCAGAGATTACAAGGTGTCCTTGGTGCAAGATTCATCACAATATGTCAAGGAGAAATGGGAATTTTGATATTATATGTTGACATAACCTTGTCAACTATTATTTGTTGATTTCTTCTCAAAAATCTAAGTTAGTATACATATACACAGCCTCCAAAACGTGATTATACAGGTGGAGATGATGTTTTTCTCATTTTATGAGTTGGAGACAAGAAGACAAGCCAAAAGCAAGCTAGTTGGCAAAAGTTGCCAACTTGAAATTTCAAATTTGAATGTAATGGAGACAAGGTTGTTGGAGATGATTATGGAGGTGTTTTAATTCAAAATTCTCAGCCATCTCATGGTGTAAAAGTTGGAGAGAATATGTGTTGAGAAATATGTTTGGATAATTTTCAAAGTCATGATTTTAAGTGATGAATACTGAAAAATGTCACACATGGTGTTATATGTGATTAAAAGTTGAACAAGTTCACATCGATCGATCTATGTAAGGCAGATAAGTTTAAGACCTTTCTGTGAGACATCGATCTCTAAACCTAAGACACATCAATCGATCGATGTATATCAAACTCTCACTTCGATCGATCGATGTAGGTCAGAGGCAAAACCTGAACCTTTATGTGAGACATCGATCTATGAAGCTGAGGCACTTCGATCGATCGATGTCTATAGTTTTTAGAAATAATTTTCTAAAATGTGATAAAATGGTTGTTTTCATTTGTACATGATTTATATATGCTCATTATGTGCTTATTATGTGTTTTTGGTGATTATTATTGTCTTGCGACTAACGTGCCTTGGAAGTTTCTACAACTTACCAAAAAGGGCAAAATTGGTATTTTAAGTTTTGTAGGAACATCATATGGTGAAAAATATTTCAAGTGCATATTATTATCTTGGTTATCATGACAAAGGTGGTATTGTGATTATTTTTGATCATCGGGGGCATTTCTGGAGTTTTCTCACACCAGGGGTATTTTGGTCATTTTACCCCCAAGGGTATTTTTAGTATTTTCACTCAAAGAATCTCTTGAGCATATTATTATCTTCATTCTGGAGCTGTGTTATTATTATTTTGAAGATTATATGGTGATCTTATATCTTATTCTCTCAACCGATGATATTATTGACTATAGCTGGATATGTGACGATTTGAGATGTCACATTCTATTTTTTCTTGAAGACCCTCTTATATATGTTATAAGAGGATATTAATCATCATCGTTTAGAGATTACAAGGTGTCCTTGGTGCAAGATTCATCACAATATGTAAAGGAGAAGAAAGTATGAATTTTGGTGTTATATGTTGACATAATCTTGTCAACACTTATTCATTATTTTTTATTCACAAAATATGAGTTGGTATACATACATACAACATCAAAAACGTCCATAAACAGGTGGAGAAAGTGGTATACTCATTTTATGAGTTGGGGACAAGAAGACAAACCAAAAGCAAGCTAATTGGCAAAAGTTGTCAACTTGAAATTTCAAATTTGAAGTTAATGGAGACAAGGTTGTTGGGGATGATTATGGAGGTGCTTTATTTCAAAATTCTCAGCCATCACATGGTCTAAAAGTTGGAGAGAATATGCCATCCATTCACACTATAAATAGGAGGCAAGGTGAAGAAGAGAAGACATACACTTGAAAGCAAAAATTGAAGATTGTTGTCTTGCTATTCTCTTCTCATATTTTCGTTCATACTTTGTGTAGCTAAGGTGTTCCATTTCTAGTTGTTGTCCAGCTACACTATACACACCTTCTTGTGTCTTATTTGTAAGATTGATTAGCCAAATCTATAAGGCTACATCAATAGGTGATAGAGGTGTTGCAACCAAGAGTTGCATAAAGGTGTTCATCCAAGTCTTGAATAGGGTTGGTGTTTAACCCAAGGATCAAGCTTGGTTCTTGCTGTAATTTGGTTCATACCATAGTGAAATCCAAGGAAAGGTGTTCCTTGGGACTGGAGTAGGTCACATTGACCGAACCAGGATAAATTCTCGGTGTTCTTCTCTTGTTTCTTTATTTCTATTTTCTGCCCGTTTTTGACTGCAGTTTTCACACCACTTCTCACAATTTGAAAAAATAGGTAAACATTTTCAAAATTCGTGATTTTTGGTGGAGTTATACTTCAGACTGTTAGCTTTCATTTGCAACAAGAATCACTTGATTTGAGCAAGGGAAAGTTAGTCTTTCAGTCTTTGCAAGATAACTGCTCCAATCTGGCTGCAATCTGACCAGTTTTGAGAAAACTTAAATTCTGTATTTTTCAAGAGTTGGGTAAGGTCAGGGCCTTTTTGAAACTTCATCTACACATCCTAAAGAGTGTTTTGATATAAAGATCAACCTTTTTGGTTGAGTATTCAAAGAGAAACACGTTTTGCAAAATCAGCAACATTCTGTCCAATTTTGTCCAGATTGACCATCTGAATATTTTTATTTATTTGAAGGGCCAAACGATCTTATGTTTGTCTGATTTTTGGATAGAGTCTTGTTAACTCATTGAAGATACATTCTGAAAAGTTTCATAATTTTTGGAGTTGTGTACAATTATTAGTGAATTTTTGAAAAAACGGGTTCTGAATCTGAGGTGGTTTCAGATTCTGTTTTCAAAAGGGGATTTTAACAAAGGGTTGTAGTGTAATTTCCGCTAACCACTATTCACCCCCCCTCTAGTGGTGTTTATTGCAGATGCACGGTCCAACATTTGGTATCAGAGCCAGACCAACACCACTCAAAAGAAGCAAGATTCAACACCATACAAACAATACAAGGCCAAGAAACAACAATTCATTATATACTGCTTGTCTCAAATCCAAGGTACATACTATGGCTATTGTTTCTCACAAAGGTGAGTTGGAAGGTATGTCTACACAACGTCCTCCTCTTTTTGATGGCAATAATTTTGTTCATTGGAAACTAAGAATGAGGCTATTCTTAATGGTTATAGACATCGATTTATGGTCTATAGTTGAAGATGGGCCGTACATTCCAATGAAAGCTATACAAGTTAGTGGAGTCACTCAAGAAGTCGAAAAATATAAAAGTGAATGGTCATCGGATGATAAAAAGAAAATGTCCATGAATGCTAAAGCTATGCAATTACTTTTGAATGGACTTACAACTTCTGAAGCAGGATATGTGTCAAATTGCACAAGCGCACATGACATGTGGAAATCACTTGTATTAAAGCATAAAGGTACTAGTGGTGTTAAAGAGTCAAAAATAAACATGCTTATGACTGAATTAGAGACTTTCAAAATGTTGCCTAACGAATCCATAACATCTATGGATTTGAGAATTACTAACATTTTCAATGCACTTGAAGCTTTAGGTAAATCTTTTACCAACAATGAGAAAGTTCAAAAGGTGCTGCGAAGCCTTCCCGCTGAATGGGATCCAAAGGTTACGGCAATTGAAGAAACGAAGTCAATTACTAAGATGGACGAATTAATAGGCTCACTCAAAGTATATGAGGTAAAATTGAATCAACGAAAATCTGAATTATCAAAGCCGTCAAGTAAGTCGATTGCTTTTAAATCATCTGAGCCATCTCATAGAAACAACGATGAAAGTAATAGCGATATTGAATTAGATGATGATTTAATATTAATAGCTAGAAAACTTAGAAAGTTTTTCAAAAGGCCTAATCAAAATAGACAACAGTCTTCTTCGTCTTCTTCTCAAACAAAGAAAAATAATTTTAATAATAAAAAGTGGAATAATAAAGAATTAAAGTGTTATGAATGCGGTCAAAAAGGACATATTTCATACGACTGTCCCACGAAGAAAAATAATAACAACAACAACAATAATAAACAAGCCAAAGACAAGGAGGCTCAAACGACAAAGACAAAGGAGTCTAAGGCAAGAAAAGGGAAACGAGCAATGAAGGTGAGGAAGCTCAAGTCTGCTTCGTATCCAATGAGGTATGTTCTTCTTCTGATAGTGACATGACACTTGATGAAATGTATGAAGAATTCCTAAGAATGCATGCTCACTGTAAGAAGCTCTCTAAAGAAAAGAAGAAACTAGTTGAAGAAAATGACAAGTTGAAGACGTCCAACTTGGAATTTTCCGATCAACTAGAATCTCTTAAACAAGAGTCTACTAATACTCTTGATTCTTTAGAGAATAAAATTGAATCATATAGGAAAGATGAACATAAGATAAAAATGGAAAATAAGATGTTAAAATCTAAGATAGAAAGTTGTGAACATGAAATAACACAACTTAAGTCGTCTAAACTTAACTTAGAAAAAATGTTAGAACAATTTAAATCGGGTGCAAATATGTTAGATACACTTATCTCATCACAAAAGTATGGTAATGATAAAACCGGCTTAGGCTATAAAGAAGAAAATGAAAAAGTAAATAAAAAGACTAAGTTTGTTTCATCTAGTACAAAGTTACCATATAATACAACAAAATCAACTTTGCCTGCTTCTACACCTTCGTCTACTTATATCAAGGCAAAAATGCAACATACACCCATAAAAGCACACACGCATAAACATACATCTAGGCCAAACTTTGCATCTAGACAACATATAAATTATGCCTACATGTATACAAATGCAACTAGACCGAATAAAATGCATACAACTTATTATGAACCTAAGTATAGGCAACACTCTTATAAGTCTTATAGAAATGCCTACAAACACACTTATATAGCGCCATATAAGAAACAAATTCACATGCCTTATACCCATCATAAATCTCGGCCATCCTATAATGATTATCAACCATGGCACAACATGTATAACAATGAATCTTCACTTATGTGGAATAATCATGTATATGCTAATTCTTCTTATTTTCCAAATTATAACAATGCTAAAAATGTGCCTAGAAGGTATATTCAAGTTTGGATACCTAAGGGATATCTAAACAAGAATAGTGCCCCTAACATTCAAGGACCCAAATAAAGGGTACCTAAAACTTTGTCTCCATTGTAGGATAAACGCAAGGAATGCAAGAAGGAGGCAAAGTCAAAGAATCTAAAAACCAAATGGTTTTTAGATAGTGGATGTTCGAGGCATATGACGGGGAACCCCAAACTAAACATCGAATTGGAACACATCAAGGATGGAGGAAAAGTAACATTCGGTGACAACAACAAAGGACAAGTTGTTGGAAAAGGAACAATTGGGGACCCTAACACATTTCAAATACGAAATGTGTTATTAGTAAGCAATCTATCTTATAATTTACTTAGTATTTCTCAACTTATAGATTGTGGTTATAATGTCTCCTTTCTTCCCAATTCTTGTGATATAATAAATGAAAAAGGAGAAACGGTCTTAAAAGGAAATAGAGATGGAAATATTTATACTCTTACCTTAGATAACATGTTAGATGCTAAGGTTAAGTGTCTAATATCACATGACTTAGATGTAAATTTATGGCATAGAAGATTAGGCCATATAGGAATTTCAACTATTAAGAAATTATCTAAGAAGAATTTAATTAGAGGAATGCCTAAGTTAGACTTAGATAATTTTCAAATGTGTGAAACATGTATTAAGGGAAAACACATTAAAGAAACCTTAAAACCGAAACATGAAGTGAGTACTAGTCATTTACTAGAATTGCTTCACTTAGACTTATTTGGTCCAAGTAGGACAAGAAGTCTAGGTGGACACTACTATGTGTGTGTCATAGTAGATGATTACTCACGCTACACATGGACATTGTTCTTAACACACAAAGACGATGCTCCATTAGCAATCAAAACTCTTATTAAGCAACTTGAAAATATTTATGAAGAAAATATTAAAAGAATTAGAAGCGATAGAGGTGGTGAATTTAAAAACAAAGATGTAATAAAATTTTGCGAACTATATGGAATAAAACATGAATTCTCACCACCTAGAACACCACAACTTAATGGAGTTGTTGAACGTAAAAATAGAACAATTCAAGAAGTTGCTAGGACAATGCTGTGTGAAAATAAATTACCTAAATATTTATGGGCTGAAGCTGTTAGTTGTGCATGCTATATTATAAATAGGCTCACTATTAGAAAGAAATTAAATAAAACGCCTTATGAATTGCTAAACAATAGACAACCTAAGATAGATTATCTTAAAGTATTTGGATGTAAATGTTTTGTGCTGAACACTAAGGATAATCTAGATAAATTTGAACAAAAGTCTATTGAATGCATATTTGTTGGGTATTCAACTAACTCAAGAGCATATAGGTGTTATAATCCTGCATCTAGAAAAATAATTGAATCCATACATGTGAAATTCAATGAAAATGCATGCTTTGAAGTTAGTGATAAACATCAACATAAACAAGAAAATAATGTTGAAAATATGTTTGATGATGATGATATATTACTTGAGCCTGTTCATGATCATCTAGAACCAACTTCCCCTGAACAAGATGTGCATGAACCTTTAGGTGAAATAAATCAAGAAATTTTACAATTGGAAGATAATCTATCTAACTTACAGGATGTTCCAATCGTATATGAAAATGTTCACACGAATGAAACATTTGAACTAGAAGAAGGTGAACTTAGTCAACTTAGGAATTGGTGGCTTATAGAAGATAAACATAAACACCCCAAAGAGCTAATCATTGGTGATCCAAGTGTTGGGGTTAGAACACGTAGAAATATAAGTCAACTTGAAGGACATAGCTTAATCTCACAATTAGAACCTAAGAACGTAAAGGAAGCCTTAGGTGACATATCATGGATAGATGCTATGCATGAGGAATTAAATCAATTCACAAGGAACAACGTGTGGGACTTAGTACCTAAACCTGAAGACAAGTCTATCATAGGAACTAAATGGGTTTTTAGGAATAAAATGGATGAACAAGGAAATATTACAAGGAATAAGGCTAGACTAGTCGCACAAGGTTATAATCAACAAGAAGGAATAGATTATGAAGAAACATTTGCACCCGTTGCACGACTAGAAGCAATTAGATTATTACTTGCGATTGCAAGTATAAGCAAAATTAAGCTCTTCCAAATGGATGTCAAGAGTGCGTTCTTGAATGGATACATCCAAGAAGAAGTGTTTGTAAAACAACCTCCTGGATTCGAAGATCCGAAGAATCCGAACCATGTTTATAAGCTTAAGAAAGCTCTATATGGTTTAAAACAAGCTCCAAGAGCTTGGTATGATAGATTTGCAAACTTTCTTATTGCAAATAATTATCAAAGGGGACCATCGACAACACATTATTCCTAAGAAGAAAAGGTAATGATTTGTTAATAGTTCAAATATACGTAGATGATATAATCTTTGGTTCAACCAACCCTACTTTAGTAAAAGACTTCGAAGAATGTATGAAGTCAGATTTTGAAATGTCAATGGTAGGAGAGTTGAATTATTTCTTAGGACTTCAAATCAAACAAACCCCTCAAGGAATTCACATTAGCCAACTTAAGTATGTCAATGATATGATTAAGAAGTTTGGCTTTGAAGAGTTGAAACCTACAACTACCCCTATGAGTGTTAGTACCAAACTTGATAAGGATGAAAATGGTAAACCTTTTGATGACACACTTTATAGGTCTATGATTGGCTCATTGTTATACTTAACTGCATCAAGACCTGATATTATGTTTAGTGTGTGTATATGTGCTAGGTTTCAATCTTGTCCTAAGGTATCACATTACAATGCAGTGAAAAAGATCTTTAGATATCTTAAGCATACACCTCACTTAGGATTGTGGTATGATAGAAACGCTAAGTTGGAATTACACGCATATAGTGATGCTGATTATGGTGGTTGCAGGTTAGATAGAAAATCCACTAGCGGTACATGTCAATTTATAGGAACCAATTTGATCTCTTGGTTTTCTAAAAAGCAAGCTAGTGTAGCTCTTTCTACCACTGAAGCCGAGTATATTGCTTTGAGTTTGTGTACTACCAAAATACTTTGGCTTAAACAGCAACTTAGTGATTTTGGCATTAAAATGAATAAGATTCCAATTTTCTGTGATAGCACAAGTGCAATCAATCTTTCCCGGAATCCGGTACTTCATTCTAAGGCCAAACACATTGAGGTGTGATACCACTTTCTTCGCGATCATGTTCAAAATGAGGACATAGTGATAAACCATATAAGAACTGATCACCAAATCGCTGACATCTTCACCAAACCCCTTAATCAAGCCACTTTTGAAAACTTACGAGCCAAATTAGGAATGATGACTTACGATACCATTGTATAGTTCTATCTTTTGCATGATTTGCAAAATAAAGGGGGAGATAGAATAAGAACATGATTTTAGTTGGTAAGTCATGTTTTAGTTGGTAAGTCATGATGAATCATATGCTAAGTTTTATTGGTATAAATTTTGGAGCATAGGTTAAGGGGGAGAGTATGAGTTGAGGGGGAGCAGCATACTATTTAAACGTTGAAAACATAGTTGAAAACATTTGGTTAAACTTTTGGTTATAAGTTGTGACATTAAAATCATGTTAGGTTATTTTGAAAATCATCCAAAAGGGGGAGAATGTTGAGAAATATGTTTGGATAATTTTCAAAGTCATGATTTTAAGTGATGAATACTTAAAAATGTCACACATGGTGTTATATGTGATTAAAAGTTGAACAAGTTCACATCGATCGATCTATGTAAGGCAGATAAGTTTAAGACCTTTCTGTGAGACATCGATCTCTAAACCTAAGACACATCAATCGATCGATGTATATCAAACTCTCACTTCGATCGATCGATGTAGGTCAGAGGCAAAACCTGAACCTTTATGTGAGACATCGATCTATGAAGCTGAGGCACTTCGATCGATCGATGTCTAGAGTTTTTAGAAATAATTTTCTAAAATGTGATAAAATGGTTGTTTTCATTTGTACATGATTTATATATGCTCATTATGTGCTTATTATGTGTTTTTGGTGATTATTATTGTCTTGCGACTAACGTGCCTTGGAAGTTTCTACAACTTACCAAAAAGGGCAAAATTGGTATTTTAAGTTTTGTAGGAACATCATATGGTGAAAAATATTTCAAGTGCATATTATTATCTTGGTTATCATGACAAAGGTGGTATTGTGATTATTTTTGATCATCGGGGGCATTTCTGGAGTTTTCTCACACCAGGGGTATTTTGGTCATTTTACCCCCAAGGGTATTTTTAGTATTTTCACTCAAGGAATCTCTTGAGCATATTATTATCTTCATTCTGGAGCTGTGTTATTATTATTTTGAAGATTATATGGTGATCTTATATCTTATTCTCTCAACCGATGATATTATTGACTATAGCTGGATATGTGACGATTTGAGATGTCACATTCTATTTTTTCTTGAAGACCCTCTTATATATGTTATAATAGGATATTAATCATCATCGTTTAGAGATTACAAGGTGTCCTTGGTGCAAGATTCATCACAATATGTAAAGGAGAAGAAAGTATGAATTTTGGTGTTATATGTTGACATAATCTTGTCAACACTTATTCATTATTTTTTATTCACAAAATATGAGTTGGTATACATACATACAACATCAAAAACGTCCATAAACAGGTGGAGAAGGTGGTATACTCATTTTATGAGTTGGGGACAAGAAGACAAACCAAAAGCAAGCTAATTGGCAAAAGTTGTCAACTTGAAATTTCAAATTTGAAGTTAATGGAGACAAGGTTGTTGGAGATGATTATGGAGGTGCTTTATTTCAAAATTCTCAGCCATCACATGGTCTAAAAGTTGGAGAGAATATGTCATCCATTCACACTATAAATAGGAGGCAAGGTGAAGAAGAGAAGACATACACTTGAAAGCAAAAATTGAAGATTGTTGTCTTGCTATTCTCTTCTCATATTTTCGTTCATACTTTGTGTAGCTAAGGTGTTCCATTTCTAGTTGTTGTCCAGCTACACTATACACACCTTCTTGTGTCTTATTTGTAAGATTGATTAGCCAAATCTATAAGGCTACATCAATAGGTGATAGAGGTGTTGCAACCAAGAGTTGCATAAAGGTGTTCATCCAAGTCTTGAATAGGGTTGGTGTTTAACCCTAGGATCAAGCTTGGTTCTTGCTGTAATTTGGTTCATACCATAGTGAAATCCAAGGAAAGGTGTTCCTTGGGACTGGAGTAGGTCACATTGACCGAACCAGGATAAATTCTTGGTGTTCTTCTCTTGTTTCTTTATTTCTATTTTCTGCCCGTTTTTGACTGCAGTTTTCACACCACTTCTCACAATTTGAAAAAATAGGTAAACATTTTCAAAATTCGTGATTTTTGGTGGAGTTATACTTCAGACTGTTAGCTTTCATTTGCAACAAGAATCACTTGATTTGAGCAAGGGAAAGTTAGTCTTTCAGTCTTTGCAAGATAACTGCTCCAATCTGGCTGCAATCTGACCAGTTTTGAGAAAACTTAAATTCTGTATTTTTCAAGAGTTGGTTAAGGTCAGGGCCTTTTTGGGTTGGATTTGTATGATTGACTAGCCAAATTTATAAGGCTACATCAATAGGTGGTAGAGGTGTTGTAATCAAGAGTTGCATAGATGTGATTATCCAAGTCTTGAATAGGGTTGGTATTTAACCCAAGGATCAAGCTTGGTTCTTGCTGTAATTTGGTTCATACCATAGTGAAATCCAAGGAAAGGTGTTCCTTGGGACTGGAGTAGGTCACATTGACCGAACCAGGATAAATTCTTGGTGTTCTTGTCTTCTTTACATTTTTCTGTTTTCTGCCCTTTTTCACTACAGATTTCACACAACTTTTCACGTTTTTAAAAAATAGGTTTCAGCATGTGTGAAGACATGGTGTGGCCGAATTCTTAAGCTTATTTGTGTCTAAGTTCATTTCTTAATTGGCAGCAATACCTACCATAAGTTTTTGATTCATTTTTATGATGAAAATTCAAAGAAAAATGGTAATGATTTGAACTTTATCCCCATGATGCACATGCTGAAAATTCAGCATGGCAAGAATGTTATGGCCGAAATTTTGGGCATGGATTTGGAAGACTTTCTTTGTCTTGCAATTTATGATGTATCTCTTGATTTATGGAATGATTTTATGATTGATTTTTGGCACATGTTAAAGTGTATATCTCAGATTTTTTCCATGTCATCATGATGACAATGTTGAACCAATAAGGAGGTGCCAAGTAAGCAAAGATTCAAAATTCGTGATTTTTGGTGAAGTTATACTTCAGACTGTTAGTTTTCATTTGCAACAAGAATCACTTGATTTGAGCAAGGGAAAGTTAGTCTCTCAGTCATTGCAACATAACTGCTCCAATCTGGCTGCAATCTGACCAGTTTTGAGAAAACTTGAATTCTGTATTTATCCATAATTGTTTGAGGTCAGGGCCTTTTCGAAACATTAACTAGACTTTCTAAGGAGTGTTTTGATATAAAGATTAATCTTTTTGGTCAAGTATTCAAAGAGAAATACATTTTACAAAATCAGCAACATTCTGTCCAATTCTGTCCTGTTTGACCATCTGAATCTTTTTATTTGTTTGAAGGGTCAAACAATCTTATTTATATCTGATTTTTGGACAGCGTCTTGGTAACACATTGAAGTTCAATTCTGGAAAGTTCTACGATTTTTTGGGGTTGTGTACATTTATTTGTGAATTTTTCAAAAACGGGTTCTGAATCTGAGGCGGTCTCAGGTGCTGTTTTCAAAGGGGATTTTAACAAAGGGTTGTAGTGTAATTTCCACTAACCACTATTCACCCCCCTCTAGTGGTGTTTATTGTAGGTGCACGGTCCAACATTTGGTATCAGAGCCAGACCAACACCACTCAAAAGAAGCAAGATTCAACACCGGACAAACAAGACAAGGCTAAGAAGCAAAAAATCATAGTTGCCTGCTAATCCCAAATCAAGAAGGTTTGGAGCATTTGTATTCACTTGATTAAAGATTCAAGGTATTTATCTAAAATCATACATCATGTCATCTATCTCTCATAAAGGAGCGTTCTCAAAGTCTACGAAAGAGGTAACATCTACTCCTGATTTTGATTCTAATAATGAGATGACTTTCGATGAAATGTATGATGAATTCATGAAAATGCATGCTCATTGTAAAAGGTTGTCAAAAGAGAAAAAGAAACTAATTGAAGAAAATGACAAGTTGAAGACAACCAACTTGGAACTTTCTAATCAATTAGAATCTTTCAAACAAGAGTCATCAAATGCTCTTGATTGGTTAAAGACTAAAATTGAGTCATCTAGAAATAATGAACAAACCTTAAGAACCGAAAATAGTGCGTTGAAAACCAAGATGCATGATTATGAAAATGAAGTGTCTACACTTAAATCATGCAAACTAGGCTTAGAGAAAACCTTAGAACAGTTTAAATCCGGTACAAACATGTTAGACACACTCATCTCATCACAAAAGTATGGTAATGATAAAACCGGCTTAGGCTATAAAGAAGAAAATGAAAAAGTAAATAAAAAGACTAAGTTTGTTTCATCTAGTACAAAGTTGCCATATAATACAATAAAATCAACTTTGTCTGCTACATCTTCTTCTACACCTTCTTCTACTAATATCAAGGCAAAAATACAACATACACCCATAAAAGCACACATGCATAAACATACATCTAGGCCAAACTTTGCATCTCGACAACCTAGAAATTATGCCTATATGTATACAAATACAACGAGACATAATAAAATGCATTCAACATATTATAAACCTAAGTATATGCAACACTCTTATAAGTCTTATAGAAATGCCTATGAACACACTTATACGGTGCCATATAAGAAACAAAATCGCATGCCTTATGCACATTATAAAATTCGGCAATCCTATAATGATTATCAACCATGGCACAACATGTATAACAATGCATCTTCACTTATGTGGAATAATCATGTATATGCTAATTCTTCTTATTTTCCAAATTATAACAACGCTAAAAATGTTCCTAAAAGGTATATTCAAGTTTGGATACCTAAGGGATATCTAAACAAGAATAGTGCCCCTAACATTCAAGGACCCAAATAAAGGGTACCTAAAACTTTGTCTCCATTGTAGGAAAAACGCAAGGAATGCAACAAGGAGGCAAAGTCAAAGAATCTGAAAACCAAATGGTTTTTAGATAGTGGATGTTCGAGGCATATGACGGGGAACCCCAAACTATTCATCGAATTGGAACATATCAAGAATGGAGGAAAAGTAATATTCGGTGACAACAACAAAGGACAAGTTGTTGGAAAAGGAACAATTGGGGATCCTAACACATTTCAAATATGAAATGTGTTATTAGTAAGCAATCTATCTTATAATTTACTTAGTATGTCTCAACTTATAGATTGTGGTTATAATGTCTCCTTTCTTCCCAATTCTTGTGATATAATAAATGAAAAGGAGAAACGGTTTTAAAAGGAAATAGAGATGGAAATATTTATACTCTTACCTTAGATAACATGTTAGATGCTAAGGTTAAGTGTCTAATATCACATGACTTAGATGTAAATTTATGGCATAGAAGATTAGGCCATATAGAAATTTCAACTATTAAGAAATTGTCTAAGAAGAATTTAATTAGAGGAATGCCTAAGTTAGACTTAGATAATTTTCAAATGTGTGAAATATGTATTAAGGGAAAACACATTAAAGATACCTTAAAACCGAAACATGAAGTGAGTACTAGTCATGTACTGGAATTTCTTCACTTAGACTTATTTGGTCCCAATAGGACAAGAAGTCTAGGTGGACACTACTATGTGTGTGTCATAGTAGATGATTACTCACGCTACACATGGACATTGTTCTTAACACACAAAGATGATGCTCCATCAGCAATCGAAATTCCTATTAAGAAACTTGAAAACATTTATGAAGAAAATGTTAAAAGAATTAGAAGTGATAGAGGTGGAGAATTTAAAAACAAAGACGTAATCAAATTTTGCAAACTATATGGAATCAAACATGAATTCTCACCACCTAGAATACCACAACTCAATGGAGTTGTTGAACGTAAAAATAGAACGATTCAAGAAGTTGCTAGGACAATACTGTGTGAAAATAAATTACCTAAATATTTATGGGCCGAAGCTGTTAGTTGTGGATGCTATATTATAAATAGGCTCACTATTAGAAAGAAATTAAATAAAACGCCTTATGAATTGCTAAACAATAGACAACCTAAGATAGATTATCTTAATGTATTTGGAGGTAAATGTTTTGTGCTGAACACTAAGGATAATCTAGATAAATTTGAACAAAAGTCTATTGAATGCATATTTGTTGGGTATTCAACTAACTCAAGAGCATATAGGTGTTATAATCCTGCATCTAGAAAAATAATTGAATCCATACATGTGAAATTCAATGAAAATGCATGCTTTGAAATTAGTGATAAACATCAACATAAACAAGAAACAAATCCTTGAGGGGTTTGTTTGATTTGAAGTCCTAAGAAATAATTCAACTCCCCTACCATTGACATTTCAAACTGTGACTTCATACATTCTTCGAAGTCTTTTACTAAAGTAGGGTTGGTTGAACCAAAGATTATATCATCTACGTATATTTGGACTATTAACAAATCATTACCTTTTCTTCTTAGGAATAATGTGTTGTCGATGGTCCCCCTTTGATAATTATTTGCAATAAGAAAGTTTCCAAATCTATCATACCAAGCTCTTGGAGCTTGTTTTAAACCATTTAGAGCTTGCTTAAGCTTATAAACATGGTTAGAATTCTTTGGATCTTCAAATCCAGGGGGTTGTTTGACAAACACCTCTTCTTGGATGTATCCATTCAAGAACACACTCTTGACATCCATTTGGAAGAGCTTAATTTTGCTTAGACTTGCAATCTCAAGTAACAATCTAATTGCTTCTAGTCGTGCAACGGGTGCAAAGGTTTCTTTATAATCTATTCCTTCTTGTTGATTATAGCCTTGTGCGACTAGTCTAGCCTTATTCCTTGTAATATGTCCTTGTTCATCCATTTTATTTCTAAAGACCCATTTAGTTCCTATGATAGACTTGTCTTCAGGTTTAGGTACTAAGTCCCACACGTTGTTCCTTGTGAATTGATTTAATTCTTCATGCATAGCATCTATCCATGATATGTCACCTAAGGCTTCCTTTACGTTCTTAGGTTCTAATTGTGAGATTAAGCTATGTCCTTCAAGTTGACTTATATTTCTACGTGTTCTAACCCCAACACTTGGATCCCCAATGATTAGTTCTCTAGGGTGCCACCAATGCCTAGATTGATTAGGTTCACCCTCATCTTGTTCAAATGTTTCATTACATTAGCCAACTTAAGTATGTCAATGATATGATTAAGAAGTTTGGCTTTGAAGAGTTGAAACCTACAACTACCCCTATGAGTGTTAGTACCAAACTTGATAAGGATGAAAATGGCAAACCTTTTGATGACACGCTTTATAGGTCTATGATTGGCTCATTGTTATACTTAACTGCATCAAGACCTGATATTATGTTTAGTGTGTGTATGTGTGCTAGGTTTCAATCTTGTCCTAAGGTATCACATTACAATGCAGTGAAAAAGATCTTTAGATATCTTAAGCATACACCTCACTTAGGATTGTGGTATGATAGAAACGCTAAGTTGGAATTACACGCATATAGTGACGCTGATTTTGGTGGTTGCAGGTTAGATAGAAAATCCACTAGCGGTACATGTCAATTCATAGGAACCAATTTGATCTCTTGGTTTTCTAAAAAGCAAGCTAGTGTAGCTCTTTCTACCACTGAAGCTGAGTATATCGCTTTGAGTTTATGTACTACCCAAATACTTTGGCTTAAACAGCAACTTAGTGATTTTGGCATTAAAATGAATAAGATTCCAATTTTCTGCGATAGCACAAGTGCAATCAATCTTTCCCGGAATCCGGTGCTTCATTCTAAGTCCAAACACATTGAGGTGCGATACCACTTTCTTCGTGATGATGTTCAAAATGAGGACATAGTGATAAACCATATAAGAACTGATTACCAAATCGCTGACATCTTCACCAAACCCCTTAATCAAGCCACTTTTGAAAACTTACGAGCCAAATTAGGAATGATGACTTACGATACCATTGTATAGTTCTATCTTTTGCATGATTTGCAAAATAAAGGGGAGATAGAATAAGAACATGATTTTAGTTGGTAAGTCATGTTTTAGTTGGTAAGTCATGATGAATCATATGCTAAGTTTTTATTGGTATAAATTTTGGAGCATAGGTTAAGGGGGAGAGTATGAGTTGCGGGGGAGCGGCATACTATTTAAAAGTCGAAAACATAGTTGAAAACATTTGGTTAAACTTTTGGTTATAAGTTGTGACATTAAAATCATGTTAGGTTATTTTGAAAATCATCCAAAAGGGAGAGAATGTTGAGAAATATGTTTGGATAATTTTCAAAGTCATGATTTTAAGTGATGAATACTTAAAAATGTCACATATGGTGTTATAAATGAAAGAGTTGAATAAGTGAAGAAAAATGACACGATGTCTAGGGTTGTTAGAAATATTTTTCTAAAATGTGATAAAATAGTTGTTTTTATTTTTACATGATTTATATATGTTTATCATGTTGTGATTATGTGATTTTTATGATGATAATATCTTGTGACTAATGTGCCCTCGAAGTTTCTACAACTTACCAAAAAGGGCAAAAGTGGTATTTTGAGTTTTGTAGGTACTCGACATGGTGAATATGATTCAAGAAGATATTATCATCTTATTTATTATCAAGAAGGTGTTATTATATTTAATTCTGACCATCGGGGTCATTTCTGGAGTTTTATGTCACTAGGGGCATTTTGGTCAGTTTACCCCCGAAGACAGTTTCGGTATTTTTCCTCAAGGAATCTCTTGAGTATCTTATTATATTCATTCTGGAGTTCATTTAATATATTCTTGAAGATTATTTGGTGGTTTTCTATTTTATTCTCTCATTTGATGATTTTATCGACGGTAGCGGGATATGTGACGGTATTCGATGTCACGTTCTATTTTCTCTTGAAGACTCTTATATATATGTTATTGGAGACTCTTAATCATCATCTTTCAGAGATTACAAGGTGTCCTTGGTGCAAGATTCATCACAATATGTCAAGGAGAAATGAGAATTTTGATATTATATGTTGACATAACCTTGTCAACTATTATTTGTTGATTTCTCCTCAAAAATCTGAGTTGGTATACATATACACAGCCTCCAAAACGTGATTATACAGGTGGAGATGATGTTTTTCTCATTTTATGAGTTGGAGACAAGAAGACAAGCCAAAAGCAACCTAGTTGGCAAAAGTTGCCAACTTGAAATTTCAAATTTGAATGTAATGGAGACAAGGTTGTTGGAGATGATTATGGAGGTTTTTTAATTCAAAATTCTCAGCCATCTCATGGTATAAAAGTTGGAGAGAATATGCCATCTATTCACACTATAAATAGGAGGCAAGGTGAAGAAGAGATGACACACACTTGAAAGCAAAAATTGAAGATTGTTGTCTTGCTATTCTCTTCTCATATTTTTGTTCATACTTTGTGTAGCTAAGGTGTTCCAATTTTTCTGTTGTCCAGCTACACTATACACACCTTCTTGGGTTGGATTTGTATGATTGATTAGCCAAATTTATAAGGCTACATCAATAGGTGGTAGAGGTATTGTAATCAAGAGTTGCATAGAGGTGATTATCCAAGTCTTGAATAGGGTTGGTGTTTAACCCAAGGATCAAGCTTGGTTCTTGTTGTAATTTGGTTCATACCACAGTGAAATCCAAGGAAAGGTGTTCCTTGGGACTGGAGTAGGTCACATTGACCGAACCAGGATAAATTCTTGGTGTTCTTGTCTTCTTTACATTTTTCTGTTTTCTGCACTTTTTCACTACAGATTTCACACAACTTTTCACTTTTTTAAAAAATAGGTAAACACTTTCAAAATTCGTGATTTTTGGTGAAGTTATACTTCAGACTGTTAGTTTTCATTTGCAACAAGAATCACTTGATTTGAGCAAGGGAAAGTTAGTCTCTCAGTCATTGCAACATAACTGCTCCAATCTGGCTGCAATCTGACCAGTTTTGAGAAAACTTGAATTCTGTATTTATCCATAATTGTTTGAGGTCAGGGCCTTTTCGAAACATTAACTAGACTTTCTAAGCAGTGTTTTGATATAAAGATTAATCTTTTTGGTCAAGCATTCAAAGAGAAATACATTTTACAAAATCAGCAACATTTTGTCCAATTTTGTCCTGTTTGACCATCTGAATCTTTTTATTTGTTTGAAGGGCCAACGATCTTATTTGTATCTGATTTTTAGACAGAGTCTTGGTAACACATTGAAGTTCAATTCTTGAAATTTTCATGCTTTTTGGAGTTGTGTACATTTATTTGTGAATTTTTCAAAAACGGGTTCTGAATCTGAGGTGGTCTCAGATTCTGTTTTCAAAGGTGATTTTAAGAAAGGGTTGTAGTGTAATTTCCACTAACCACTATTCACCCCCCCTCTAGTGGTGTTTATTGCAGGTGCACGGTCCAACAATTACAAACTCAAAGTATATTAGAAGAAGATAAACCTGGATATCTTAAGATTTTACCTAATATATACCTATATCTATACCTACACATAGCACAAATCATTCCTATTCATCAAAATCAAATTAGGCCGGCCTTGTCTCTAAGGAACGCCAATCCCAGCTGCCCTTATTCCTCAAAAAAATTCCAGTTGCTGCCGCTAGCTTCAAGGGCCAAAAGCAATAATTTTTGGTCTGTTTTTCATCCCGTTCTTTGCATATCGCGTATAATCGAGACACGAGGCAAGTATCCTTTCTATATTTGCTATGTTTTTTTATAAAGTTATTATACTATTTTCATATCAAATCGGGTCATGCATACGTAATTGTGAGTTGTATAGATTGTTGATTGTATGTGCGTAATTGTTGTATCTATGTATCGATTCTATGTATGTATACGATACGATGGCATGAATCTTGTTGAAATATATGCTTACGGCCGCGGGTGAAGTAGAGGTTCAGGTGTGAATATGGGTGCTGAGGTTTTAATGATGTGAATGTGATATTTATAAATGTTAACTGTGTGTGTGCATTTGTCTATGTCATGCTTGTGCTGTGAGTTGACGTGAAGGGAGAAGATCGGCTGGAAGTGGCCAATAGGGGGATGGCTGAAGGATGTGCCATTCATATGTATCGGTTATTTTTGTGTGTGTGTGTCCACTGTAGTGTATTTACATTGGTTAAGGGTTTTATTGTTAGTTGTTGCTGCCGATGTAAATATGACAAGAATATGTTATACAAATACATAGTACATAAAGAAAGTATCAATGTAACTGTAAATGGATAATATAATGTTATGTACTGACTGTCTACAATGTGTGTTTTAAATGCAACAAATAACGTTAATGTTGTAGTGTAGTGTGAGGTTACACTAAAATGTATATGCAAGTTACTACGCATATAATTGACAACTTTTTCAATGTATATTACGTAGATGCATATATATTGTATTGCATGTTAGTGCAATGTGTAACTTGGCATAGTTAATATATAAAATTTTATGGTACTTTATTTTGCTACATTATTAACACTTACTTATTTGAGCAACTGTTAAATGCTAATAGTTGTGTATATTATTAATGATATGTTATGATTGAATCAACATGATTGTTATTTTCTTTGGTATCATCTAATTGTAAAATATTATCACAATAAACGTTATTCCATATACTAAATGTTATAATACAACGTGTTATGTATCGTAATATGCTATATGTACTCTCAACTAATTATCTATTTGTTTTTTTTTATAAATTGAACACTTTGTGTGTTATTATTTACTAACGTTTATTTCTATCCGTAGCTTTCAATTACATAAACCATCCAATATGCCATACACTAACACTACCAAAATGATAAATAAGCTAATTGGTTATAACATATCGTTATATTTGTAATTGTTGTACATTGTGTTGTCTTGTTCTTTATATAGTGTTATTCTGACACTTTGTGTTCAAATAAATTTGATATGTCATTTTAGCTTTGATTGTATGCAGTATATGCAACATATATTATACATATGTAACAAGGTTTTCCTCCGCCATAAGTGAGGTTTATTATCAATAAAATGTTTCGTTTAAAAAATATATATATATGTAACAAACATTATTAACATTCTTCATTTATAATACTGTTAACGTTACGTACGATAGATTATGTTTGACTCTTATTATACACAAAGTCTGTTGCATTATATTAAATTATATTTGCATGATTATATTCACGTAAACAGTTCAAACGTTTACTTAGTAAAAAAAAGTACTTCATATAATACACTTTATAATTATAGATTTGCATTCTGTGTAAAACTTCACATTTATGTTATGTTAGTAGTGGCAGGCCACGGCAGGCAGCGTGCCAGATCGGCAGGGCCGTGGTAAGGTTACGGCTGGACGGGGGCTGAGTCGCGAGATCAAGTGTTATGCGTAAGTATAAACGCGTATATGCACGTGTATGAGCGCGGGCATATACGTGGGCAATAAGTCGTAATTAAACATGGAAATAAAACAGTAAAAGGAAAAATTTTAACGGTAAATGGAAATTATTTGCAAAATTGTGTGTTTTTGAAAAAGTCACCCTTACAAAGGAATTATGTTGTATAGTTGGGTTTGGTTCCAAACAAACAGGCCGTCCGAGCACATATTGACTAGGTTGTACGGAGCTAGGCTGCTCGGACACATATTGATCGCCATTGGGCCGTCCACGCACATATTGACTACGCTGTACGGAGCTAGGCTGCCTGGACACATATTGACCATTGGGAAATCGAAACTGTAAATCTTGCAATATAAATCACTTGTAAGATAGGCGTCATGGCCATTGCATTGCATTAGTAATAATGGATATCGCATATGAGTGCTGCAAGGGTAATCGCATATGGATATCAGAGATGGATATTGATAGGTGTTGTACCCCGCCTAAATTAGTACAGTATCTAGGGATAGAGGGAAGTGATGGAAGGGAACGATAATTTGAAAGGAGAATATTTTAGCTTTAGACACGTCTATTTCTGTGTTAAAAGGAAATAGCATACTACCTCAAAGTATGAATTATGAAACAAGGGGGTTGCTAAGATTTTCCCCTATGACTACTCAGATTTCGGCTTAGAGTGTTGGGAACATTAGGTAGAGCTCCTTTTTACTACAAGTAACTAACTCTTGTTAGAAACCATGGAAGTTATTCTAAGCATTAAGTGTCCTACTAATTCATCATCATCATCATCCGAACCCAGTATATCCCAACGACAGCAAAAGCTATCGTTAGGGTCTGGGGAGGGTAAGTGGTAGGCAGACAATACCTCTATCCCAAGGGATAGAGAGTATGCTTCCAGTGAGACCCCCGGCTCTACCAAAGTGTCCTACTAATTAAGGATTCAAAAAGATGAAAAGAGGGAAAATACCCCTCTTCCCCTTTTTAGCCGCCGGGTAGGGGAGCTCATTAAGAGGCCTTTTATTATTAGAAAAGGGTAACTATACCTCTTAATTGCTTACTAAAGCAATTATACAAGAAAGTATGCATGATGTACTTACAATGTGATGTTGTTATAAGGATATGTAATTCTCTAAAATTTCCTAGAAACCGTAAGATACATGAAAGGATGAACTAGGGATTAAGATTGTACTAAGAGATATCTCCTTCAACCACCTAGTAGCTTTCTCATTAAATCTCCTAAAAAGTGACTCAAGCTTAATGAGGGTACTAAAGATACGCTAACCACCGAAATTAAACTATGGATAACCTATGGTGATTTCTTTAAATACCACAGAAACTTTGTAAAAGGTAGCTAAAAAATTAGGAAGGGGGTATAATGATTAAGGAATAAATAAGTTTTGGGGGATAAAACCCCTCCACCGCCGGTTTCCTTGACAATGGGATGAATTAAGAGGACTTCACCCCTAACCATGGTTACTTTTGGATTAACCACTTTAATCTCATAAAAAGTAGGTTCACATGATATATCCATGTGTGCATATTTACATGCATAATGTTGGACATATATATATATACACATACATATATATATACGTATAGATATATATACAGGTCATACTTACATGCATACATTTTGGCATATGCCTTGATATTGGCCTAAGAGATTTTAGTTGCATGAAGGGTGTATTTAAAGGATAATAGTTGAAGATACACTTTGAACACGCACGTGTGTATAGTGTACGAAAATTAAGATGGAAAAATGGGCAAGCTATGGTCATAGATAAGATGCAATGCACTTGAATTCATAAATGAGTAAGTGGACACTCATATATTTTCGGCTATTAGGCTTTAAGGAGCATCTAATGGTTTAAGATTCTTCATGCAATCCAAAAAGTGAAGCATGATTAAGCTTTTAATGAAGGTCATCATGGTGTTGTTGCACATGAGGAAATTTCCCTTCCATCACCATTAAGACCGCCGGCCATGCCTAGCAAAAAGGGGCATCTCCCTTCTTTCCTTAATAAAGATCCCTTTAACCCTTTCAACCCTACTAAATATTCCAAGAATTATCATAAGAAAGGGTCTTTTCCTCTTCTCCCTCCCAAAGCACACGACCAAAGAGAACCAAGGAGATTCAAGATTCACCCAAGTGCAAACTTGGTCTAGGTAAGTAAATCCTCAACTCTTCAATAGAATTTTTATATTTTACATAGATTGAAGCTCATGTTGCCCTTTTCTTGCCCTAAAACCTTGACCTCCACGGTCACTAGGTTCAAATTTTCAAGGTTTAAGAGGTGCTAGTCTTAAGAGGTTTGAACACCACTCAAGCTCCATTTTGGTAAGTCCATTTAGCCTCTATATAGTTACATCTTTCACTTAAGAACATTGACTAACAATTGTTCTCTTTTTCCTCTCCAAAACCGTGGGGTTCATATGTGAAGAGGAGGAAGGCTTCACCCATTTCATACACATTTCAAGCTAAGTAAAGGTGTAAGTGTGAGAAAGGCAAGTACACTATAAATACTCATGGCTTGTGTGTGAAAGTATATGCTTGAATGTCTAGATGTTGCTAAGTTTCAATCTTAGATATAATAAGTTTGAAGCATGAAGTTTTCGGATTCATGAGTAAGGTGGCTTGCATGTATGAGATTTTATTTAAAGATGGATTCTTTGCTCTTTTTAAGTATGAATATGATGTAAACCTAAGATGAATGTGACAAAGATCTCTTCTTTGACATGTACCGGGGACGGTTGGATGAAAATGGGGAATAAGTGTAGTTCTTGTGATAAATTGTAACTTGTGGGGTAAAGGTGTGAACAAGATGTGTGCTTTATGATTTAAGCTTAATATGTTCATTATGGAGTTATGATTTAAGCCCTTGCATGCATATAAACGGGCTGTTTTGGGGGTAGGGCACGTATACACCAATTATACCAAGAATGGATTCTAGTATGAACATAATGTGCAAGACCAAAGGAACGATATGTGTATCATTCAAACTGTTTTGAAGTGATGTGTGGATGACTTCCTAGAATATATTAGAACCTGGAATGTGTATTTTAAAAGTGTACTTAGGTCATTCATGAAGAATGACTCAAGTTGGGACACATGTGGTAAGAAAAGGTGACAAAATGGGAATTTACTGGAACAGGGCAGAATATCGTGACGTCTTTTAGGACCTGAAAAGAGACCTTATAAGTATTCAATTAAGCTAATTTTTGGCGTGACACTATCCCTACGTGTGTAATAAATATGAGAGTTGGAATTTTGTTAAAGGGAGTTACCGTTTATTTTTAACGGGATTTTTAGTAAAACTGGTCAAGCTGGAATTACTGGACTGAACAGATTTTATGTGACATATTGATTGACCCGAAAATGGACCTTAGGAATATGCAAATGGGCTGATTTTTGGTAGGATGCTAGCCCTACGTGTTTTCTAAGTTTGTGAGTTGGAAATTTTGAAAAAGGACTTATGGTTTGGTCACAATAAAATTCGTAGTAAAATTGGTCATTCCAGAAATCAGCATGTACCCGTTTTGGGAAAAAGAATAAATGACCCCTTTAAAGTTATGATAATGCTGCGAAAGTTTTATGATAATTACTTAGGAAATATGTGAGTGTATCCATGTAAACCATTTAGCTTAGAATTATTATTTTAATGGGTAATCACCAAAGTTAAATTGGTGTTACTAATCTGGAATTTTAGGCAGAGTTGAGGAACTTGTTGTGGGGCTTTGTTTTGGTGGGCTTAGACTTATTTATATAGTTTAGGCTTATGATCATTAATTATTGGTATGTCTAC
The DNA here is from genome assembly GCA_036186865.1 of Eustoma russellianum. Taxonomy (NCBI): domain Eukaryota; kingdom Viridiplantae; phylum Streptophyta; class Magnoliopsida; order Gentianales; family Gentianaceae; genus Eustoma; species Eustoma russellianum. The sequence continues at coordinate 14,483,112 of AP025049.1, forward strand.
AGCATTTTTTCAGGGTTGGCCCAAATTAAATGAACCTTAATGGGCTTAAAGGAAAAGTAAAAGAAAGGACACTGCATTACTGAAATTCAGCAGTACCATGTTTCGTAATTAAATGAATTAAGGGTCTTACACGTCTCGTAACGCTACGAATTTTATATGGCGAATAGATAAGACACCCTTATGCATATGTGTGATGAAAAATCATGATAATTGGCCGAAACTGTGAGGTTTTGAGGCCGCGTGATTGGGACGATAATTCTGGAAATTTTTCCAGCCTAAAGAATAAGTTTGTACTTGTATGTATGTAATGCATCATGTCACGAATTGCATGGTACATGTCATACATTTCATCATCGTCGTTTATATGATTTATGGAACTGATTTTATGAGAAAGAATGATGAAAAAGCATTTTTAAAGAAAAGATTCTGTTTTTTAAAAGAACACTTTCCACCGGTACCGTATGTTTTCTGGCCAACAGGACCAGCTCCAGATCTGGGGTTAATTGATCTGATGGTATTGACCGTTCAGTCCCGGAGAGAATAGACCTGATTGTGATGATACTGACCGTACAGGCCCGAAGAGAATAGACCTGGTAAATTATGATTGATGACGTGACCGCTCCGAATCTGGGAATAATAGATTTGAAGAGAAGAAAGTGACCGCCTCAGATCCGGTAGAATAGACCTGAACACTCTCTTGTTTTCTTGACGATGATGTTTTGAATGAAAGAACGAAAGAACTTATTGGTACGTGATACTTAGGCTAAGTTGTTATGACTTGGTAGCTCCTAAGTTATGATCTTTATTGAGTGATGATCTTTACTAAGTTATGAACAGTTATCAGTTATGAACTTTTATAAGTTATGCTCTTTGATAAGTTATGATCTTTAATAAGTTATGAGCTGGTTATTTACGGGTTTTGGATGGAAGGACAGGTATGTTTCTAAACTGAATTTTTGGGGTTCTGTTCTTGTATATACTTTCCATTTAATTCATGATTATTTATAGTTTACTTGCTGGTGACGTTGTCACTCACCCCTTATTTTTCCTCCCAGAACCCGCAGGAAATAGAGTGGAATGGAATGAAGATGGACCTAGGGTTCCTTACCCGTAGTAGAACGAGAGGTGGACGATTTAAGAGACTTGACGAGATGATTATGATGGATGATCTTTTTATGAATTTATGATGGAAACATTTACTTTTGGGATTTCCGTTCTTTATGATCATGTTGTAAGACTAATTATGGTTGCCTAGACGTTTTTATTTTAAAAGTTTTTATTCTGCCTCGGTTTTTCTTACTTGTTGATGTGTAAGCATGAAAGTCCACATATTTTATTCTGGACTTTGTTATGTTATGGACTGACGCCTGGTACTCTCCGTAGTGAAGTACGGCGGGCGCACCGTATCCGGCTGGGCTGGGGTGCCGGGCGCTACAATAGGGATGCCGTAAGGGGTAATCGCCTATGATATCAAAAAACAAAAATGGAATGGAAGATGGAATATGAGGAATGGAAAAATGGAATATGAAATGGAAATGAATAAAGGATAAGTGGTTGTCGAGTCGTTGCATGCATGATTTGAAAAGCTACATCGCGGTTTTTGATTGCTCTGGCTTATGTGTGCGATGACTTAGTGCGTGTGCTTTACGTGTTTGATTATAATGAAAGGCAAAAAGGTAAATTTATTTGCAAAGAGAAGCATGCTATTTTATATTATGTCATTTATATATTTTCTTTACACTTGCTTCTCCGTGTATGATCCTGTAGTAAATATAGTCGGGCTACTTGCGGGCGATGTATGTCGCTCACCCCCCCCTCCACTACCAATCCGTTTTGCAGATAGACGGGTAAAGGAGTTAGCAGGCCATGGAAGATCAGGACTGGAGATTTCGAGACTGAGGATATTCAGATGAGACTTTTGAGGATTTAGTTGAGGCAGTTATTTCGATATTCGAGGTTTATGTATTTTAGGTTTAGTGTTTATATACATTTGACCATTGTATCGATTTAGAATTCCCTAGACATTGTATAATGATGATGATTACTTTATCGAGAGTTTTAGTTCATAACGTTTCCGCTGATATCTATTTGCGTTACTTTGATGACGTGTAATTAAATTGTATCGACGCCTTGTATTCTCCTTAATGAGATACAGCGTGTGAGTTGTTTCGAGTACTAGGGCTCGAGATGGGTCGCTACCTTGTAGATCTACAACAAATATCACAAGAACACCTTGGCTACACAAAGAATGACATAAGAATGAAGAGAAGAAGATAGCAAGACAATGAACTTCAACTTTTTCTTTCAAGTGTGTGTTCTTATTCTTCACCTTTACCTCCTATTTATAGGTGTGGGTTTAGCCTTGAAGATAAGAACTCCAATGTGTCAATTTCTTCATCATCAATGCTTAAGTGTCTTCACATCATTGGTTGGACACATAAACACCTTGTACACTTGGCAAAATGAAGCAACACAATTGGTTCACCTTGGATACTTGTTTTGGCCGAAATTTCACCATGAAAAATGACTTGGAAATGCTTGAAAAATTAGATAATATGGAAGGGAATATGCCACAAAAATCCCTCAACTACCTGACATAAGAATAGGTCGAGAGAAGGCTGCACATATAGGATAAAATCAGCTCTATCTTCTTCAACATACCGTTGGTTTTCAAATTGAAAATTTCAAGTTGGCAATTTTGCCAACTAGCTTCTTTTTTGCTGGTCCACTTGGCATAAAGTCATAAAATGAATACACCATCATTTACACCTGTAAATACACGTTTGGAGGGCTGTATATATGAATACCAACTCAGATTTTTGAAGAATAAATCAACAAATAATAGTTGACAAGATTATGCCAACATATAATATCGAAATTCTCACAATTTCTCCTTATATGTTGTGATGAATTCCACATCAAGAACACCTTCAAGTTCTCTGAAAAATGGTCATTAAGCCTCTCCAATAAAATATATAAGAAGGTCTTCAAGGAGAAAATAGAATGTGGCATCACAACCCGTCACATAAAAACATGCTCAAATATTCGTTCACAACCCGTCACATATAAATCTGAAAATAACACTTAAAAACATGAGCCAATTAGCCAAAAATTTTTTGCCATAAGTCTCATAATAAACTCCATAAAATTTGCAAGACAAAATAATCACCATTAAGCTCAAATATTCTGCCACCCCTTTCTTCACATGCTGAAATTTTCAGCATGTGCAATATCCAAGATAAGTTCAATTATTGCCATGTTGGTATTAGATTAATCCCTTGAAAATGAAGAATCAAATATGTTAACTTTTGAGTCCAAATTTTTGGCCAAGTACATTCAACACATGCTGAAATTTTCAGCATGTGTGATATTTTAAATGTCATCACAATATTTTCTTAACATCTTCAAAACATCGCCATTTTATCTTCCAATCAATCCTTTCAATGTAAAGAAGTAAATATGGCACAATTAAGAAGCAATTTTCGACCAGCCTTATTTACACATGCTGAATTTTCAGCATGTGTCATATATGTGACATAGTTTGAAATATTATCTTGTGTAGCTCCCTCCTTTATGTCACCAACCTTGTATACTTCATTCTTGGCCAATAAAGATGCCAACTAGGCTTCACATATGCTTCATCAAAGCTGTAGTAGGAGTGTGACAATGGTTGCACATGTGCCGAATTTATTTTTGCAATCTTTGTAAAATAGTACACAATAATTATACACATATGGTATATTCCAATCAGCCCTTAATTGATTTTTTCAGAATCCTTTAGAATGTATATAGTATGTAAAAATTGCCTAGATACATGTTATATGTCATGCCAAAAATGTTCCATGTGTCGTGTTCGTAGAAAACCGAATTTTTGACTTTTGTCGATTACGCGATTTTTCTCCGATTGAATTCAAACTTTTTGCACATGTTATATATATTATGTCACACATAATATACATAGAATAACTTGATAATTCAGCTCTAATGGCTGAAATAAGTGGTGCCCCATGTGCTGAAAATGTTGAATTTGAAATCTCCACAATTTGGCCTTAATTGGGGGTGATTTGTGTGGGCTAACATGGAATGATTTCATGGATTAATATAACATATAGACCACGAAATTTCTGGTCATTTTTGAAGTGTAGGGGCTGGCCATCTATATATGGCAAGTATGTGACAGGTTGGTGAAGTTTCGGTATTCATCCGATACGACAATTTTTGGTTTAGAACCTTGCAACGTGTCATGATAATTTTGTCATCACCATGACTTATATCATATGATATAATACCTGAATATACTCATAATTATGAGGTAAATATAGTGGTGTGACGTTAACGTACGTTCGTAAAATATATAACGTTTCGATAGTACGTTGGAACATATGTGTATAGTGCCTTTTAAAAAGAATCTGAATATATATAAAAATATATATAAAAGGCATGTGATAAGATGTAGGATAAACTTTCCATTCTTCAATTTGTTGTCTTTGTGCCTTGTCCAAATATATCACCATTTAATGAACTACTTAGTTCATTTAACTAAGTACTTCACTGGCTTCTTTTTGGTTGGTCCACTTGGCATAAAGTCATAAAATGAATACACCATCATTTACACCTGTAAATACACGTTTGTAGGGCTGTATATATGAATATCAACTCAGATTTTCGAAGAATAAATCAACAAATAATAGTCGACAAGATTATGCCAATATATAATATCGAAATTCTCACAATTACTCCTTATATGTTCTGATGAATTCCACATCAAGAACACCTTCAAATTCTCTGAAAAATGGTCATTAAGACTCTCCAATAACATATATAAGAAGGTCTTCAAGGAGAAAATAGAATGTGACATCACAACCCGTCACATAAAAACATGCTCAAATATTCGTTCACAACCCGTCACAACCCATCACATATAAATCTGAAAATAATACTTAAAAACATGTGCCAGTTAGCCATAAATATTTTTCCATAAGTCTCATAATAATTCAATAAAATTTGCAAGACAAAATAATCACCATTAAGCTCAAATATTCGGCCACTCCCTTTCTTCACATGCTGAAATTTTCAGCATGTGCAATATTCAAGATAAATTCAAATTATTGACATGTTGGTATTAGATTAATCCCTTGAAAATGAAGAATCAAATAGTTAACTTTTGAGTCCAAATTTTTGGCCAAGTACATTCAACACTTGCTGAAATTTTTAGCATGTGTGATATTTTAAATGTCATCACAATATTTCCTTAACATCTTCAAAACATTTCCATTTTATCTTCCAATAAATACATTCAATGTAAAGAAGTAAATATGGCACCATTAAGAAGCAATTTTCGGCCAGCCTTATTTACGCATGCTGAATATTCAGCATTTATCACAAATGTGATATAGTTTGAAATATTACCTTGTGTAGCTCCCTCCTTTATGTCACCAACCTTGAATACTTCATTCTTGGCCAATAAAGATGCCAACTAGGCTTCACATATACTTCATCAAAGCTGTAGTAGGCGTGTGACAATAGTTGCACATATGCTGAATTTATTTTTGCAATCTTTGTAAAATAGTGCACAATAATTATACACATACGGTATATTCCAATCAGCCCTTAATTGATTTTTCTAGAACACTTTAGAATGTATAGAGTATGTAAAAAGTGCCTAGATACATGTTATATGTCATGCCAAAAATATTCCATGTGTCGTGTTCGTAGAAAACCGAATTTTTGACTTTTGTCGATTACGCTATTTTTCTCCGATTGAATTCAAAATTTTTGCACATGTTATATATATTATGTCACACATAATATACATAGAATAACTTGATAATTCAGCTCTAATGGATGAAATAAGTGGCGCCCCATGTGCTAAAAATGTTGAATTTGAAATCTCCATAATTTGGCCTTCATTGGGGGTGATTTGTGTGGGCCAACATGGAATAATTTCATGGATTAATATAACATATAGACCACAAAAGTTCTGGTCATTTTTGAAGTATAGGGGCTGGCCATCTATATATGGCAAGTATGTGACACGTTGGCGAAGTTTCGGTATTCACTCGATACGACAATTTTTGGTTTAGAACCTTGTAACGTGTCGTAATAATTTTGTCATCACTATGACTTATATCATATGATATAATACCTGAATATACTCATAATTATGAGGTAAATACAGTGGTGTGACGTTAACGTACGTTCGTAAAATATATAACGTTTCGCTAGTACGTTGGAACATATGTGTATAATGCCTTTTAAAAAGAATCTGAATATATATAAAAATATATATAAAAGTCGTGTGATAAGATGTAAGATAAACTTTCCATTCTTCAATTTGTTGCCTTTGTGCCTTCTCCAAATATATCACCATTTAATGAACTACTTAGTTCTTTTAACTAAGTACTTCACTTGGTGAAGTAGTTTAGTTCATTTATGGTGGCACCTGAAAATAGTTCAAACACAACAAATGTTTGACATTTGATGTAAGCTTTAAAGCTTCATGGCTCGTTAGTACGGCAACATTATACATGAACTATATAAGGCAGGTTTCATGCAAAAACGTGTCAAGTCATAAAACGTGTCATGCATTTCTTTAATACATGTTATTTAAATCATGCATTTTGTAATCACTTATACCCCTTTTTCTCAAATTTGATGATTTACAAAATAATCATAGTTCATGATTTAAATTAGATTGATCCCCCTCCAATTATGCACAAATTCAAATTTTGAAATTTCAAATTTCGAATTTCGAATTTTATCCCCCTTGATTTGTGCAATCACTCTTAATCAAATCTAAATCAATCTCTCTCTCCCCTGAAATCTTGCACTCTCTCCCCCTTTATTTTGGAAATGCAATCAAAAGTGCATGTAAATATGGAAAGAAATATCAAATCAAATCAGCAGATATCATGCCTAATTTAGAACAAAGATTTTCATATGTGGCTTGATTTAGTGCTTTTGTGAAGATGTCAGCTACTTGTGCCTTGGGGCGTACGTGATCTATGATAATATCACCATTATTTACGTGATCAAAAAAGAAGTGACAGCGTACTTCTATATGCTTTGCCTTAGAATGTAGAACGGGGTTCTTAGATAAGTTTATGGCACTCATACTATCACAATAAATTGGAATTTGATTTACCGTAATTCCAAAGTCAGAAAGTTGTTGTTTTAGCTATAGTAATTGTGTTCAACAAATACTAAGTGCCATGTATTCAGCTTCAATGGTGGATAAGGCTACGCTTGCTTGCTTTTTAGAAAACCATGATATAAGTGAATTTCCTATAAATTGACAAGTGCCACTCGTACTTTTTCTATCGATTTTACATCCACTATAATCTGCGTCAGTATAGGCATGCAAGTTAAATTCACAATCTTTATCATACAAAATGCCTAAGGTGGGTGTGAGCTTAATATATCGAAATATTCTTTTCACGGCATTATAGTGAGACATTTTAGGTTGACTTTGAAAACGTGCACACATACATAAACTGAACATGATATCAGGTCTACTAGCAGTAAGATAGAGCAAAGAGCCAATCATAGACCTATATAAAGCATTATCAAAGTCCTTACCATGTTCGTCTTTATCTAGTTTAGTGGTGACACTCATAGGGGTGGGGGACGGTTTTAGATTCTCAAAACTAAACTTTTTAATCATGTCATTTATGTATTTAACTTGTCTTATATGTATACCTTTATTCGTTTTCTTACTTTGCAAGCCAAGAAAGTAATTCAATTCACCAACTATAGACATTTCAAATTCGGATTTCATGCAAGTTTCGAAATCTTCAACAAGTTTATGAGAGGTGGAGCCGTAAATGATGTCATCGACATAAATTTGAATGATTAGTAAATCCAATTTATCTTGTTTTAAGAATAGAGTACTATCTATAGTGCCTCTTTTAAAACCATTTTCTAAGTGAAAAGTAGCAAAACGATCATACCATGCTCTAGGTGCTTTCTTTAAACCATATAGTGCTTTCTTTAGTTTGTTCACGTGATCGGGATGTTTCAAATCTTCAAAACCGGGTGGTTGTTTCACGTATATTTCTTTTTGTATAAATCCATTTAAAAATGCACTGACGTCCATTTGATAAAGTTTAAAAACCTTCATGCAAGCAATAGCAAGTAAAAGTCGTATGTCTTCTAAACGTGCTACGGGTGCAAATGTTTCCTCATAATCTATTCCTTCTTCTTGATTATATCCTTGTGCTACTAGTCTAGCTTTGTTTCTAACATCTTTTCCTTATTCATTCATTTTATTTCTAAACACCCACTTTGTGCCTATTATAGTCTTATCTTGTGGTCGTGGCACTAAATCTCATACATCATTTCTTACGAATTGATTAAGTTCATCATGCATAGCATCAATCCAAGAAGAATCACTCAAAGCATCAAACATATTTTTAGGTTCAATTTCGGATATCATGGCATGAAATTGATTTATTTCATTCGGATTTATTCTTCTACGTGGTCGCACACTGTGAGTGATGTCGCCTATAATGAGATTGTGTGGGTGATCCCTACGCCATCTTGGTTGATTATTCTCTACATTCTCATGCATTTCTAAGTGATCATACATTTCTAGTGTGTCTACCTCATCATGCGTGCCATCATCATCATCTAACACAGGTTTTAATTCAAACTCATCTTCATATTCTTTATCTTTTTCAACCTCACCAAATTCATTGAACTTTACATGAATGGATTCTGAAATTTGTCTAGTGATGAAATCATAACATCTATATGCTTTTGAATTCACAGAATATCCAACAAAAAAACATTCAATTGATTTAGATTCAAACTTATCTAAATTATCTTTTGTATTTAAAACAAAGCATTTGCAACCAAACACACGAAAGTAATAAATTTTAGGCATGCGATCATTTACTATCTCATAAGGCGTTTTATTTATTTTCTTTCTAATAGACAAACGATTAATTATATAGCATGCACAATTTACGGCTTCCGTCCACAAAAATCTAGGCAATTTATTTTCACACAACATGGTTCTAGCGATTTCTTGTAGTGTCCTATTCTTTCTTTCTACTACTCCATTTAGTTGTGGAGTTCTAGGTGGCGAAAACTCATGTTTGATTCCTTTTTCTTCGCAAAATGTAATCATGTCCTTGTTTTTAAATTCACCACCTCTATCGTTTCTAACCTTTTTCACATTTAAACCATATTGATTTTCAAGTTGTTTTATTAGTTTCTCTATCACAATAGCACTATCATCTTTATGTGCAAGAAACAAAGTCCAAGTATAGCGAGAAAAATCATCCACGATAACACATGCATAATGACGTCTACCGAGACTCATAGTGCGACTAGGACCAAACAAATCAATGTGTAATAATTCCAAAACTCTATACGTGCTTATTTCATTTTTAGGTTTAAGTGACTCGCGTGTTTATTTGCCTTTAATGCAAGATTCACACAGCTGAAAGTTGTCTAAATCAAGTTTAGGCAATCCTCATATTAGGTTCTTCCGTTGGAGTTTTTCAAGTGTAGAAATACCGATGTGTCCTAAATGTCTATGCCACAAGTTAACGTTAGGTTCATTTGATATAAAACACTTAACCTTAGCGTCTAACATGTCATCCATAGAAAGCGTAAAAATATTTCCTTCCCTTTTTCCTTTTAACACTACTTCTCCGTTTTTATTTATTATATTACAATATGGATGAGTAAAACACACATCAAAACCGTTGTCAATAAATTGTGAGATACTGAGAAGATTATAGGATAAGTTGCTTACCAAAAAGACGACAGAGATTTGAAGGGTGCTTGGGCTTCCGATTGTATTTTTTCCGATGATTCTTCCTTCATTGTTGTCTCCAGAGGTCACGGATCTGCCTTTTGTGACCTTCTTCAACTTTGTGAACAAGCTCGGGTCACCCGTCATGTGCCTCGAGCAACCACTGTCAAGGAACCATTTGATAGATGTGTCTTTTGATGTGTGGGTTCCCTGCAATGTACAATAATGATTTAGGTACCCTTTTAATTTTCGGTCCTTACGAGTTAGTTATTCACCTCTTAGTAAAAGTACCTTTCGGTACCCATACTTGGGTGATCCTTCTTGGTCTAGCAAATCGTAAGAATGTAGATGAAGGAGCAATGTAGTAGACATGTGGTGAGTGGACTTTAGGCCTTTGGCCGAGAATCCCTTTATGCGCATCATATGGTGTGCGTTTTTGATGTTCTCGTGTTGGTGTGCATAGTGCGTGATCTAGATGGATGAAATGGATGGCGTATATTCATCGCTTGTTTCTTCTCATATTTATACAGCACATAATTATATTTCATATGATATGAAGAAAAGATGTGACGAGATGAGGGGAGAGGGGGTCTTTGCGTTACTTTAGGCGCTATGTATGCCTTTGATGTGTCTAATTTCTTAGACAAAACAAATTTGGTTGGTTTAGATGATGCTTCGTTTGTCTCAATGTATCCTAATCCAGTTTGATCACTATCATGTTTTTATGATAAGATAGTGCGATCTAGCATGTTAGATCCCGTATCAAACTGTTTCATCATTTTCTCTAAATCCGTATTCCTTGATTTCAAATTTGAAATCTCGGATTTCATTTCATTGTTATGTGTCGTCAATGATACGATCTCTGATTTTAATGCATTTATGATGCATGACGACTCTTCTTTTGAATCGTTTAATTGAGCAACAAGATTTGTGTTAGAAGATTCTAACAACTTCTTATCTTGAATAAATCGCTTCTTTTCTTTTGCGAGAGTCTTAGTAAATTTATGCAATTCTAAATACCAATTGAAAAGATCATCATATGAAGGCTCATAGTCAGAATTAGAGTCAGAAGATACCTCATTTGATGCTTTGGATACAAAGCATACTTGTGCAGTCTCCTCTTCTGTCTCTGTCTCAGAATCAGATGTGTCACTCCAAGTGGAGGCCTTGAGAGCTCTTATCCTTTGCTTAGGTTCTGAGACGAGTCTATTTTTGGTCCGATCCTTGTCAGGGTGTTTGTTTGTTTGCTTGTCCTTGTTAGGGCAGTCATATGATAGATGTCCAAGTTTACCGCATTCGTAGCACTTAACGTCCTTGTCATTTGTTTTATTTTTATTTCTTTTAGTGGAAGTAGCCTTAGGTTTGTTTTTAAATGACTTTCTCATAAATTTTCTTAAGCCTTTAGCCAATAAAATTAAGTCATCATTGTCTGATTCAGAATCACTATCATCTACATGATCGGAAGAAGTAGAGACGTATTCATTTGATTTAAAAGCAATAGTCTTACCTTGTTTTGATGATGATTCCAATTTCCTTATAGTGAGTTTGTTTTCATATACCTTAAGTGATCCAATTAGTTCCTCCATTTTTAATTGATTTGGTTTCTTTGCTCTCCTCTATAGCCGTCACTTTAGGGTCCCATTCGGATGGAAGACTTTGTAATACCTTTTGAACCTTTTTCTGCATAGAGAAGGCTTCGTCAAGAGACTCAAGAGAATTGTAAATGTTAGTCAAGCGCAGATCCATATCAACGATAGACTCATTTGGCAATAATTTAAATGACTCAAGTGGGGATATAAGCATGTTAATTTTGGACTCTTTTACTTGACTAGTCCCTTCGTGCTTCATTTCAAGAATTCTCCACATTTCTCGAGCACTAGAGCAATTAGACACATAGCTAGATTCACTTTTACTTAGCCCATTTAGAAGTAATTTCATGTCTCTGGCATTCATGCTCAATCTCTTTTTATCATCACTAGTATACTCTTGTTTAGGCTTAACAACCTCTAGTGTGACTCCATCTACAGTGGATAATTTTGACGGAAAAAATGGACCATCTTCTATAATGGACCATAGATCAATATCAATAGCCATAAGGAAAAGTTTCATTCTTAACTTCCATTGAATAAAAGACTCACCGTCAAAAAGAGGAGGCCTTTGACTAAACATACCTTCTTGCTTGGTTTTGAAGTTTGTGGTTGCCATCTCATTTAGATAGTTGGATCTTTTTGTTGTGAGTGTTCCTATGCTGTGATACCACTTTTAGGATCTTCAAGGCACCACTAGAAGGGGGGTTGAATAGTGGGTGCAGAAAATTTGACTTTTAAAATTGTTTTAGATCAAAATCCCAACTTCTGAAAACAGTTTCTGTTTTTACGACTTGTTTTGAAATGTTTTGAAAACTAGGTTACAGGTCTTCAAAAATTCTGAAATTTGGAAAAATCTTAGTCTCAGATTTTCTAAGTATCTCCTAAAAAGTTCAAATTAAAATTCAACCTTTAACCCTTTTAAAAATCGTTGGTGGTCAAATTGCACAAATCTGCCAGAAACGGTAGTCTGATTTAAAAAATTAATTTCGATCAAATCGTGACTCCAAATGGTCTGAAATTTTAATGACGAACCCCTTATTATGTGTATTTAATTGGTTAGAAACGTTTTTGAAAAATTCTTTTTGGGAAGTTAGTCAAATGTGTTCAAAGTCTCAACCTTTGCAAGTCTGAAAATCAGACTACACTAGTCTCAGAACTTTTGACGTTTGGATGACTAATACTTGTTCAAAAGGGTTGAAACTTGCGCGAAATGAACCTTAAAACATGTGGATATATTTCTGGAAAGTTTGGTGATTTTTGAAGTTCATTTGCTATTTTTAAGAACGTGATGAAAATGATGTACTGTGCTGGAAACTGAAAGTAAGTGTTGAAAAGTAAAGAACGCAAGGAATTTTATACTGGTTTGGTTAAATCAACCTACTCCAGTCTTCGAGGACACCTGCCTCGGTTATCACTAATCATAAAACAACAAATAACACCTTACCACATAGGGTTGATGGAGTTACACACCAACTCCGACCCTTTACATACCTTGTAAGCGATTACAATGATCACGAACACCACCACCTAGCGGATGCAAGATTGATCACACCTTGATCAATCTTTTACAACAATATAGAGTGTATGGTGGTATATGTGAATCCTATTCAATATGTATGAATATGAATACAATAGGCTTTTAGAAAGAAGAAAGAAAGAAGTGTTGAAGAAGAAGGAGATGAAGCACACGTTTTTAGCTCTTGGAATTGTAAGACTTGTCTTGTCTTTTGTTTGCTCTCCTTCTTTCCTTTTTATCAACAATGTGGCCACCCCCTTTGCCTTGTTCTTCCCCTTGAAAATTATCTTTTAAGCCCTTGAAAGAATATCTTGCATCATTGTGACATTCACTTGCTTACTTGGCAACTCCTCATTGGATGATCATTATAGCGTTGCTTACTTGGCACTCATTGATTGGATGAAAGTTGTCATCATTTGACGATTGTATAAATATGAAAATAACACTTAAAAACATGTGCTAATTAACCATAAAAATTTTGCCAGAAGTCTCATAAAAAATTCCATAAAATTTGCAAGACAAAATAATCACCATTAAGCTCAAATATTCTGCCACCCCCTTTCTTCACATACTGAAATTTTCAGCATGTGCAATATCCAAGATAAGTTCAAATTATTGCCATGTTGGTATTAGATTAATCCTTTGAAAATGAAGAATCAAATATGTTAACTTTTGAGTCCAAATTTTCGGCCAAGTACATTCAACACATGCTGAAATTTTCAGCATGTCTGATATTTTAAATATCATCACAATATTTCCTTAACATCGTCAAAACATTGCCATTTTATCTTCCAATCAATCCATTCAATGTAAAGAAGTAAATATGGCACAATTAAGAAGAAATTTTCGGCCAGCCTTATTTACACATGCTGAACTTTCAGCATCTGTCACAAATGTGACATAGTTTGAAATATTACCTTGTGTAGCTCCCTCCTTTATGTCACAGACCTTGTATACTTCATTCTTGGCCAATAAAGATGCCGACTAGGCTCCACATATGCTTCATCAAAGCTGTAGTAGGCGTGTGACAATGGTTGCACATGTGCTGAATTTATTTTTACAAACTTTGTAAAATAGTGCACAATAATTATACACATATGGTATATTCCAATCAGTCCTTAAAAGATTATTCTATAACACTTTAGAATGTATAGAGTATGTAAAAAGTGTCTAGATACATGTTATATATCATGCCAAAAATTTCCATGTGTCGTTTTCGTAGAAAACCGAATTTTCGACTTTTGTCGATTACGCGATTTTTCTCCGATTGAATTCAAATTTTTTGCACATGTTATATATATTATGTCACACATAATATACATAGAATAACTTGAAAATTCAGCTGTAATGGCTGAAATAAGTGGCGCCCCATGTGCTTAAAATGTTGAATTTGAAATATCCACAATTTGGCCTTAATTGGGGGTGATTTGTGTGTGCCAACATGGAATGATTTCATGGATGAATATAACCTATAGACCACGAAATTTCTTGTCATTTTTGAAGCGTAGGGGCTGGGCATCTATATATAGCAAATACGTGACACGTTGGCGAAGTTTCGGTATTCATCCGATACGACAATTTTTGATTTAGAACCTTGTAACGTGTCGTAATAATTTTGTCATCACCATGACTTATATAATATGATATAAGACCTGAATATACTCATAATTATGAGGTAAATATAGTGGTATGACGTTAACGTACGTTCGTAAAATATATAACGTGTCGGTAGTACGTTGGAACATATGTGCATAGTGTCTTTTAAAAAGAATTTGAATATATATAAAAATATATATAAAAGGCGTGTGATAAGGTATAAGAGAAGCTTTTCATTCTTCAATTTGTTGCCTTTGTGCCTTCTCCAAATATATCACCATTTAATGAACTACTTAGTTCATTTAACTAAGTACTTCAGTTAGTGAACTAGTTTAGTTCATTTATGGTGGCACCTGAAAATATTTCAAACACAACAAATGTCCGTCATTTGATGTAAGATTTAAAGCTTCATGGCTCGTTAGTACGGCAACATTATATATGAACTATATAAGGCAGATTTCATGCAAAAACGTGTCAAGTCATAAAACATGTCATGCATTTCTTTAATACACGTTATTTAAATCATGCATTTTGTAATCACTCAAACCCCTTTTTCTCAACATATATGTGTATATATAATATGTATATTTTGTGTAACTTGAATAAAATAGCGGGGCATAACACCAGCTCCATTACTCTAGTCCTTATCGTTTAATGGTTATTTCTTAAAATGCATAGTTTTTATTTGATCATATTGAAATGTATTTGGTTAATTGATTAAAACAAGCTCGCAAATAGAGACATAATTTCTGCAACTTTTAAAACAGTTGCCAGTTGCAATGAATAGGGGCTGCAATAGGTAACATTTGATTACGTATAAAGGGAAGCATATATGTAAGCATGCGTGCTTGAATATGCGTCCCGTGTGTGCTTGTTTGTGTGTAAGTATTGTTATCGGAAATAAAATATGTACAGTGCAGTGTGTGTGTTTGTATAAACTGTAACAGAACAATATTCAAACCGAGACGAGCCCAGGACTCTGTCCTTAAGACGAATTTCACCGGTATACTGTGTCAAAACCGGATGTAACAAACGTCTCCCATCATACAACGGATATCAGTTCAGACGTGCCGAGCCAAGTTGAGCCGGCCGGACGGGAGGGCGGCGGCAGGGCGTGCAATGCGCGTTTGTAGCATTCATCTGCGTCTTTCCTTCGGTCAAAAATTCTCTTGCCCTTAGGGCACATCTAAAGTGTCTCTCCTAACATATATAAGGTGGCAACTTCAACTCAAGTGGCCAATGTGGTATATTTGCAAATGATGATGTGTTCAATTCTCATGAAGTCACATCATCATTTTTCTATTTTTCCACCTTTTTTACTCATACTTTGAGTATTAATTTCTCATTAATTTAGTATCATAATTGAGTGATTCAAAAGCCTAAAATCATCTACTCATTATGTAGATAATTTAGGAGTCATTAGTTTTCATTATTAATTAACGAAAAAATTCATAATTAAGCTCAAAATATGTTACTCACCAACTTTGGACAAACCCACTTCTAATTTTTCAAACTTTTCTCCAACAATCCCCCATATGAATAAAAATTAATGCAAATACAGATGTGGACTCTAATGAAAAGTCAGACAAGAAAATGTTGCATCAGAAGAGGTAGCTTCTGGATTTGAACCTTTCGTAGTGATGTACCATCGGATTCACTCGGTTAAGTAGTGACTTGATGTCTTGAACCAGTCAGTCTTTGCTTTGAACCTAGACAACAATACTCACATAACATTTCCTTTTACCCCCTTTTGAAACTCATGGTTGTGCTCGTTTTGGCCATGAACAACCTGGTTTCAGAAAGTGTTTTAGAGAATTCTTGCATCACAGAATTCTCATAGAAGCGGCCCCACTTCACACTTACATAGGTGATTCCTATCAGGAGCACTCTGCCATACCCCACTTGATGTACCAAGATATAGGACATTATTAAAAGCTTTCGCTTACCCTTAATTATTCTCTGCAAACAGCACTATTATGTTGCAGAATGAGTAAGTGCTAAACTGAAACTTCAATACTTAGTTGTCCCATCGAAGTAAGATTCTGGGATCTCCAGCCAAAAAGGTTGGGCTACCATTACAAAGATTTTTGCATAGTAGGCTTAAGTCCCATTCCATTTTGTTGGACCGTGCACCTGCAATAAACACCATTAGAGGAAGGTGAATAGTTGTTAGTGGAAATTACACTACTACCCTTGATTAAAATCCTCTTTGAAAACAGAATCTGAGACCACCTCAGATTCAGATCCCATTTTTGAAAAATTCAAAAATCCGTGTACACAACTCCAAAAATTATAAAAATTTCTAGGCTTTAACTTCCATCTCTTATAAAGACTCTATCCAAAAATCAGATAAAAATAAGATCGTTTAGCCCTTCAAACAAATAAACAGATTCAGATGGTCAATCTAGACAGAATTAGACATAATGTTGTCGAAATTGGAAAACATGTTTCTATTTGAATACTTAACCCAAAAGGTTGATGTTTTTGTCAAAACACTCCTTAAGATGTCTAGTTTATGATTCCAAAAGGCCATGACCTTAAAAACATCTTGGTTAAAACAATATTTAAATTTTCTCAAAACTTGTCAGATTGCAGCCAGATTGGAGCAGTTATATTGCAACGACTAAAAGACTAACTTTTCCTTGATCAAATCAAGTGATTATTTTTGAAAATGAAATCTAATAGTCTTAAGTATAACTCCACCAAAAATCAAGAATTTTGAAAGTGTTTAGCTATGTTTTCCAAACGTGAGAAATTGTGTGAAATCTGCAGTAAAAAATGGGCAAAAAACAGAAAAATGTAAAGAAGAGAAGAACACCAAAGATTTATTCTTGTTCGGTCAATGTGACCTACTCCAGTACCAAGAAACACCTTTCCTTGGATTTCACTATGGTATGAACCAAATTACAACAAGAATCAAGCTTGATCCTTGGGTTAAACACCAACCCTATTCAAGACTTGGATGTCCACCTCTATGCAACTCTTGGTTGCAACACCTCTATCACCTATTCATGTAGCCTTATAGATTTGGCAAATAAATCTTACAAATGAGACACAAGAGGCTTGTAGCTCTACAACAAATATCACAAAAACACCTTGGCTACAAAGAATGAAACAAGAATGAAGAGAAGAAGATAGAAAGACAATTCAACTTTTGCTTTCAAGTGTGTGTTTTTCTCCATCACCTTTGTCTCCTATTTATAGTATGAAATGGCTCTTCAAGGTAAGAACTCCAATGTTTCACCATCTTCATCATCAAGTCCCAGTTGTATTCACATCATTGGTTGGCCACATAATCACCTTGTACACTTGGCAAAATAAAACAACATAATTGGTCTACCTTATAAATCAATATGGCCGATATTTAGACTACATTTTGTCTTGAAAATATTGAAGATAATGTAGGATCTGCAAGGCACCACTAGAAGGTGGGGTTGAATAGTGGGTGCAGAAAATGTGGTTTTTAAAATTGTTTTAAACTAAAAACCCAACTTCTGAAAACAGTTTCTGTTTTCAGAACCAGTTTTGAAACGTTTTGAAAACTAGGTTTCAGGTCTTCAAAAATTCTGAAATTTAGAGAGAACTTAGTCTCAGATGTCCTGAGTATCTCATAAAAATTTCAGATTAAAATTCAACCTCTAACCCCTTAAACAAAAGTTGGTGGTCAGATTGCGCAAATCTGCCAGAAACGGTAGTCTGATTTGAAAATTTAATTCCTATTTAACCGTGACTCCAAATGCTCTGACAATTTAATGAATAACCCCTTATTAGTTTTATTTAATTGGGTTGAAACAGTTTTGAAAAATCTTTTTGGGAAGATAGTCAAATACGTTCAAAGTCTCAACCTTTGCAAGACTTAAAATCAGACTGCACTAGTCTCAGAACTTTAGACATTTGGATGACATATCCTTGTCTAAAAGGGTTAAAACTTGCGCAAAATTAACCTTAAGACACGTAGCTATGATTCTGGAAAGTTTTATGATTTTTGAAATTTGTTTACTATTTTTAATAACGTGATGAAAAATGATGCACAGTGCTGAAACTGAAAGTAAGTGCTGAAAGTAAATAACACCAGGAATTTTATACTGGTTCGGTTAAAACAACCTACTCCAGTCTTCGAGGACACCATCCTCGGTTAGCATTAATCACAAAACACAAATAACACCTTACCACAGGGTTGATGGAGTTACACACCAACTCCAACCTTTTACAAACCTTGTATGTGAATACAACGATCACGAACACCACCACATTGCAAGTGCAAGATTGATCACAACTTGATCAATCTTTTACAACAATAAAGAGAGTATGTGGTGGTCTATATGAAGTCTATTCAAATGTATGAATATGAGTACAATATGCTTTTAGAGAGAAGAAAGAAAGAAGTATAGAAGGAAGAAGGATGTATGCATTTTTGATCATGAATTTGCAAGACTTGTTCTTGCCTTTTGTTTGCTCTCTTTTTTCCTTTTTATCATTGGTGCCCCCCTAGCCTTTCACTTCCTCTTGAAAATTATCTTCTAAGTCCTTAGAAGAGTAATTGCATCATTGTGATATTTCCTTGCTTACTTGGCAACTCCTCATTGGATGATCATTAAGCTCTTGCTTACTTGGCACTCATTGATTGGATGGAAATTGTCATCATTTGATGACTAGATAAATCTGAAAATAAACCTTAAAAAGTATGTGTCAATTAGCCATAAAATTATTTCCATTAGTCACATAATCATCCCACATAATTAGCAAGGCAAATTATCAACAAATTCAACCAAGAAATCGGCCACATACATGCCGAATTTTCAGCATGTGATATTCACTCTTAATTCAAATTGTTGCCAAGTTTGCATTTGATTTATTCCTTGAAAATAAATAAGAAATTAATCATCATTTAGTACATAATATTTTTACTAAATTTGGAATAAAAATTAGTCATCAAGAGGCCACAAATTCGGCCACATTCATTCCCACACATGCTGAAATTTTCAGTATGTGTGATATTCAAAGATATCACCATATTATTACCATAAAATATTTAAAACATTGCCATAAAATCTTTAAATTAATCCACATGATTCAAGATAGTAAACTATGGCTCATTAAGTGGAAAAATCGGCCAGCTCTATTTTACACATGCTGAATTTTCAGCATGTGTCACAAATGTGACAAAGTATGAAATGTTACCTTGTGTAGCTCCTTTTTTTATGTCACCAACATTGTATACTTCATTCTTGGTCAATCAAGATGCCAACAAATCTCCAAATATGTTCCAACATCGCTGTCTAGGCGTGTGATGAAGAATATACATGTGCTGAATTTTATTTTTGCAAACTTTGTAAAATAGTGCACATATAGTTATACACATATGGTATATTCCAATCAGCCCTTAATTGATTTTTATAGAACACTTTAAAATGTATGAAGTATGTAAAAAGTGTCTAGATACATGTTATACGCCATGCCAAAAATGTTCCATGTGTCGTGTTCGTAGAAAAGCGAATTTTCAACTTTTATCGATTACCCAATTTTTTTCCGATTAAATTCCAACTTTTTGCACATGTTATATATATTATGTTACACATAATATACATAAATTGAACTTTAATATTCAGCACTTAGGCTGATCTAAAGTGGCGCCTTACATGTGACAAAATTGAATTTGGAATCTCCACAATTTGGCCTTAATTGAGGGTGATTTGTGTGTGCCAACATGGAATGATTTTATGGATGTGCATACCATGTAAGCCACGAAATTTGTGGCCACTTTTGAAGTGTAGGGGCTGGCCATCTATATATGGCAAGTACGTGACAAGTTGGCGAAGTTTCGGTATTCACCCGTTACGACAATTTTTGGTTTAGAACCTTTTAACGTGTCGTAATAAATTTGTCATCAACATGACTTATATCATATGATATAAGACCTGAATATGAGTTAAATATAGTGGTATGCCGTTAACGTACGTTCGCAAAATATATAACGTGTCGGTAGTACGTTGAAATGTATGTGTATGTGTCTTTAAAAAAATATGAATATATATATATTGAAAATGGCGTGTAGCATGAGGGAGTGTAGAACTTTCCTTTCTTCAACTTGTTGTCTTTGTCCTTTTTCCAGATATGGCTTCCTTTAATGAACTACTTAGTTTATTTAACTAAGTACTTCACTTAATGAACTATTTAGTTCATTAATGATGACACCTAAAAATAGTTCAAACACAACAAATGCTTGCCATTTGATGTAAGCTTTAAAGCTTCATGGCTCGTTAGTATGACAACATTATATATGAACTATATAGGACAAGTTTTATGCAACAACGTGTCATGTCATGAAATATGCCATGCAATTCTATATATCATGCATTTTGTAATCACTCAAACCCCTTTTTCTCTACAATCTCCCTCTTTTGATGATTTACAAAATAACCTACATACATGGTTTAAATCTTGTCGCTCCCCTTCTAATTGTGCATAATTTCAAATTTTTAATTTCAAATTTCAAATTCGCTCCCCCTTGATTTATGCAATCAGTTTCTCTCTTCCCCTTAAATCATGCATTCTCTCCCCCTTTATTTTGGAAATACAATCAAAAATGCATGTAAATATGGAAAGACAATCAAATCAGATCAACAGAAATCATGCCTAATTTAGAACGAAGATTTTCATACGTGGCTTGATTTAATGCCTTAGTGAAAATATTTGTTACTTGTGCCTTTGTGCGTATGTGATCTATGACAATATCACCATTACTTATGTGATCACGAAGAAAATGATAGCGCACTGCTATATTCTTGGCCTTAAAGTGTAGTACGAGGTTTTTAGATAAGCTGATAGCGCTCATACTATCACAATATATAGGAATACGTTGTACTGTGATACCAAAATCAGAAAGTTGTTGTTTTAGCGATAGCAATTGTGTGCAACAAAGACTAAGTGCCATGTATTCAGATCCAGTGGTGGATAGGGCGACGCTGGCTTGCTTTTTAGAAAACCATGAAATAAGTGAATTTCCTATAAATTGGCAAGTGCCAGTCGTGCTTTTTCTATCTATTTTACATCCACCATAATATGCGTCAGTGTAAGCATGCAAATTAAATTCGCAGTCTTTATGATACCAAATGCCTAAGGTGGGTGTGTGCTTAATATATCGAAATATTCTTTTCACGGTATTATAGTGAGACACTTTTGGTTGACTTTGAAAACGCGCACGCATACATACATTGAACATGATATCAGGCCTACTAGCAATAAGATATAGCAAAGAGCCAATCATAGATCAATATAAGGCATTATCAAAATCCTTACCATGTTCATCTTTATCTAATATAGTTGTGACACTCATAGGGGTGGGGGATGGTTTTAAATTTTAAAAATTGAACTTTTTAATCATATTATTTATATACTTAACTTGGCTTATATGTATTCCTGTACCCGTTTGTTTAATCTGCAAGCCAAGAAGGTAATTTAGTTCACCAACCATAGACATCTCAAATTCCGAATTCATGCAAATTTTGAAATCTTCAACAAGCTTGAGAAGTGGAGCCAAAAATGATGTCATCAACATAAATTTGGATAATGAGTAAATCCGATTTATCTTGTTTTAAAAATAAAGTACTATCTATAGTGCCTCTTTTAAAACCATTTTCTGAAAGGAAATTAGCAAAACGATCATAACATGCTCTCGGGGCTTGTTTTAGACCGTATAGTGCCTTCTTTAGTTTGTACACGTGATCGAGATGTTTCAAATCTTCAAAATCGGGTGGTTGTTTCACGTATACCTCTTCTTGTATAAATCCATTTAAGAATGCACTTTTCACGTCCATTTGATGAAGTTTAAAATCAAAAAGATGTTGGAGATTTGAAGGGTGCTTGGGTTTTCAATTGTATCTTTTCCGATGATCTTTCCTTCATTGTTGTCTCCAAAGGTCCCAGATCCGCCTTTTGTGACCTTCTTCAATTTAGTGAACAAGCTCGGGTCACCCGTCATGTGCCTCGAGAAACCACTGTCAAGGAACCACTTGATAGATGTATCTTTTGATGTGTGGGTTCCCTGCAATGTACAAAAGTGATTTAGGTACCCTTTTAGTTTTGGGTCCTTACGAGTTAGTTATTCACCTCTTAGTAAAAGTACCTTTCGGTACCCATACTTGGGTGATCCTTCTCTGTCTAGCAAATGGCAAGAATGTAGATGAAGGTGCAATGTAGTAGACATGTGGTGAGTGGACTTTAGGTCTTTGGCCAAGAACTCCTTTATACGCATTATGTGGAGCACATTTTTTATATGTCCTTGTGTTGGTGTGCGTAGTGTGTGATCTAGATGGATGAAATGAATGTCGTGTATGCATCACTTGTTTCTTCTCATATCTATATGGCACAAAATTATATTTCGCATTATATGAAGAAGAAGTATGACGGGATGAGGGGAGAGGGGGTCTTTGCGTCATCTTAGACGCCGTATTCGCTTTTGGAGTGTCTACTTTCTTAGACAATACAAACTTGGTTGGTTTAATGGATACTTCATTTGTCTCAATGTATCCTAATCCGGTTTTATCACTATCGTGTTTTTGTGATAAAATAATGCGATCTAGCATGTTAGATCCCGTGTCAAATTGTTTCATCTTCTTTTCTAAATCCGTATTCCTTGATTTCAAACTTGAAATCTCAGATTTCATTTCATTATTATGCGTATTCAATGATGAGATCTCTGTCTTTAATGTATTAATGATGCATGACGACTCTTCTTTTGAATCATTTAATTGAGCGACAAGATTCACGTTAGAAGATTCTAACAACTTCTTGTCTTCAATTAATCGCTTCTTTTCTTTCGCGAGAGTCTTAGTAAATTTATGCAATTCTAAATACTGACTGAAAAGATCATCATAAAAAGGCTCAGAGTCAGAATCAGAGTCAGAAGATACCTCGTTTAATGTTTTGGACACAAAGCATACTTGTGCAGTCTCCTCTTCTGTGTCGGTCTTGGAATCAGATGTATCACTCCAAGTGGAGGCTTTGAGATGTCTTTTCCTTTGCTTAGGTTCTGAGACGAGTCTATTCTTAGTCCGATCCTTGTTAGGGTGTTTGTTTGTTTGCTTGTCCTTATTAGGGTAGTCATATGATAGATGTCTAAGTTTACCGCATTCGTAACATTTAACATCCTTGTCATTTGTCTTGTTCTTATTTCTTTTAGTCGAAGTAGCCTTAAATTTGTTTCTAAATGCCTTTCTCATGAATTTTCTTAAGCCTTTAGCCAATAAAATTAAGTCATCGTTATCTGATTCAGAATCACTATCTTCTACGTGATCGGAAAAAGTAGAGACGTATTCATTTGATTTAAATGCAATGGTCTTACCTTGTTTTAATGATGATTCAGATTTCCTTATGGTGAGTTTGTTCTCATATACCTTAAGTGATCCAATTAGTTCTTCCATCTTAATTGATTTAGTTTCTTTGCTTTCTTCTATGGCCGTTACTTTTGGGTC
Source organism: Eustoma russellianum (assembly GCA_036186865.1). Taxonomy (NCBI): domain Eukaryota; kingdom Viridiplantae; phylum Streptophyta; class Magnoliopsida; order Gentianales; family Gentianaceae; genus Eustoma; species Eustoma russellianum. The sequence goes on from AP025049.1 coordinate 14,507,049, forward strand.
CCACTCGGATGGAAGGCCTCGCAAGACCTTTTGTACCTTTTCCTTCATAGAGAAGGCTTTGCCAAGAGACTCAAGAGAATTGTAAATGTTAGTCAAGCGAAGATCCATGTCAACGATAGATTCATTTGGCAATAATTTAAATGACTCGAGTGTGGACATAAGCATGTTGATTTTGGACTCTTTTACTTGACTAGTGCCTTCGTGTTTCATTTCAAGAATTCTCCACATTTCTTGATTACTAGAACAATTTGAAACGTAACTAGATTCACTTTTACTTAGTCCATTTAGAAGTAATTGCATGGCCCTAGCGTTCATGCTCAATCTCTTTTTATCCTCACTAGTATACTCTTGTTTAGGCTTAACAACCTCTAGTGTGACTCCATCTACAGTGGATAATTTTGATGGAACAAATGGACCATCTTCTATGATGGACCAAAGATCAATATCAATAGTCATAAGGAAAAGTTTCATTCTTAACTTCCATTGAATGAAAGACTCACCGTCAAAGAGAGGAGTCCTTTGACTGGACATACCTTCATGTTCGGTTTTGAAGTTTGTGGTTGCCATCTCACTTAGATCGTTGGATACTTTTGTTGTGAGTGTTCCTACGCTCTGATACCACTTGCAGGATCTGCAATGAACCACTAGAAGGGGGGTTTGAATAGTGGGTGCGGCAAATATGGTTTTTTAAATTGTTTTAAACTAAAAACCCAACTTCTGAAAAAAGTTTCTGTTTTCAGAACCAGTTTTGAAATATTTTGAAAACTAGGTTGCAGGTCTTCAAAAATTTTAAAATTTGGAGAGAACTTAGTCTCAGATGTTCTGAGTATCTCCTAAAAATTTCCGATTAAAATTCAAACTCTAACCCCTTAAAAAAACGTTGGTGGTCAGATTGCGCAAATCTGCCAGAAACGGTAGTATGAATTAAAAAATTAATTTCTATTTAACCGTGACTCTAAATGCTCTGAAAATTTAATGACTAACACATTATTAGTTTTATCTAATTGAGTTGAAACAGTTTTGAAAAATTCTTTTGAGAAGATAGTCAAATACGTTCTGTAAAGTTTTGTGATTTTTGAAATTTGTTTACTATTTTTAATAACGTGATGAAAAATGATGCACAGTGTTGAAACTGAAAGTAAGTGCTGAAAGTAAATAACACCAGGAATTTTATACTGGTTCGGTTAAAACAGTCTACTCCAATCTTCGAGGACACCTTCCTCGGTTAGCATTAATCACAAAACACAAATAGCACCTTACCACAGGGTTGATGGAGTTACACACCAACTCCAACCCTTTACAGACCTTGTATGTGAATACAACGATCACGAACACCACCACCTTGCAAGTGAAAGATTGATCACACCTTGATCAATCTTTTACAACAATAAAGAGAGTATGTGGTGGTCTATATGAAGCCTATTCAAATGTATGAATATGAGTACAATAGTCTTTTAGAGAGAAGAAAGAAAAAAGTGTAAAAGGAAGAAGGATGTATGCGTTTTTGATCTTGAATTTGCCAGACTTGTTCTTGTCTTTTGTTTGCTCTCTTCTTTGCTTTTTATCATTGGTGGCCGCCTCCTTAGCCTTTTTCTTCCTCTTGAAAATTATCTTCTAAGTCCTTGGAAGAGTAAATTGCATCATTGTGACATTTCCTTGCTTACTTGGCAACTCCTCATTGGATGATCATTAAGCTCTTGCTTACTTGGCACTCATTGATTGGATGGAAATTGTCATCATTTGATGACTAGATAAATCTGAAAATAAACCTTAAAAAGTATGTGCCAATTAGCCATAAAATTATTTCCATAAGTCACATAATCATCCCACATAATTAGCAAGGCAAATTATCAACAAATTCAACCAAGAAATCGGCCACATGCATGATGAATTTTCCACATGTGATATTCACTCTTAATTCAAATTGTTGCCAAGTTTGCATTTGATTTATTTCTTGAAAATAAAGAAGAAATTAATCATCATTTAGTACATAATATTTTCACTAAATTTGGAATAAAAATTAGTCACCAAGAGGCCACAAATTCGGCCACATTCATTCCCACACATGCTAAAATTTTCAGCATGTGTGATATTCAAAGATATCACCATATTATTACCATAACTATTTAAAACATTTCCATAACATCTTTAAATTAATCCACATGATTCAAGATAGTAAAATATGGCTTATTAGGTGGAATAATCGGCCAGCTCTGTTTTACACATGCTGAATTTTCAGCATGTGTCACAAATGTGACAAAGTTTGAAATATTACCTTGTGTAGCTCCTTTGTTTATGTTACCAACGTTGTATGCTTCATTCTTGGCCAATCAAGTTGCCAACAAAGCTCCATATATGCTCCAACATGGCTGTCTAGGTGTGTGATGAAGAGTATACATGTGCTGAATTTTATTTTTGCAAACTTTGTAAAATAATGCACATATAGTTATACACATATGGTATATTCCAATCAGCCCTTAATTGATTTTTCTAGAACACTTTAAAATGTATGAAGTATGTAAAAAGTGTCTTGATACATGTTATATGCCATGTAAAAAATGTTCCATGTGTCGGGTTCGTAGAAAACCGAATTTTCGACGTTTATCTATTACTCGATTTTTTTCCGATTAAATTCCAACTTTTTGCGCATGTTATATATATTATGTTACACATAATATACATAAATTAAACTTTAATATTCAGCACTTAGGCTGATCTAAAGTGGCGCCCAACATGTGACAGAATTGATTTTGGAATCTCCACAATTTGGCCTTAATTGAGGGTGATTTGTGTGTGCCAACATGGAATGATTTTATGGCTGTACATACCATGTAAGCCATGAAATTTATGGCCACTTTTGAAGTGTAGGGGCTGGCCATCTATATATGGCAAGTATGTTACACGTTGACGAAGTTTCGATATTCACCCGATACGACAATTTTTGGTTTAGAAGCTTTTAACGTGTCGTAATAAATTTGTCATCACCATGACTTATATCATATGATATAAGACCTGAATATACTCATAAGTATGAGTTAAATATAGTGGTGTGACTTTATCGTACGTTCACAAAATATATAATGTGTCGGTAGTACGTTGGAATACATGTGTATGTGCCTTTAAAAAAATCTTAATATATATATATATATATTGAAAATGGCGTGTAGCATGAGGGAGTGGAGAACTTTCCTTTCTTCAACTTGTTGCCTTTGTGCTTTTTCCAAATATGGCTTCCTTTAGTGAACTACTTAGTTTTTTTTTATGAAAAGGATATTTGTATTATGAAAGACCCTCGCTTATGGCGGAGGAATACCTTATTACAACCGGAAAAATGATAATAATAGTAACAGTATATGATTATCAACATCCAATCCGTATATGATATGCCGCATTAAAACCTTGCCAAGTAAAACCACCCTTGTGGATAAAACCTTGGCTAACGAAAAAGCGTACATATTTATAAAGATGGACTGTTGATATACGCTATTATGTAATGACATAAAACTTGTAACCCTAATATTATACCAACGTAAAAAAACAATCTGCCAAACAGTAGCCGCGCAAATGCTCAAGAAAAGGAGTACGATCCATGCTCCCGTCAATGTATCCAAACAAATAAGTGATCGATGTAGGAAATTAAATAGCACCGAGGATAGCTGCCTTCGATGAGAATGCCTGGTCCGAATGTCAACCGCATGAACTGATTGGAGCCTAGGCGCAACCCATGTCCTCGTCCACACATTGCAATAATATAGTGCTGAGTAAAGCAGAAAGCCACGGCTTAATAAAATTTGTGAGTTGAATTGTAGGTAAAGCATACCTGGCCTGCCTGCACAACACAACGTGCCGGCAGAGGTACCGTATACACGCCAATCCATTTGGAAGAATTGCAATAGTAGGCAGCAGTGTGTTGGAATCCACGACGTCAAGCTTAGATGTTGAGGATGTGATGCATGCTCATAAATAAAGCTCATATCAACGTTAAAAGGCCACCAAAGTAAAGAGAGATGGACGCCCATGCGATGATGATGTACACGTACCACCAAAACAATCCAGGTCATCATCGGGAAGAAAAGTACATGGAAAAACCAGTATAATAATGTAATAGTAAGCGTACCGAGTCTGCCTGTACTTAGGAAAGTGCAGGCAGGAAAACTTTGAAGTAGCCAATCCTTATGAAAGACGCTAGATGTACGAACTCGGTGATGTCGTGCCAAGTTGACGGCGTGGTTACGTTGACGAACATTGATATTGTGAGAAAAGAACACATTAAATATGCTAAAGATATGAAAGCTGCAGCAGTGAATTAAAAGAATGCAATGCGTACCATGTCTGCCCGTAACCATTATGGGACGGGCAGAATATATTGAAAATTGCCAATCCATGAGGAAGACTAGAATGTCAGGACGATCGCAAGCTCGCAGTTGTGACGTCCAACGTGAGCGACGCACGAACCAAAGCTGGGAGATTGTGGCTGCCGAAAGCACTGGTCGCAGGATGAAGCATTGCGTGTTGTGCAAGGTAGTGACTTGGCATATTTGCTTCGCGATATGTGTGAATGAACTCCAGTCTATGCTATTGAAGTAAGGTGTGTAGCAGTCGCAGATGATAGTTACCAGAAATATATTGTGTCTGATGTAGTCGCGACAACATTTGAGCACAATCAGATTCGATTATGATCATACGATAAAATGGGAGAAAATACATCAAGCCAAAAAGAGTAGCCTGAATCTCTGCCAACAAAGGCGTACTCGTAGGCAGACGAAATGAACTAGTTTAGTTCATTAATGATGATACCTGAAAATAGTTCAAACACAACAAATGCTTGCCATTTGATGTAAGCTTTAAAGCTTCGTGGCTCGTTAGTACGACAACATTATATATGAACTATATAAGGCAAGTTTTATGCAACAACGTGTCATGTCATGAAATATGTCATGCATTTCTTTAAATTATGCATTTTGTAATCACTCAAACCCCTTTTTCACTACAGATAATGTAGCAGGATAAAAGGGTATAACTACTCCACTATCCCCTCAACTTTTTTCCATGAGAATAGGTATGTGGGAGCTGCATTTTGACTCACAAATCTGCTAAAACTCCAGCCATGACCGTTGGCACCTCTTTTGAATTTTTCCTAGTTGACAATTTTGCCGACTAGCTTCTTCTGGGTTGGTCCACTTGGCACCAAAACATAAAATGAGTACGCCATCATTTACACCTGTAGATACACATTTGGAGGCTTGTATACATGTATATCAACTCAGAGTTTTAAAGAAGAAATCAACAAATAGTAGTTGACAAGATTATGTCAACATATAACACCAAAATTCCCACTAATTCTTCTTGCATGTTGTGATCATTTTGACACCTTTAACACCTTTAAATTTTATGTAAAATGATGATTAATATCCTCCAATAACATATGGAAGAGGGTCTTCAAGAAAAAATGTAATGTGACATCACAACTCGTCACATATTCCGCTACCGTGGGTAATATCATCCAATAGAGAATAATAGAAGATCACCAAATAATCTTCAATATAATTATCAATAAACTACAGAATGAAGAATATAATATACTCAAGAGATTCCTTGAGTGAAAATACCAAAAATGCTCTTAGGGGTAAAATGACCAAAATGCCCCTGGTGAGAGAAAACTCTAGAAATGACCCGGATGGTCAGAAATAGATATAATGACACTTTTGTGATGATAAATATAATATGAATGTGTCCTTGAAACATTTTGACCATGTCATGTTCCTACAAAACTAAAAATACCAATTTTGCCATTTTTGGTAAGTTGTAGAAACTTCCAAGGCACATTAGTCACAAGTCATTTATAATCATCAAAGTCACATAATAATCATATAATGAACATATATAAAACATGTACAAACGAAAACAACCACTTTATCACATTTTAGAAAACTATTTCTAAAAACCCTAGACATCGATCGATCGGAGTGCCTCTGCTTCAGAGATCGATGTCTCATAATGAGCTTCAAAGTTTGTATCAGACATACATCAATCGATCAAAGTAAGGGTTCGATGTACATCGATCGATAGATGTGTCTTAGATTTAGAGATTGAGGTCTTATAGTAAGTTCTTGGTTTTTCTCTGCCTTATATGGATCGATCGCTGTGAGGGATCGAAGTACATCGATCGATCGAGGTGCAACAACCTGAGAAATCGATGTAATTTTTCTCAACTTTTTCAACTTTTAATCATTTATAACACCATGTGGGACATTTCTATGCATTCACCATTTAAAATCATGACCTTGAAAATTATCCAAATATACTTCTCAACATTCTCCCCCTTTTGGATGATTTTCAAAATAACTTAACATGATTTTAATGTCACAACTCTTTAACAATTATTTATCACATATTTACCAATTTTATACCAATTGAAGTGTTTTAAAAACCTCACCAATTACCAATTGTTTCACCAATTGTTTTCAAACTTTAAAAAAGTCATGTTTTTAATATATGTGTTCATATGCTCCCCCTCAACATATACTCTCCCCCTTAACCTATGCTCAAAACTTATACCAATTGAAACTTAACATATTATGCAACTCAAATTCAGATCATGACTTACCAACTAAAGTCATATCCTTATTCTATCTCCCCCTTTATTTTGCAAATCATACAAAAGATAGAATTACACAATTGTATCATAAGTCATCATACCTAACTTGGCTCGTAAGTTTTCAAAAGTGGCTTGATTATGGGGTTTGATAAAGATGTCAGCTATTTGATGATCAGTTCTTGCATGATCTATGGTTATTTCCCCACTTTGAACATGATCTCAAAGGAAAGGGTATCTTACCTCAATGTGTTTGACCTTAGAATGATGTACCAGATTCCGAGAAAGATTGATCGCACTTGTGCTATCGCAGAAAATTGGAATCTTATTCATTTTAATGCCAAAATCACTAAGCTGTTGTTTAAGCCAAAGTATTTGGGTAGTGCATAAGCTTAAGGCTATATACTCGGCTTCGGTGGTAGAGAGAGCTACACTAGCTTGCTTTTTAGAAAACCAAGAGATCAAGTTAGTTCATATGAATTGACATGTTCCGCTAGTAGATTTTCTATCTAATTTAAAACTACCATAATCAGCATCACTATAAGTATACAGTTCGAACTTAGCGTTTCTATCATACCAAAGTCCTAAGTGAGGTGTGTGTTTAAGATATCTAAATATCTTTTTCACCGCATTGTAATGTGATACTTTAGGACAATATTGAAACCTAGCACACATACACACACTAAACATTATATCAGGTCTTGATGTGGTTAAATATAACAGTGATCCATATATGGACCTATATAGTGTGTCATCAAAAGGTTTACCATTTTCATCCTTGTCTAGTTTGATGCTAACACACATAGGGGTAGCTGTCGGTTTCAACTCTTCAAATCCAAACTTCTTAATCATATCATTGATATACTTAAGTTGGCTAATGTAGATTCCTTAAGGGGTTTGTTTGATTTGTAAACCTAAGAAGTAATTCAACTCTCCTACCATTGAGATTTCAAACTCTGACTTCATACACTCTTTGAAGTCTTGTACTAAGGTAGGGTTAGTTGAACCAAAGATAATACCGTTTACGTATATTTGAACTATTAATAAGTCATTTTCTTTTATTCTTAGAAATAATGTATTGTCTATGGTTCCCCTTTGATAATTATTTATAATAAGAAAGTTTGCAAATCTATCAAACCAAGCTCTTGGAGCTTGTTTCAAACCATATAGAGCTTTCTTAAGCTTGTAAACATGGTTAGGATTCTTTAGATCTGCGAATCCAGGGGGTTGTTTGACAAAACTTCTTCTTGGATGTATCCATTCAAGAATGCACTCTTGACATCCATTTGGAAGAGTTTAATGTTGCTTAGACTTCCAATCACAAGTAACAATCTAATTGCTTCTAGTCGTGCAACGGGTGCAAATGTTTCTTCATAATCTATTCTTTCTTGTTGATTATAATCTTGTGCGACTATCCTAGCCTTATTTCATGTGATGTTTCCTTGTTCATCCATTTTATTGACCCATTTGGTTCCTAGTATAGACTTGTTTTCAGGTTTAGGTATTAAGTCCCACACGTTGTTCCTTGTAAATTGATTCAATTCCTCTTGCATGGTGTCTATCCATGATATATCACCTAAGGCTTCTTTAACATTCTTAGGTTCTAAGTGTGAGATTAAACTACGTCCTTCAGGTTGACTTATATTTCTACGTATTCTAACCCCAACACTTGGATCCCTAATGATTAACTCTTTAGGGTGTTTATGTTTATCTTTTATAAGCCACCAATTCCTAGGTTGACTAGGTTCACCCTCATCTTGTTCAAATATTTCATTATTGTGAACATTTTCGTATACAATTGAATCATGTTGCAAGTTAGTTGTGTTATCTTCCAATTGCAAAATCTCTTCATTCATTTCATCTAAAGGTTCATGCATATCTTGTTCTGGGGGAGTTAGTTCTACATGATCAAGTACAGGCTCAAGTAATACATCATCATCATCAAAGATATTTTCAACATTATGCTCACGTTTATGTTGAGTTTTATCACTAACTTCAAAACATGCATTTTCATTGAATTTCACATGTATGGATTCAGTGATCTTTCTAGATGCAGGATTATAACACCTATATGCTCTTGAGTTAGTTGAATAACCAACAAATATGCATTCAATAGACTTTTGTTCAAACTTGTCTAGATTATCATTAGTGTTCAACACAAAACACTTACAACCAAAAACTTTAAGATAATCGACTTTAGGTTGTCTATTATTTAACAATTCATAAGGTGTTTTATTCAATTTCTTTCTAATAGAAAACCTATTTATCATATAACATGCACAACTAACAGCTTCAGTCCCTAAATATTTTGGTACTTTATTTTGACATAACATTGTTCTAAAAATTTATGAATTGTTCTATTTTTACGTTCAACAACTCCATTGAGTTGTGGTGTTCTATGTGGTGAGAATTCATGTTTTATTCCATGTAATTCACAAAACTTGATTACATCTTTGTGTTTAAATTCTCCACCTCTATCACTTCTAATTCTTTTAACATTTTCTTCATAATTTTTTCGAGCTGCTTGATAAGAGTTTTGATTACTATTGGAGCATCGTCTTTATGTGTTAAGAATAATGTCCATGTGTATCGTGAGTAATCATCTACTATAACACACACATAGTAGTGTCCACCTAGATATCTTGTCCTACTTGGACCAAATAAGTCTAAGTGAAGCAATTCTAGTACATGACTAGTACTCATTTCATGTGTTAGTTTTAAGTTTCTTTAATATGTTTTCCTTTAATACATGTTTCACACATTTGAAAATTATATAAGTCTAACTTAGGCATGCCTCTAATTAAGTTCTTCTTAGATAACTTTTCAATAGTTGAAATTCCTATATGGCCTAGTCGTCTATGCCATAAGTTTACATCTAAGTCATGTGATATTAAACACTTAACCTTAACATCATCTTCATCATCATCATCATCATCCGGGCCCAGTATGTCCCAACGATAGCAAAAGCTAAACACTTAACCTTAACATCTAAAATGTTATCTAAGGAAATGGTATAAATGTTACCATTCCTATTTCCTTTTAAAACAATTTCTCCTTTTTCATTTGTTATATCACAAGAATCAGGGAGAAAAGAAACATAATAACCGGAGTCTATAAGTTGCAAAATGCTAAATAATAAGAACGCTTTCTTACTAACAGCACATTCCGTATTTGAAATGTGTTAGGGTCCCCGATTGTTCCTTTTCTAACAGCTTTTCCTTTGTTGTTGTCACCGAATGTCACCTTTCCTCCATTCTCGATATGTTCAAGTTCGGTGAAGAGTTTGGGGTTGCCTGTCATATGCCTTGAACATCCACTATCTAAAAACCACTTGGTTTTTAGATTCTTTGACTTTGCCTCATTCTTGCATTCCTTGTGGTTTTCCTACAATGGAGACAAAGTTTTAGGTATCGTTTACTTGGGTCCTTGAATGTTTGGGGCACCATCCTTGTTTATATACCGTTTGGGTATCCAAACTTGGATATACCTTCTTGGCACATATTTGACATTATTAAAAGTTGAATAATAAAAAGGATTTTCATGTACTTGTCCATTCCATTTAAAAGATGATGCATGGTTATACATGTTATACCTTGGTTGATAATTATTATAAAGTGGCCGATTTTGATAGATGAAGTAAAGCATATGATTTTGTTTCTTATATGGTGCTATGTATGTTTGTTCATATGCATTTCTATAAGTCTTACATGAATGTTACCTATAAATATGTCTATATGGATTATAATAAGTTGGTTGCATTTCCTTATGTCTAGTCACATTTGAATACATATACGTATAATTTCTAGGTTGTCTAGATGCAAAGTTTTGCCTAGTTGGACGTTTATTTGTGTGTGCTTTTTTGGGTGCATGTTGCATTTTTACCTTTGAATAAGCAGAAGAAGGAGTAGAAGAAGATGTAGCAGGCAACGTTGATTTTGTTGTATTATACGGAAACTTAGACTTAGATGATACAAAGTCAGTCTTTTTGCCTAACTTGTCATTTTCTTCTATATACCATAAGCCCTTCTTATCATTTCCATATTTTTGTGACGATATAAGGGTGTCTAGCATGTTCGTGCTAGATTTAAATTGTTCTAACATTTTTTCTAAGTTTAGTTTAGAAGATTTAAGTTGAACTATCTCATTTTCACAGCCTTCTAACTTAGCCTCTTCTTGACTTGGACTCCTTTGTCATAGTCTTTTGCTCCTCCCTGTCCTTAGCTTGTTTATTATTGTTGTTATTATTATTACTTTGTTGGACAATCATATGAAATATGTCCTTTTTGACCACATTCGTAGCACTTTAACTCTTTATTATACCACTTGTTATTAAAGTTTTTCTTAGGTTGAGAAGAAGTAGAAGAATATTTTTTTTCCATTTCTATTTGGTCGTTTGAAAAACTTTCTAAGTTGTCGAGCTATTAATATTAGATCATCATCTATTTCATTATCACCATTACTATCATCATTTTTTGTGTGTGAATCTACTGATTTGAAAACAATAGACTTACCGATGATCTAGATGATTCGGACTTTTGTTGGTTCAGTTTTAACTCGTAAACTCTAAGTGAACCGATCAATTCATCCATTATAGTGATTGATTTTGTTTCTTCAATTGTCGTGACGTTAGGATCCCATTCAACAGGAAGGCTTCATAGCACCTTTTGAACCCTCTTATTGTTGGTAAATGATTTTCCTAACGCTTCAAGGGCATTGAAAATGTTAGTAATCCTCAAATCCATAGATGTTATGGATTCGATCAGCAACATTTTGAAAGATTCAAGCTCAGACATAAGCATGTTTATTTTTGACTCTTTTACACCGTTAGTACCTTCATGCTTTAATTATGAGGATTTCCACATGCCGTGTGCACTTGTGCTTCAGAAGTCGTTAGTCCGTTTAACAATAATTGCATTGTCTTAGCATTCATGGACATTTTCTTTTTATCTTCGGAAGACCATTTGCTTTTATATTTTTCAACTTCTTGTGCAACTCCACTAACTTGTACAATTTTCATTGGAATATACGGCCCATCTTCAACTATAGACCATAAATCAATGTCTATACCCATTAAGATTTTAAGTTTCCAATGGACGTAATTTTTTCCATCGAAATGAGGAGGACATTGTGTAGACATACCTTCCAACTCACCTTTGTGAGAAACTATGGCCATTGTATGTACCTTTAATTTGAGATGTGCAAGCTACTTTGAATTGGTGTCTTTTCGTCTTATCTTGTTTGTATGGTGTTGAATCTTGCTCCTTTGAGTGGTGTAGACCTCGCTCTGATACCAATTTTTGGGCCGTACACCTGCAATAAACACCACTAGACGTGGATAAATAGTGGTTAGCAGAAATTACACTACTACCCATGATTAAAATCCCCTTTGAAAGCAGAATCTGAGACCACCTCAGATTTAGAACCCGCTTTTGAAAATTCAAAAATCCTTGTACACAACTCCAAAAATTATGAAACTTTCTAGACCTTAACTTTAATCTCTTGAAAAGACTCTGTCCAAAAATCAGATAAAAATAGGATTGCTTGGCCCTTCAAACAAATAAAAAGATTCAGATGGTCAATCTGGACAGAATTGGACAGAATGTTGCTGAAATTAGAAAACGTGTTTCTCTTTGAATACTTAACCAAAAGGTTGATCTTTATGTCAAAGCACTCCGTAGAATGTCTAGTGTATTATTCCAAAAGGCCTGACCTTAAAAAATTCTTGGTTAAAACAAAATTCAAGTTATCTCAAAACTGGTCAGATTGCAGCCAGATTGGGGCAGTTATATTACCACGACTGAAAGGCTAACTTTCCCTTGCTCAAATCAAGTGATTCTTGTTGCAAATGAAAGTATAACTCCGCCAAAAAATCACGAATTTTGAAAATTTTTAGTTATTTTTCAAAACGTGAGACGTGTGAAATCTGCAGTGAAAAAGGGCAGAAAACAGAAAAATGTAAAGAAGACAAGAACACCAAAGATTTATCCTGGTTCGGTCAATGTGACCTACTCCAGTCTCAAGGAACACCTTTCCTTGGATTTCACTATGGTATGAACCAAATCACAACAAGAACAAATGAAATACAAAAATACCCATTTTGCCCTTTTTGGTAAGTTGTAGAAACTTCCAAGGCACATTAGTCACAAGTCATTTATAATCATTAAAATCACATAATAATCACATAATGAATATATATAAAACATGTACAAATGAAAACAACCACTTTATCACATTTTAGAAAAATATTTCTAAAAATCCTAGACATCGATCGATCGAAGTGCCTCTGGTTCAGAGATCGATGTCTCACAATGAGTTTCAGAGTTTGTATCAGACATACATCGATCGATTGACGTGAGGGTTTGATGTAGATAGATCGATCAATATGTGTCATGTTTAGAGATCGATGTCTCAAAGTAAGGTCTTGGTTTTTCTCTGCCTTACATGGATCGATCGATGTGAGGGATCGAGGTACATCTATCGATCAAAGTGCAACAACCTGGGAAATCGATGTCATTTTTCTCAATTTTTTCAACTTTTAATCATTTATAATACCATGTGTGACATTTCTATACATTCACCACTTAAAATCATGATCTTGAAAATTATCCAAACATATTTCTCAACACGTTTGTCCATTTTGACATCTGATCTCTAGGCAAGCCTTTTGTAAGCGGATCCTCAAGATTCTCCTTTGATTTTATGTAATCAATGGAAATCACGCTATTAGAGATCAATTGCTTAATGGTGTTATGTCTTCGCCGTATATGTCGTGACTTACCATTGTAGATGCTGCTTTGTGCTCATCCTATAGCAGACTCACTATCACATGTATGCTGATAGAAGCGATTGGTATGGAACATCTTCTAAGAAAATTCGAAGCCATTCAGCCTCTTCCCCGGCTTTATCTAGTGCAATAACTCGGCTTCTATAGTGGACCGACCTATGCACGTTTGCTTTTTCGACTTTTATGACACAACACCACAACCAACAGTGAATAAGTATCCACTGGTGGACTTAGAATCCTTGCTATCGGATATCCAATTTGCATCATAATGCCCTTCCAATACTGCTGGATATCTTTTGTAGTGTAATCCAAGGTTCATTGTGTATTTCGGGTACCTCATCACTCTATTTAGATCTTTCCAATGATCTTCACTTAGATTACTGGTAAACTTGCTCAATTTGTTTGCTGAACAAGCTAAGTCTGGTCTTGTATAGTTTGTTATGTACATCAGACTTTCAATTACCTGCGAGTACTTCAATTGAGCTATAGGTTCACCTTGGTTCGTTCTTAAGTGTTTACTTAAAGTCAAGTGGGGTCTTTATTGGTTTTGTATCAAATATATTGAATCGTTTGAGAACAGATTCAATATAATGAGTTTGCGACATAGCAAGATCTTCAGTTACCCGAGAAATTTTAATCCCTAGAATAACAATGGCAACCACATATCTTTTATACCAAAATTGCGTATTAACATCTTCTTGGTATTCAAGATAATGTCGCGAGTACTGCCCATGATAAACATGTTGTCTACATACAGACATACTATCACATAGGCGTTTGGTGTGTTTTTGATGTACACACACTTGTCACACTCAGTGATCCTGAAGCCATTTGACAACATTGCCTCATTGAACTTCAAATGTCACTGTTTGGGTGCTTGTTTAAGTCCGTACTTAGACTTGACAAGTTTAGACACCTTTTTATCTTGCCCTGGTACAGAAAACCCTTCAGGTTGTTCCATATAAATTTCTTCTTCTAACTCACCCTTCAGGAAGGCAGTCTTCACATCCATTTGATGGATTTCTAAGTCATACACTGCAGCGATAGCAACTAGCATCCTTATTGAGGTGATCATAGTTACCGGTGAGTAGGTGTCAAAAAAGTCAAACCTTCCTTTTGTCGATACTTGTCAATAGGCCCACCCTCTTTTAGCTTTTTCTTAAAGATCCACTTGCATCCTAGTGGCTTACTTCTTGGTGGAAGATCAACAAGCTCCGAAGTGTGATTTTGAAGAATCGATTCTATCTCACTATATACTGCGTCTTTCCAGAAGTGAGCTTCTGGAGTTGACATAGCCTCAGAATAGGTTCTCGGATTGTTTTCTAACAAGTACGTAAGAAACTCTTGTCCAAAGGACGTTGGTATTCTGGCTCATTTGCTCTGACGTGGTTCCTCAACTTCTTTAGGGATCATCCCATGCACACGCTTACTAGTGCTTGCTTCTTCGTTGTTTTTGTCTTTCTTTGGAAAGACATCTTCAAAGAACACTACATTTCTTTATTCCATGACAACATTCTCATGTATGTCAAGAATGTCCGACTTGTGTACCAAGAACCGATATGCACTACTGTTAGTTGCATATCCTATAAATATGCAATCAATTGTTTTAGGCCCAATCCTAACTTGTGTTGGTTTAGGTATAGCAACCTTCGCCAGACACCCCCACACTTTCAAGTATATATAACTAGGCTTATAGCCTTTCCAAATTTCATATGGGGTTTTATCTATCTTTTTAGATAGAATTCTATTTAAAATGACGTTGGCGGAAAGAATTGCTTCCCTCCACAAGTTCTGAGGCAAACCCGAACCTATCAACATGGCATTCATCATTGTTTTAGAATCCGGTTTTTGCGTTCAGCAACACCATTGGATTGAGGTGAGTATGGTGTCATTGTTTGATGAATAATGTCATGTTCTAAACAAAATTTATTATACGGTGCATCATATGCACCACCTCTATCACTACGAATTGTCTTAATTTGTTTGCTAAGTTGATTCTCAACTTCATTTTTATAATCTTTAAAATCATCAACTGTAGGACCTATATAGCACCACTAGAAGGGGGGTTAAATAGTGAGTGCAGAAAATTTTGTTTTTAAAACTTTTTGTTACCAATTACTCACTTCTGAAAACAGATTCTGTTTTCAGACTAGATTTTTGAATAACTGCATGATCAGTTTGTAGACCTCCAAAAATTGTAAAATTTGGTGACAAAGTACTTTCAGATGTTATGTATGTTTCATAAAAAGCTCATATCAAAATTCTAAGTATAAGACCTTGAAACAACGTATTTATTCAGACTGTATCAATCTGACAGAAACTGTTTCTCAAAATGAAAATTTTATTCCTATTAATTGACAACTCCAAATGATCTGAAACTTTTATGGTAAAACCATTAGGATTTTTACTTTAAATGGTTGAAATATTTTTTTCAAAATTTATTTGGCAAGTAAGTCAACCACGTTGATGTTCTCAACCTTTGCGGATCTGAAAATCAGATTGCACTAGTCTCAGAACTATGAATGTTTGAATGACTTATACTTATCCAAATTTGATAACACTTGTTTCAAATGAAAGCTAAGACCTTTGGCTATGTTTTTGAAAACTTTGGCGATTTTTGAAAAGCTTTTTCTATTTTTAACGTTGCAATGAAAATGATGCAGAAAACAAGAACTAAAAGTAACAGTACTGATAAGTAAGAACACCGAGATTATTATACTGCTTTGGTTAAATCAACCTACTCTAGTCTTTGAGAACACATTCCTCAGTCTTCATTAATCACCTAAAACACCTTGACACAAGGGTAACTGGAGTAATACTCTAACTCCACCCTTTTACAAACAAACAAACAAACACAACAACACAAACACCACCACCAATCAAATGAAGGTTTGATCACACCTTGATCAACCTTTTATAAGAGATGAACATATGTGGGTGGTTTACACAAAGCCTATATAGTATATGGAAGAAATGCATGATAGATTTGAGGCTAAGAGAAAGAGAAAAGATTGGAAGAAGAAGAGAATAGTCTTGCTTTGAACTTGTAAGAACATGCATTTTGCTTAGCCTTGTCTTGCACCATCTTTCCCCTTTTTTATAGTGTGTTGGCCGCCCCCTAAGGTTTGTTTTCTTCCTTGATAATTTTCTTGAATACCCTTGGAATATTGCTTTGTATAGATGGTGACACAACCTTGCTTACTTGGTGCAATATGATTGGACGAATGACTTGTCTTTGCCTAGTTGTCACTTCTTGATAGGCCATCCTTAATCCACCTTGGCACTCCATAAATGAGCAGGACATTCCCCTTAAAAATCTGAAACACATGCTTAAAATCAAGGTGGTTAATTTCTAAATAATCATGATATGATCTCCCTTAAATTTTGGAATAAAACTGAAGACAGTAATGAACAAAAAATCGGCCAGCTTCATTCCATGTACTGAAATTTCAGCATGTGTTGTATTTTGAATTGCTTCCTTCTGTGTTGCCTTCTTCAATGTTACCAATCATGTGTGGCTTTTCTCCACCAATTAAAGTACCAAACAAGCTCCACCTAGGCTCCAACAAGGCTGAAATAGGCGTGTAGTACTCCTGCACATATGCTGAATTCTCTTTTGGTAAACTTTGTCACATAATGATGCACAATTTTTACACATGATAAATTGCAATCAGCCCTAAATTGATTTTTCTAGGACGCTCTAATATGTCTTGAATGTGTAAAAAGTGTCTAGATACATGTTACACTAAGACCAAAAATGTTCTAAGCATGTAGAGATGTAGAAAACCGAATTTTCAACTTTCGTCGATCACGCGATTTTTCTCCGATTAAAATCAAACGTCTTAGACATGTAATACATATTATGTCACAAATAATATGCATAAATATAATGTGTATATTCAGCTCCAATGGATGAGGAAAAATGCCATGTGCCTTTAAGAAAAAATGAATTTGAATTCTCCACAAATTTAGGTCAAATTGTGGGTGATTGATGTGTATAAACATGATATGACTTTTGTTCTGAATTTGTCGTGTGCATCATGAAATTGTTGAGTATTTTTTATATATATAGGCTAACCAACTTTATATGGTAAGTATATGACATGTCGGTGAAGTTTCGGTAGTCACCTATTACGATAATTTTTGGGTTATGACCTTGTGACATGTTGTTATAATTTTGGTGGCACTATGACTTGTAATATATGATATAAGACCTTTATATACTCATAAATATGAGGTGCATATAGTGATGTGACGTCAACATACGTTGATAATATATATGACGTGTCGGCGGAACGTCGGAATATAAGTATATAGTATGTCGTAAACAAAATATGGATATATAATATGTAAATGCATATGGCGTGTGTATACGAGTGTGGAGAGGGAACCTTCCATTCTAAATTTGTTGTCAAATAGCTCTCTCCAAATATATCTCAAATATGTCTTCATTTAATGAACTAGTTAGTTCATCTCCTTAAGCTCTTCACTTAATGAACTAGTTTAGTTCATTAATTATGGCATCTGAAAATAGTATAAAGACAACAAATGTTTGTCATATGATGTAAGTTTTAATGCTTCATGGCTTGTTAGTGCGACAACATTATATATAAGCATGTAAATCATTTTTATCACATAAGCATGTCAAGTAAAATTTATTCATGCATTTCGTAAGCACGTAACACTTAAATCATGCATTTTCAAATCACTGAAACCCCGATTTATCAACATCAAAGGCCTCACCTTTGCTACTCAGCAAATAAACATAACAGTATATAGTACAATCGTCAATCAAAGTTACAAAGTACTTTTTACCACCTCTTGTTTGCACCAACTTGAAATCACACACATCTGTATGAATTAAGTCTAACACTTCAGTGTTTCTTTCACTTGAAGGAAACAATGTATTTGTGATTCTTTGTATTGACTTGTAATTAACATGTCCCAAACAAAAATGCCATAAACAAGAAGACTCGAATATGTAAGCAGAAGTGGAAGCATTGTTATTAGCCTCTTTGGACAAAACTTTCTTGGGTACAATAGTCAATTACACTAAGTTTAAACATGTGTTCAGTCAAGTACCATTTCCCCATAAATGCCCCATTCTTACTCAAAATAAATTTATTACAACCAAATACTAGTCCAAAACCATGATTGACTAATAAAGCTCCAGAAACTAAGTTCTTGCGATGTCAGAAACATGCTGTACATCTTGTAAATTCACCTTCCCTAAAGTAATCTTCAGAATCACATTGCCCGAACCTTCAATCTTTGAGCTATCAGAGTTCTCCATGTACATCTTTTCATTATTCTTCGCCGGAGAATTGTCTATGAACATCGACTTGTTGGTGTAGATGTGTCATGTGGCTCTAGTGTCCACACACCATTCACGAGGATTTCTTACAGTGTTGCACTCAGAAACAACAGTGCATGAATCCACATCATCCATATGACTGACAAGGTTGGTTTTTTCTTTTCCTTGTTTTTTCTTGGGCTTACGGCAGTCAACACTACGGTGCCCCTGAATCCCACAATTATAACATTTTTCAGTGAACGTTTTCACAACTTTCTTGCCTTTAGGGTTCACTCCGACAGGATTTCCCTTTTTCTTTTTCGTCGTCTCTGTGACATGAGTCTTTGCATGACCAGAACTCAAACTTGGCCTTCTTTCGGATCTGCGGTTGTCCTCCTCTTTACGGAGTCGAACAATCAGATCCTCCAAAGTCATTTCCTTTCGCTTGTGTTTGAGATAGCTTCTAAATTCCCTCCACGAAAGAGGTAACTTATCAATCACAACTGCCACTGTGAAAGATTCACTGAGCGATATTCCCTCTTCTTCCATTTCGGCCACCAACATATGTGTTCAATCTGAGAAACAACAGTCTTGGAGTCTGACATTTAAAATCAAAAAATTTACCAATGATAAATTTCTTTGTACCGACATCCTCTGTCCGGTACTTCTTGTCTAAGGCCATACACAGGGACTTTGCAGTTTTAAAAATACAATGCAGTCTGTATAATGAATTGTCTAAACAACTTAAAATATGACTCAAGCAAACAAAATTACTATAGTTCCATGCTTCGACCATCAAATTATTCTGCATATTCAGATTCTGATCTTCAACCGGAACCACCTCTGGAGGATCCTCAGTCAGCATTTTAGCTAAACCCATCATTGTCAAGAAAAGGAGTAAATTGCAGTTAGCACCCAAACATTTGTCACATAATCCATTTAGCATTTAAACGTTCCGAAACCTCAGTTGGCATCCAAACATGGTCAAAATTGATTCAATTAACACCAAATTACCGGCTGCGACCTTTGACTTTTTAAATGCAACCGTTGACTGACTCGTTTAACATTGAAATACCAATTTTACCCCTGAATTTATGTATTGGCGGTAAAATGTGGCTGACTCCCATTTTCCTTCTACACTGTACGTCTATGGCTAGGGCTGAAATATAGCTAATTCTAACAAAGATCTAGTTTTGTTTTGCCTATAATTTCGGTTGATAACTTCAAGATTTGGGAAAGAAGCGAAATTGTTTACTTTGGTGGTGAGCAAGTTAAACGATTTTGAAGATCCAAGGGCAATATGAGCTTAGTGGAGCTGAAAATGGATGCTCTCTGCTGCAGAAGCGGGTTTGGCGCTCCAATGGAAAAACCTCTCGTCGATGATCGGAAATCATCTGACTGGCCCGCCGCGGTCAAAGTCTCCGACGGGAAGAAGTTCATCATCAAAAGCGCCGATATGAAGGAAGACCCAGCTCATGGATAGTTCTACTCTCCATACTGGTGAAATGCTAGTGGAAGCAACAAAGATGGGGAGGTGATGCTGACTGCTGGAAATGCACTAGAGATATATTTTGAGGACAATGATCAGCATGAATCTGGAGGTGATGATGATTTGTTTGCTAGTCTTGTGGCTAGAGACATAATAATTGGTTTCTCTGTTGGTTGTTCTTCTCCAAGGAAGCAAGCTTCAGATAATGCTTCAGAAATGGAATGAGTAGAAAGTAATAAATTGATCGATAACATTGAAGTGAATGGCGGCTCGTGCTTCATGAATGGCGACGCGACGGATGACAGTGAATTGGAGTGGGAAGAAGGGTCCTTTGATCTCAAACAGAGTGACTCTCCATATTCAGTTGACTACAAGAACATTTCTGAAGTGGATGACGTTGATTTGGGGGAACTTTATTTGGCGCTAAAATTTGATGAAACCGGCTGCAGCAGGTCAGCAGCCGGTTTCTGGTGTTAATTGAATCAATTTCGACCACGTTTGGATGCCAAGTGAGGTTTCGGAACGTTTAAATGCTAATTGGATTATGTGACAAACGTTTGGGTGCTAACTGCAATTTACTCTCAAGAAAAGCAGCATCTTTTGCTGCCAATGTTTAAAGAAAGTGCCTCAAAACTTTTCCGACTTCTCAACCTATCCAGTCGCAAGGACAGGAACAGGAACAGGCGCAGCAACAGTAGGTGCAACTGGAACAGCACTGTTCTGTTCCTAAGAACCAACGTGCACAGCACTGAATGAATTGGAACTTTCGTTTTCCATCGCGTCTCAGTTTTAGTGAAGTCGAAACAGAATGTTAAACTTAGTTTGTTTCGGAAACAAAAACAGAAAGAGCACAACACCACATGTTGCAATCAGACGCAACCAGCAGTATAGAACAACAAAATAAAAATTCGACTTAAGAACGTTATCGGAAATAAAATTTGTACAGTGCAGTGTGTGTGTGTTCGTATAAACTGTAATAGAATAACATTCAAACCGAGGCGAGTGTTAGGTCCGAAACATACTCTAGAGGGAGGGTGAATAGAGTGTTTGGCACTTTTGCGGAATTTTCTTGTTTGGCTCAACTCAAAAGAAATTCAAAATCAAAGAAAGAATGCGAGATGAGAAGCAATGAATGAATACACCGGATATAGAGTGGTTCAAATCATAAATGATTCTACTCCACTACCACTTTGTTGCCAAAGTGATTTTCAACAACTACTCTTCTTATTAGAGCTAATAAGAACAACTACAGCAACACTTACACTAACACCTTAGTGTAAGCAACAACAACAGCAACTCCTTGCACAAAATACACTTGTGCAACAACAACAACTACAGCTCTAAGCAAGAACAACTTCTTGCTACCTCACAACTTCAACAAAGTTCCTTCAAGAACTTTCTCACAGTGGGTTAAAGAAAATAGTAAGGTTCACACTTTCTCACTAATCTAAACACAAGCAAGAGATCAAATATTTATGGTTCCTCTTGTGCTAGACTCTCTATCTCTCAATATACAACAATGAAGAACAAAGAAAAGCTTAATAAGTTTTAAGCACTCTTACAAATGTGAGAAAACTATACAACAATGAATGATGAAGCTTGATGATGGTGAAAGTGTGTCATTGCCTCATTCAAGCCTCTTCCTTTTATAGATGAAGTTCACCGCGTTTTTGAAGCTCCACCAAGTCTTCACAAGGTATCCAAATATCAAGATAATGTCCAAATAGTCTTGAGCCACCATATGGATGATTTGATCTTCAATAGCCATCCTAGAGAATCTTAGACATGGATAAAAGAGTCAAGGAAGTATGTAGTATGTTGGGGTAAAGTCCAGAAGAAATTTGAGCAAGATTGGACAGAAAAAATACCATGAATCTTCCTTGGATTTTGTTCCAAACGTTCAAAAAATTTTGAATTCTGGGGGACATTGATCGATCGAAGTGCATGGGGTGAGAGATCGTTGTCCTCCAAAAACTTTGCAGTTTTTGAAACTGCTGACATCGATGAATCAAAGTCCCCCTGGGAGAGACTGATGTCACTTCGATCGGTCGATGTCCCCTGGACGGAGAGATCGATGTTGGACAGAAAGTATTCTGCCTAACATCGATCGGTCAAAGTCTTCCTGGGGAGAGACTGATGTGACATCGATCGATTGATGTCCCCAGGTTGAGAGATCGATGTTGGATAAAAAGGTTTCTGCCTGACATTGATCGATCGAAGCCAGAGGCTGAAGTACATCGATCGATCGATGTCCCAGTCTGAGAGATCGATGTTGGACAGTGAGTTCCAATCTCAACCATTTTTGACATAGTGTAGTTTTCTTATCTTGCATCAAGTCTCAAGCATAAATTTTAACTTATTTAAAACAGCTTTACATCATCAAAACAATTCATAACTTAACAATCTCCCCCTTTTTGATGATTTCAAAACCATGATTCAAATGATGTTTTTACTTGATACGTTTACATTTAAACTTGATATTTTACAACTCCCCCTTAATTCATGCTCCCTCATCATATGAACACATCAAAAACTCCCCTTTAACATGTAATCTATCCAAAATCAATAAATATGATGTCAATGCTCCCCCTCAACCCATGCACCAAATTTCATATTTTCATCTTTTCAATATGTCAGATAGCATACCAAAGTAACAAAGACTGTCAATCATTTTACACATGCATATCAAGAGACTTCATGCCATGTCATGCCAAATCTAAACTTCTCAAACCAAGCTATGTTATGCAAACCACTAAAGCTTAAGCCATCAACAAACCATGCCACATTATCATATCAAGACAACCACCAACTTAAGACAATAGATACAATTTAAGACAACAACCATGCCCAACCATACCATGCCAAAACTATACCATGTCAAACCATGTCCAACCAAAACTATACCAACATACCAAGACAATTTAATCAATATATCAAGACATATCAACATACCAAGACAACTTGATCAACATATCAAGAAATATTAAGACACCATCAACAACACCAACTTCTCCCCTTTTTTGAAACATCAAAATGAGAAACACTAAAATAAATAAGTGAAATATCATTAAATAAATAATAAGTTCAAGAGATGCACAAGTAATCTCAACTCCTAAGCTACTCCTATATCTACGGGGGAAATGGGAATCATATAGTAACTACTCTTCATCGGAAGAGAAGCATAAACCGGAAAGAGCCGCCTTGAGCTTGGTATTCAATTTTTGATATTTCGTCTTTTGAACGTTCAGCTCCGTTTGCAGCGTCGTGACCTAAGTATCAACTTTTGCTTCTAACGTTTGGACACGGGCCTGGAGGTTCTTATAGTCCTTCTCTAGATCATCAATACGTATGGCCTCCTTGGTCAAGTCCTCCCCCCATTGACCAAGTGTAAGTTGGATTTCGTTAATCTCAGCCTCAGCATCGAATTCTTCATCAGAACCACTACCTTCCTCTATAGAGGCTTTTCCTTTGTCCGTTTGGGATGTAGAACTTGGTTGTGGGGCGGTTGTGGTGAAGGATGAGAAGAGGGTTCTGTGGGAGGTTCAGTGGGTGATGGTGGAGGAATGAGATTTTCAGGTTCTTCCTCTTCTTGTTCTTGTTGTCCATCCCGTCTTTGCGCCTCTTTCCGGGACTTATGAAGTTTTTGGATGTTTGACTTTGTATAGTAATCCTTGTTGGATATCTGCTCCGTGTATTCATCATCCAACTCTACATTTGCCTTTTTGAGCAATCGATAGATGAGATTGCTATATGAAAGCGCTTTGGATTTCTTTGTTACGACTTCTATCATATTGGCAAACACAATTTCCCCAAAGTTCACACCCTCCTTTATAACAATGCGGTATGCAATGTAAAAATCTAAATTGCTCGGGAGTTTATCCGATTTACCATTGACATAAAAAGTGACAATGGCAAGCAAGACTCTATACACCAGAGGCATGTCATTTGTGTTCTTGATGAGGTGAAATCCAAGAAATGTTTTTACCTTATCCTCATATATTTGGTACTTATAGGTATCCCACCTCAAGGGGTCAAAGTCTTTCCAATCCTCATCAGGAATTTCAAGTAATTCATTGATGGTCTTAGAAGTAAACATCAACAACTGAACCTCTACTATCATATTCAAAGCATAAGGCACCCCATTTATGTATTCTACACACATATTGGCATAAAACATTCTAGTGTATCGGGTAGACATATTGGTCATTTAAGAGACCTCCCAAACAGGTCTCCATTTTTAAATATCAAACCAATCAATGATTGGTTTTAATTCCTCATTGGTCAAAATGTCCTCAATTTTGAGCAATTTTAATGGAATGGTAGACCTCTTCTTGTGCTCCCATTCAATAAATAGTAATTGAGCTCTTAGGGAAATGTAGGCAAATTTACCTGTGCCTGTAGGCTCTTTCAAAGCATTTGTGTATTCCCCAGATTTGAGCCATAGAAAGTTGTTTAGAGTGAGCCTCCCCCTTGTCTCACTCAACATGTCTTAATGAGAGGAAGTGGCCTTCTTCCTCAACCCATGCGTCCTAGACCCTGTTGGCACTTGAGGATGTGATTGTTGTGGCTCACTTGCTTCTTCCTCAATGGTTCTGTCTTTTTGCTGTCTTTTTCGTTCTTGGTGCCATTTAAAGAGTTAGGGTTCGGATTATGTAGAAAATAGAGATGAAAATGATGAGCTTTTTGAAAATAAGGTTGGATTTGTAGAACAAATGAAGATTTTGTCAAGATTTTTGAGTGTAGAAGAAGAAATTTGGCGTTCTTGAGCGAGAGAGAGTTAGGGATTTTGTTTGGAGAAAGAGGAAAGTTAAAAGGAAGAAAGAAGTTGCAGGTTTCAATAACCCTGTCCCGCTGACATCGATCGATTGATGTCTGGGACTTCGATCGATCCATGTCCTAGACATAGATCAATCGATGTCTTGTTTTGCATCAGTCTCTCAGACTGCCACATTGATCGATCGATGTCTTCTGAAATCAGGCTTTTTGACTATTTTTACCCTCTAACCAATGTTCATCATCCCTAATCTTGCTCTAATTGATTCGAAAGTGTCAGTAGGAAGGGATTTAGTAAAGATATCTGCTAGTTGGTCATTGCTTGGAACAAATTCAACGCATACTAATCCTTTTTGAATGCAATCCCTTATGAAGTGATGCCTCACTTCTATATGTTTGGTCCTACTATGGTGAACTGGGTTTTGCGCTATACTTATGGCTGATTTGTTGTCACATAGGATGAAAACTTTATCAAACTTAACATTGTAATCGTTTAAGGTATTGATCATCTAAAGTAGTTGTGCACAACACGAAGCGGCCGATACATATTTGAATTCTACCGTTGAAAGTGACACATTATTTTGTTTCTTGGAGAACCAAGAAACTAAGAAATCTCCAAGGAATTGGCATATCCCGGAGGTGCTTTTTCTATCAACAAGATTTCCGGCATAGTCGGAGTCACTATACCCTCTTAAATCAAAACAACCATTTTTGGGATAAAACAATTCCAAAGTTCAAGGTTCCTTTCAAATACCTAAAGATACGTTTAATGGAAACTAGATGTGATTCCTTAGGCATACTTTGAAATCTAGCACATAAACACACAGCATGCAAAATATCCGGTCTACTAGCGGTTAAATAAAGTAAACTACCAATCAGGCCCCTATATTTGGTTACCTCAACTGCTTTCCTTTTTCATCTTTGTCAAGCTTTGTACTTGTGCTCATTGGTGTGCGAACACTTCTTCCATCCTCCAACTTGTATTTCTTGAGTAAATCTTTTGTAAACTTTGTTTGAGATATGTACACTCCATCTTGAGTTTGCTTGATTTGAAGTCCAAGAAAGTAGTTGAGTTCACCCATCATGCTCATTTCAAATTCTCCTTCCATCAATTTAGCGAAATTCTCACAAAGGGAATCATTAGTATCACCAATTATAATATCATCCAAATAAATTTGAACTAGCAATTGATGGTTTTCTTGTTCTTTAATAAAAAGAGTAGTGTCGACTTTTACTCTTGAAAACTCATTTTCAATAAGGAAGTTACTTAATCTATCATACCGTGCCCTGAGAGCTTGTTTAAGTCCATAAAGGGCTTTTTTAATTTTAAACACATGATTTGGATAATCATGATTTTCAAACCACGGTGGTTGAGCTACATACATCTCTTCTTGAATTATTCCATTCAAGAATGCGGATTTCACATCCATTTGATATAGTTTGAAATCCTTATAGCATGCATATGCTAATAGCATCCTAATAGCTTCTAACCTAGCTACGAGGGCAAAAGTCTCATCATAGTCTATACCTTCCTCTTTTCTATATCATTGAGCTACTAACCTAGCCTTGTTTCAGTAATGTTTCCTTTATCATCCATTTTGTTTCTAAATACCCATTTAGTACCAATTATAGGATGATTACTAGGTTTAGCTACAAATTCCCAAACATCATTTCTTTCAAATTGATTTAGCTCCTCTTACATGGCTAATACCCAATCTTCATCATTTATTGCCTCCTCTATATTTTTAGGCTCAATTTGTGAAATGAATGCATTTTCATTGAATTTCCTCCTAGTCATTATTCCTTGACTAGTTTCACATAATATTAATTCTTTAGGGTGATCTTTCTTATACTTATATGAATCCGGTAAATTTGAGGTATCTCCTCCTACTTCTTCATCTTCAACCTTAGGTTCAAGGGGATCAATCCTAAGGTCAATGACAATATTACCTTTTGGATTCTCAAATTTCTCTATATGACTTATTTCAATTATTTCATCATCATCATCATCATTAGTATTTGGTTCATCTTCAATGAGTTCACTAAACTTGACATGAATTGATTATTCAACTTTCATGATTCTTTTATTATATACCTTAAATGCTTTGCTATTTTGAGCATATCACATAAAGATTCCTTCATCCGTTTTGAAATCGAGTTTATCCAAGTTATCTTTGGTGTTAAGTATGAAGCACTTACAACCAAAAACCTTGAAATAACTAATATTTGGTACTCTACCTTTCCAAAGCTCATAAAGAGTCTTTTTGAGAGATGGTCTCAAATGAACTCTATTGATCACATGACAAGCAGTGTTTACCGCTTCGGCCCAAAAATACTTGGGTAGCTCAAATTCATTTAGCATGCTCTACTCATTTTTGAAGTGTTCTATTTTTCCTTTCCACAACACCATTTTGTTGAGGAGTTCTTCGAGCCAAGAAATTGTGTTCATACCCTTTGAATACACAAAATTCTTGAAACTCTCCATCAAACTCACCACCTCTATCACTTCTAATTTCCTTAATTGTGTCTTCTCTTTGATTTTTTAATCTCCTACAAAGCTTTATAAATTCTTGGCATGCATCATTCTTTTTAGCTAAGAACATTACCCAAGTGTACCTAGAGAAGTCATCTACCACCACAAAGTTGTAACGTTTTCCACTTAGACTTGTCGTACCAATATCCCCATACAAATCCATATGAAGTAATTGTAGGGGTTTGGTGGTGGAGATTTCACTTTTGGGCTTGAAGCTTGTTTTAACAAGCTTTGCCTTTTGACAAGTGTCACATAAGCCATGGTTTTCAAAATTCTATTTTGGAAGATCTTGGACTTTTTCATTTTTGCAAATCTCTTTGAAATTTTTAAAACTAATATGTCCAAGTCGTCTATGCCATAGTTGAGTCAAATTATTTTTGGAAACTAGGCAAGAAACAATTTGTGATATCAAATCATGTGTGCTAAATTTATAAACATCATTTTTCCTTATAGCCTCAAAAACAATCTTATCGTTCTTTTTCACACTGCATTTTTTTTTCACAAATTCAACTTGAAAATTAGCATCACATAGTTGGCTAACACTTATCAAATTATATTTCAGCCCTTCTACATATAATACATTATTAATAGTAAAAGAGGAGTTACCAATTTCTCCATGTCCAAGGATTTTGGCTCTCTCATTGCCAAAATGTACCTTTCCACCATCTTGGAGCTTGAGCTTGGTCAATAACGTTTTGTCTTCGGTCATGTGCGTGGAACATCCGCTGTCCATAAGCTATTTGGTTCCTTCTTCTTTGGCTACTCTATTTATCTTGAGAGCCTACAAAACCAAGAGATTTATGCATTGGTACCCTTTGATGGTTGGATCCTTTAGGGTTAGTTTGTCGACCCTTAGGCTTTCAAACATACATGCTTCCAAATCTAGCTCTACATTCATTCTTCACATGTCCTACTTTGTTGCAATGAAAACAAGTGGGTACATGCCTTAGTTTAGAAGATGATGATTTATGTTGTATTTTTCTCTTGTTTGTCTTTTCTTTAATGACTTAGGCTTAATGGAAGAATGTGATGAATTAAATCCTAAACCGGATTTATCGTTTCCAATTCTTTGGTTTCCAAGTAGTTTGTCTAGATTATTTTTACCATTGGTTAGTCTTTGCAAATCTAACCTTAGTTTCTCACATTCTTTTCTAAATTTCTACATTTTCAAGAGCTAAGCTTTTATGCATGGTGAGTATGATGTCATGCTCTTGAAATATCAAAATGTTCTTGTCATGCAAGTTCTTATTTTCTAAAATGCACTTCTTGAACTCTTTCCTCAAATGTTTATTATTTAAGTTCAGTTTTTCAAAATAATCTTGCAAATCTCCTATTTCATCTTGCAAATTAGAAGGATTAGAATTTACCTCAAGGACATCTTCAATTGCCATGAGACAAGTATGTTGAATCTTTGGATTGTCAACTATTGCAACAAGTCCAACACCTTGATCTTCACTCTCTTCTCCTTCCGATTCGGAAAGGAGATCATTCCACACGGTTACCTCCGCACTAAGACCTTTCTTCTTTTGAGGAAAGACCTTCTTTTCTTGTTTTTGCGGCTCCTTGACGTGGCAATCGGCAATGAAGTGACCGGGTCGACCACATCTATAGTAATTTTCACTTGCTTCTTTTTCCTTGGGTGGTCTTTTGAAAAACTTTCTTGCTTGAGCTTTCTTTCTTGTTGCCATTCTTCTAAATTTTCTTACTAGAAGAGCAACTTCCTCATCCGATTCATCGGACTCTACCACCAACCCTTTGTGTGATTTTTGTGTGGGCTTGATAGGATTCATCCTATTTTGTTCATCAATAAGAATTTCATGAGTAAGAAGATTATCGGATAGCTCATCAAGGGTAACAGTCTTGAGATTCTTTGATTCGGTGATGGCAGTGACTTTAGTGTCCATTCTCTTGGCAAATAGTTGAGGAGCTTTGAGACAAAGTGTTCATTTGAGATTTTCTTGTCCACCATGGAAAGTTGATTCGCTATTCATGTGAATCGGTCGATTGTTTCCTCAATCTTCTTGCCGCTCTTCATTCCGAACATCTCATATTCCTTCATGAACATGAGTCTTTTGGCCATTCTTACTTGCTTAGTCCCTTCGTGTATCATTTCAAGCCTTTTCCATGCTTCATGAGCTGTTTCAAGACCTTGAAGTCTTATGAGCTCAGTGGTGGTAAGAGCACTTGAGAGAATATCAAATGCTTTGCCATTGATGGCGAATTTTATCTTCTCTTCGTTGGTGTAGTCATCCTCATCTTTGAACATTGATTCTCTTTTTGAGTTGGTAATCATAGGAACTTCAATTCCTTTGACAACGGCTCTCCATATATCAAATCCATAGCCTTTCAAATGATTGATCATTCAAAATTTCTACAAATGGGCATCAAACATAGGTGCTTTAGTGTTTGATTTGGAAAATAATGCAGTAGGCTTGGGAGATGAAGTGTGAGATAAAGAGGTTGAGGTTGTCGTTGCCATGATCTTTAACCTTGCTACTTGCAAAGATAAGCCAAGCAATCAAGGTTAGGCTCTGATACCAATTGTTAGGTCCGAAACACACTCTGGAGGGGGGTGAATACAGTGTTTGGCACTTTTGCGGAATTTTCTTGTTTGTCTCAACTCAAAAGAAATTCTAAATCAAAGAAAGAATTGGAGATAAGAAGCAATGAATGAATACACCGGATATAGAGTGGTTCGAATCATAAATGATTCTACTTCACTACCACTTTGTTACCAAAGTGGATTTTCAATAACTACTCTTCTTATTAAAGCTAACAAGAACAACCACAGCGACACTTACACTAACACCTTAGTGTAAGGAACAACAACAGCAACTCCTTGTACAAAATATACTTGTGCAACAACAACAACTACAGTTCTAAGAAAGAACAACTTCTTGCTACCTCACAACTTCAACAAATTTCTCTCAAGAACTTTCTCACAGTGGGTTAAAGGAAATAGTAAGGTTCACACTTTCTCACTAATCTAAGCACAAGAAAGAGATCAAATATTTATGGTTCCTATTGTGCTAGACTCTCTATCTCTCAATATACAACAATGAAGAACAAAGAAAAGCTTAATAAGCTTTAAGCACTTTTACAAATGTGAGAGAACTATACAACAATGAATGATGAAGCTTGATGATATTGAAAGTGTGTCATTACCTCATCCAAGCCTCTTCCTTTTATAGATGAAGTTCACCACGTTTTTGAAGCTCCACCAAGTCTCCACAAGGTATCCAAATGTCAAGATAATGTCCAAATAGTCTTGAGCCACCATATGGAGTGATTTGATCTTCAAAAGCCACCCTAGAGAATCTTAGACATGGATAAAAGAGTCAAGGAAGCATGTAGTATGTTGGGGTAAAGTCCAAAAGAAATTTGAGCAAGATTGGATAGAGAAAATACCATGAATCTCCCTTGGATTTTGTTCCAAACGTTCAAAAAATTATGAATTCTGGGGGACATCGATCGATCGAAGTGTCTGGGGTGAGAGATCGTTGTCCTCCGGAAACTTTGCAGTTTTTGAAACTGCTGACATCGATGAATCGAAGTCCCCCTGGGAGAGACTGATGTCACTTCGATCGATCGATGTCCCCTGGACTGAGAGATCGATGTTGGACAGAAAGTATTCTACCTGACATGATCGATCAAAGTCTCCCTGGAGAGAGACTGATGTGACATCGATGGATCGATGTCCCCAGGTTGAGAGATCGATGTTGGACAGAAAGGCTTCTGCCTGACATCGATCGATCAAAGCCAGAGGCTGAAGTACATCGATCGATCGATGTCTCCAGTCTGAGAGATCGATGTTGGACAGTGAGTTTCAATCTCAACCATTTTTGCATAATGTAATTTTCTCATCTTGCATCAAGTCTCAAGCATAAATTTAACTTATTTAAAACATCTTTTCATCATCAAAACGATTTATAACTTAACAGCGAGTCCAGGACTCTGTCCTTAAGACGAATTGCATCAGTATACTGTGCCAAAACCGAATGAAACAAACATTTCCCAGGATACAACAGATATCAGTTGAAACAAGCCGAGTACTAACAAAGTAAAAGCATATACATGTGTGTTTATATATTTGGTATAAAATGGTGATACTCACTAGTTATATCAATATACTTGGCTTATTACAGATTGAATATTGTCACTACATGTAAAAGAGGAATATATGAGCCTTACCCTTCTAGATGTCCAATTCAGTTTCAATCATTAAATGAACCTATGTAGCGCATAATAAACCTCTTACTATATGGTAGCTATAATAATCAATTACAAAAGAATAAATCAAGAATCTATGACTTATAATTTTTTTAACGTTTAAATTGGCTTGAATAGGCAAATCTTCACAATTATTAGTAATTGAATTCCCGTCTGCCCATTATGGACACAAGTGACATGGAAGCTATTGAAACAAACTTGTTAGTTCCTTGTCAAACATGTAAGCTTTTTAGTCGGACAACCTCCCTTGAGAACGAGGGAGAGGAAGGGGACACTTGGGACTTTTAGGTTTGAGGTGGTGTGGAATACGAAAAGTGATGTTGATGATATAAAGAGATAAAGTCTGGTCGGGGCATATATTATAAAATCTGGTCGGCATATATATAAAGAAATAAAATCTGGTCGGCATAAAAGTTGCTTTTAGCTCCAAATCAGTGTATAAAAAAAGCATAATAAATTGAGAGATACTATCTCATTTAAAACGTTCCACAATCCAATTATATAACTAACACACTAAGTTACTGGAAGCGTCCCCTCTTGCTGGGTTCAGAGGCGGGCCCAGCAGGCAAAAAAAAATTTTTTCTTTATACATACAACTGTGATTAAGGGTTTTTTTTTCTGCTATATGCATACAACTGTAATTAAGGTTGTCTCTTCACTAATATATAAGTCTTTATGAAAAAATGTCAGTAGCACCGAAACAAAAATTACTTAAATACCGAGAATCTGCCATTAAAAAATATTTTTAAAAGTATATATCTTTGGTTCTTAGGAAGTACTCCTATTTTTAGTCAATCTGCCACCGACTATCAAAACAGATTTTCGAAATTATATCTGAAATATTGATTATAAAAAAAGAGATATTTTTCGAGCATCTACCACTCAGGCTCTATCTCTAAGACCTAGATATATGTGTCAAAGATATTGATGAGAATGCAGCAACGATGGTGGAAGGAATAAGGTCGAACAGATTGTGCAATTGGTCAAACACAGATGAGGAGAAGAAATTAAGGAGAGATACAAGCTGAGAAGGATACTAGAGAGATGAAGAGACCATGTGGGAATGAGGTGTTGAGTGCTGAATGGCTAAGCCCACGTGATGAACATGCAATGGAGCAGCGAATGTTGCAGGGTAGGATAATTGCCTACAACAAACTGGAAGAGGAGGCACCTGATGCGCAGGAAGTGTTTGAACGGATGAAAAGACAATTATACCCTTGTATTAATAAGTAGGAGGAATTAGCTATCAGGGACTTTCTTGTAATTTTGGTTTCTTCTCATTTGTATATAATGTGTAATCCTGCAGAAGAGAAGTAATGAGAAAAAACAGTTTCTTCCTCCTCAATTCTCTCTGTGCTCTCAACGTTTGCAAATTCATTCTCATGATCTGCGTTGCTCTGCTCTTCATTACTTTGTTTTTTGATGTTGATAGAAATTTGACATGGTATCAGAGCGATTAATTGATCATTGATACTCCATGATTTCTGAATTGTATTCTGATATGGCTTTTTCTTCTTTGGTTATATTTGGAACTATGGATCCATGTGAAAATCCACTTTATATTCATCCTTCTGATAGTCCTTCGCTTATTCTTACTGAAAACCTTCTTACTTCGCAAAATTACCATGGATGGAGTAGAATTGGTCGCAGAGCGTTGGAAGCCAAGAATAAAGCAAGTTTTATAGACAATACAGTAGCCAAACCTGCTGAAGGTGATCGTGGACTTTCCTATCTGGATCAAGGCAAATAACATGGTGGCTGCTTGGATCACTGATTCCGTAAATCCTTCAATTGCTCAAAGCATCATGTGGATTGACGGAGCTACAGAAATCTGGCGAGATTTAAGACTCGGGTATGGTAATGCATATGCTTTTAGATTATCAGATCTGCAAGAAGAGTTCTATACAATTAAACAAGAAAACTTGCTTGTGACTAAATATTATACGAAGTTGAAAGTATTTTGGGAATAGTTAACTGTTTTGAAGGCCATACCATCGTGCACATGTAGGAGATACACATGTAATATGACTGTTCAGATAAACAAATTTGTTGAAGATGATTTTGTCATAAAGTTTTTGAAAGGTTTGTCAACTGAATTCAAACCAGTGAAATCACAAATTCTTCTCATCGTTCTCTGCCTGATATTAATACCGCGTTTGCTATGGCAGTAAAGTTTGAGAGAAAAGTGTTGTACTCAAACAATCAGACATCCTTTTTAAATGATCCTTCCATAGTATTGAGTACAGGAGAAATGAATTCAATATTTGTTGGTCAAGTGAATAATTCTTCTAGAACTCCATCATTTAGGCCATATGGCAAATCTCAAGGCAACTTTAGAAGAGAAGGTGGTTTTGTGCAGAAGACGGGACAAATTGGGAATAAGAAGCCTGTATGCAGTTATTGTGGTATATTGGGGCATACAGAGAAGAAATGTTATAGAAAGCATGGATTTCCTCCTAGTTATAAACCAAAGGGACAAATCAATTGTGTAGCTAATTTTGATGATGTACAATATAGTCAGTCTGGTCATGATAATGAGGCGGATTATAGTGAACAAAGGGAAGATTCTCAGATTAGTAGTGTGTTCACTCAAGATTAATATATTCAACTGATGAGTATGTTGAAAGACTATCAACAGAAGGGAATTAAAGAGAAGGCAGGAATGGATGATGGAACAGATGGTCAGCATGCTGTTATGTCAACACAGCAAGTAGCTGTTTCTGGTAAGAAAGCAAGTAATGTATCATTCAGAGGTTTAGACACATGGATTTTGGATTCAGGTGCCACTGATCACATTTGTTATTCTCCAGAGCTCTTTGATTCTTTTTACTCTGTCAATTCCCTGAAGGTTAAACTGCCTAACAATTAATCTATTGATGTATCACATGTAGGCATTATTATTAGCAATCATGACTTGATACTTAACAATGTGTTACACATACCTTCCTTCTGCTTTAACTTGCTATCTCTCAGCAAGCTCACCAAACATAACCATATAAGTGACTTGTTTCAATCTGATTATTGTATATTGTTTGACCAGATGAATATGAAGGTGATTGGTTTAGCTGAAAAGAACCAAGGCTTGCACAAACTTCATGGCTCATTGAATTTCTCTAAGTCAAAACTTCATTAGTTTCATTCCTATGTTGACAGAATCCTAAGCCTTTCTCTTCAAGCTACTTTGTAGTCTCAAGTCTCACTTGGCATTCAAGGCTTAGACACATTTCTATGCCTAGAATGAGAGAAATTCATAAACTAGATCCTTCAGTAGTAGTTTTTGCTAACCATGTTCCATGTTGTAGTTGCCCCCTTGCTAAACAAAAGAAAAAGCCATTTCCCATTTCAACCTCTACATCTGTAATTCCATTTTCCTTGATTCATGTGGATATTTGGGGCCCTTACAAGCACCCTACATTGTTTCATCAACATTACTTCCTTACTATTTTTTATGATTGCAGTAGGTATACTTGGGTTTATTTGTTGAAAAATAAATCAAACGTTAGAAATATTCTTCAGAGTTTCTATGATTTTGCTCTTGTGCATTTTGAGCAAAAGATAAAGACTATTTGTTTAGATAATGGGCTTGAGTTCCAAATGGATTCCTTCTATTCTGATAAAGGCATAATATATCAAACTACTTGAACTCATTCGCCCCAACAAAATGGCATAGTTGAGCGGAATCGACAGCACATATTGAATGTAGCTAGAGATCTTAGGTTCCAGGCACATATACCTATTCAGTTGTCGGGCTTTTGTATCCAACACGTGGTATATTTGATAAATATGATTCCATCTCCTGTTCTTGACAATAAAATGCCTTATCAAGTCTTTTACAATAAAAACCCCTCGTATCAGCATCTCAAACTATTTGGTTGTTTAGCTTTTGGAATCAACATCCAACCTAATAAAGGAAAGTTTGATCCCAGGTCCAGGAATTGTGTTCACCTTGGTCTTTCACATAATACAAAAGGTTACATACTTCAAGATTTTAATGAAAATGAGGTTTTCATTTCTAAAGATGTTGATTTCCAAGAACAAGTTTTTCCTTTCTCAGAAATGCACTCCATCAAACATTCAGCCATCAGCTCTTCCGACATACCAGTATCAATTCAACATTCTGATGTTCCATTAACACAGTCCTTAGGTTCTAATTCTTCTTATATACCTCCTAATCCATATCCCAACACATCATCCTCTGAATCACCCTCTCATCTAATTCCTGCTGAATTATCTCCTTTAGGATCTCATTTACAATCCACTACTTCTGAGTCAACACTCAAGTCCCCTTATAGACATTCTACAAACCCTGTTCCCATCACTTCCAATGAGGTCTGTCTGCCTATTCAGCCCATTACCAAATCAATCAGAAACAAAAATCCTCCTTCATCCTTACAAGAATACTACTGCAATCAATCTCACGTTGTTTCTTCTTCCATTCCATTTTTTCCTATATCTGAATCTAAGTCCACACCACACACCCCTAACAAATATTTTTCTATAGATCATCTGTTCCTGAATACAAATCATATGTCTTAACCTCTAGTATGCATACAAAACCTACTAATTATCTAGAGGCATCTAGTTCTGCAGCCTGGCAGGCAGCTATGCAAGATGAATTGGCGCTCTTGAGGCAAATCATACATGGAAGTTGGTCCCTCTACCTTCTGGAAAGCATCCCATTGGATATAGCTGGGTGTATAAGGTGAAGTATCAAGCGGATGGGACAGTTGAGTGTTTTAAGGTTAGGTTGGTTGCCAAAGGTTACAGACAGCAGTGTTGTAGCGACCCGTCCCGAGCTCTAGTACTCGAAACAACTCACCTGTCGTATCTCGCTAAGGAGAATACAAGGCGTCGATACAAATCAACTACACGTCATCATAATAACGTAAATCGATGTCAGCGGAAGTCATTACTAAAATCCTCGATAAAATAATCATCATCATTAATACAATGTCTAAGAATTTGTAATCAATATAATAGTCAAATGTATGTAAACACTAATCTCAAAATACACAACCTCGAATATCGAATAACTGTCTCAACCAACCCTCGAAAGTCTTTTCTGAATATCTTAGTCTCGAAATCTCCTGTCTCGATCTTCTACAGTATACCAACTCCTGTGTAAGCATATCCTACCTTCTCATGCCTGCAAAACTGGTGAGTGATGGTATGAGCCAAAATCAACGGGCTCAGTAAGCAACCTACATATACTTGTTATAGAAATCATACATGCAGAAGCAAATACAAATAACCTTTATATCTAACATGCATGTCCTTAATCCACAAATAATTTCACTTAATTATATTAACAGTTAACACTTGAAAAACACAAAATAAATAATTCATCAGCTCAACCTCAATTACCGTGATGCATGCTCTTCTCAAATATGACATACACAACACAAATAATCACATAACAAAGAAGAGAACAATACATACCAATCAAGTAGATAAACTGCGGAAGGTAAGTCACTCCACACAATAATGCGCAACTTCATGATGCATGCCCCTCTCTACATGTCATGCACGATGCATATATCTCTACCGTGCAATGCATGATCCCAGAACCTAATGGTGATATAACCTATCACCCCGACACCTGTGCCCATTTAGACACAGCCTGCCGTTGTAGACACCCGTGCCCATTTGGACCTGGCCTGCCTCGGTACCAGTGCCCATCTAGACCCAGCCTACCGTCTGAAACCCATGCCCATTTAGACTCGGCCTGCCGTCCCCGACACCTGCGCCCATTTAGATGTAGCCTGTCGTCCTCACTATCCATCAATAACCGTGCCCATGTTAGGCACAACCTGTCAAATACTATGCAATGCTCGTGCCATGAATGCAAATACATATCATACATAATCTGGAGTATCCATACTCATACATATGCTCGCGCCCATACACGTGCATTTATACGTGTATGTATACCCCCACACATCCATATACATATACAATACGCATTGAAATCGTACAACCCCACATACACCTAGTTTACATACATGTCTCACATATACACACAACTCACATATAGAGAAAATTCAATTACAGATATGCAACAAACAACACACTAATGCATGATAAACATAACAAACACAAATGACCACTTACCTCTGATGCATGACAACATAACGAGCACAGAGAGACCACTTACCTCTGATGCATGATAGTATAACGAGCGCATGTAGACCACTTACCTCTGATTGGTCCCTTAGCTTCCTTGTTCTATGCTCGAACGTGAAGAAGATTAGCATATAAGTCTCTGCTTCTACATGTACAACTTATCCTCAGAAATCTCTAAAATTCGCACCTGTAAGTTAATTGTTTGTTTATTAACTTTTTTCCTCAACTTCACCACCACAAATTCATTCTCCTTTGCATTACTCTTATTCTCCAACACACTTATCCGGTGATTATATATACATACATACATACATATATATATATATATATATATACTTATATATACATATATATATATATATAATATATTAGTAATCTTTCATTTTTTTTCCAATCTGTATATATACTTTTAAATTTGAGTCTCTTTTTTTTTTCTTTAAAAAAAGTGAATGCAAGTTTATGAGAGTCCCGAGATCAGTATACATTTACATAGCATACATTTACATAAATGTGTAAAACACATAACAGATTCTTTGTTCACAAAACAGATTCCTTGTTTTCAAACCGGTTATACATATATAAATATGTGCAAGTTAATTTTTTTCCTTTCCAAACAGTTTGCTATATATATAAAAAAAAGACTAGCTACGCTGAAAATCCGGACAGTCCCTATAAAAATTCCAACTCCGAAAATACATGCTGTCAAAACATTTTATATATATTACCTATAAAATATCAAATACACTAACTATATACACATGTTCATATAATGTTCGGAAAACAGCGCCTACATTTATATACCATATTTGAAGAAGACAAAATGAAACAAACACAGGTAGGAATATAACTCCAAACTGGGTTTTTTCTTTTTCCCTGATTAAACATATAAACTTTATCGTTACCCTAAACATATATAAATTTAGACATACACAATTCTGTATATATATACACCGATTTTCTTTTTCAAAGAAAATGCCAACACCTATGTATAAATATCCGAAAATTTATACACCCATACTTATACATATAAAAATTAACCATGAAATAATTCTTTTCCGAGGAGTCATGACCCTTATGACAATACAAAAGAAAACAAAGTGTACAACCTTCAGTGCAATTCTAATGAACGAATAAACATCATGAATAGTAGTGGTTAACAATATTCATATTTATGTATGAAAATGTGATACCGCTAACCAGTATATAATCTCTTTTTTTTTGAAAGTAAAACGGCAGCATAAACCCATACATCCGAGAATCACACATCAACACATGCATATAAACATATAAACACCACACATAACATGTTTTTACAAATTAATTATCAAACATCCGATCCAAAAAGAAATTCATTCATAAAGTACATATAACAAGTCCAATAAAAATTTGGAGTAGAAATTCTAAGTAGACGAGATGGGTACTTACTTGATCCTCGTATATTATACCATACAATTGAGTTGGGATTGGGGTGGTGTGAAGATTGCTTCTCCTTCACTTGGGGAGTACTCAGCCGCCAGGGAGAGACTTAATTAGGGTTTGGGGTTTTTTTTGTTGGCTGCTGAAGGGGGCGGCAGGGGTGAGCTTGGGTTTTTTTTTATTTTTGCTTGATCTTGATGAAGGGCGGCAGGTGTGAGTATGTGAGGTGGTTAGGTTGATGTGCTTTTAATTAATTAGAAGGATAGGTATTAAATACAAAAGGCACATTCCTTAGTTGGTTAGGTTTTTATATTCTAAATCTTATCTAATCAAATCTTAACTTCCTTTTTCCTATTCGGTAAATTACGATAATTATGATATTTTCATATTTCTTTCCAACCAAAAAGGTCGGACATAACACTCCTCCCTCCTTACAAAAAGTTTCGTCCTCGAAACTTGTATATTATGTAATCAATACTGAGTATACTTATATGATTATTAACCTAAAATTCCGAATTCTTAAACTCATCATATACGATCCACTTCCTAGATAACTAACCAAACTAACTATTCATTGAGTTATCCCCTAGGTCAATCATTATACTCCTTAACACAGAACCAAATCCTCAAAATCAATTCTTATACACTTACGAGCTAGCTATATGATTAAGACCCTACTTCTGTGAAGGAACAGCCTAATATACGAACTACATGTATGGGCCTGTTTTTCGTTAAGTTGCAAACATAAGAAAAGAAGTTCATGTAGTTCTAATGAAAGGATATCCTTCTTCCCCATTTTGTAAACACAAGAACAAAAGAACTATACATTTGTTTTCGCAAAGCGTTGTCTCATGTCTTGTTATAAAACAATGACATAACTTGTTCGCAAAAAGTATCACTGTGAAATCGCATTAAAATAGTTGAAACTCAAAAATATTACGTTTTATAAAAGAGTTGAGTACGTATCTCTATTGTTCTAAAAGAATTATGAATATTTTGAAACTGCTTAAAAAATAATGCTATACTTGTTTGTAAAAGTATTATGAGTAAACTACTTTAAAGCAATTGAAACACACCGACCGTAAGAATTTCATTTTATAAAACAATTTAAACACAGTGTCGTTTTATTTACAAAAGAATATATATTTTGAAAGATATGTTTTGTTTCGCAGAAAAAAAGTTAAGTGATTTCATCGCAAGCGATAAATAACTTTAAACATTTAATGGATAAAATGCTTGCAATATTAATAGTCGGCGAATAGAATTTATTTTGACAAAACAGATGTAACCGAAAACAAAAAAAATTGAAATATTATGTAAGCAATACGTAGACATGTCGTTCTTCGAAAATATCGACATTCAAAAATATGTCTTTTTTAGAGTTGTCAGGGGGTAGTCGAAGTTCTATTGGGTTGATATACAAATACGGAAAGAAGATATAGTCTTGTAATGTTAATGGACTATATAAAAAATGAAACTAGTTGAAATATCTAGTAGCAAAAATCTGTGAAATACTTTTGAAATATAGAATATATCTTGGTGTATACGTTCTTACAAGAAGACTTTTAACTATTTGAAAAATCATAGTCTAATATTTCGTTTAAATTTTTTTTCTAAGCCACCCCTTAATGTCAGTGAAAAATCCATCTATGTACTGTTTCTTATAAATATTTAACTTGAGTTATCCAGTTCTAGTATGACACGCTAAATATTAATCGACTTAAGGTGTTCTAATTCGCCATGCTTTTGCGCACCACACTGATCTATCGTATTTCTTTACTTGGTTATTTCATCCGCGGGTTTTAACTTAGTAAGATCTCACCTGAAAAACAACCACTGCTTGTCCATACTTACTCTACCACAATTCAAGCCTACTCGATATCTCTGTACTTAAGTGTTTCTAGGAATCCACACTTAACCCAATTTGTAATAATTCATCATTCTACTGTACTTATTTTAGTAGTGCTCACTTATCACTATCAATCAGGATCCCTAATAGGACTAATATCTTTGACTTATTTGATATTCTAAAATTCAACCTCTTAATCATAACTATAAACCCCTCCGTACTATATTCTTTGCTAAACTCTATTGATCATAACTCTAATAAATCACCTCCTTAGTAATTCGTTTCATTATCAACCATCTCTTAGAAACTACAACCCCAACTTAGACCTAGTCGTGTTCCGACACTATTGTTGAGGTAAAGGCATGAACCCGCTTCATTCACCATAATGGTAACGAGTTGTAGGGGTCGGATCTAAAGAATTACACAAAGGGTTATAGTCAGCACTTATGTAAGGCAAATAGTTCAGAGTTGTATAGAGTACCCTATGTATACGTGGACATATCCCTTATCTGATCATCACTTAGGTCTAAGGTCATGACTTATTTCTAGAACCGATACTTGGTATCATGATTTCTTACGTCTAAAATCATTACTTATTTCTAAGTTCAATGCTTAGAATCCACAATCGTTACTTAGTATAATCATCTCTTATGACTAAGATCAATCCTTATGTTCAAATCATCACCTAATGTTTAGATCACCACTCAATTTCTATAGTCGATATTATGTATCGTCATTCCTTAAATCTAAATTCATGACTTACGGGCAAAATCATCACTTAACTTCTAAGGTTACATCTTATTTCCAGTATCATGCTTAATATATAATGAGTGCTTACGACTAAAAATCAGTACTTATGTCTAAGATCGTGACTTAGGGGCAAAATCGTAACTCAAGTTCTATAATCATGGCCTAAATCTACGTTTCCGCCGTGGATCTAGAGCCATGCTCTGATACCAACTGTAGCGACCCGTCCCGAGCCCTAGTACTCGAAACGACTCACCCGTCGTATCTCGCTAAGGAGAATACAAGGCGTCGATACAAATCAACTACACGTCATCATAATAACGTAAATCGATGTCAGTGGAAGTCATTACTAAAATCCTCGATAAAATCATCATCATCATTAATACAATGTCTAAGAATTTCTAATCAATACAATAGTCAAATGTATATAAATACTAATCTCAAAAATACACAACCTCGAATATCGAATAACTGTCTCAACCAACCTCGAAAGTCTTTTCTGAATATCTTAGTCTCGAAATCTCCTGTCTCGATCTTCTACAGTATACCAACTCCTGTGTAAGCATACCCTACCTTCTCATGCCTGCAAAACTGGTGAGTGGTGGTATGAGCCAAAATCAACGGGCTCAGCAAGCAACCTACATATACTTGTTATAGAAATCATACATGCAGAAGCAAATACAAATAACCTTTATAGCTAACATACATGTCCTTAATCCACAAATAATTTCACTTAATTATATTAACAGTTAACACTTCAAAAACACAAAATAAATAATTTATCAGCTCAACCACAATTACCGTGATGCATGCTCTTCTCAAATATGACATACACAACACAAATAATCACATAACAAAGAAGAGAACAATACATACCAATCAAGTAGATAAACTGCAGAAGGTAAGTCACTCCACATAATAATGCGCAACTTCATGATGCATGCCCCTCTCTACATGTCATGCACGATGCATATATCTCTACCGTGCAATGCATGATCCCGGGACCTAATGGTGATATAATCTATCACCCCGACACCTGTGCCCATTTAGACACAGCCTGCCGTTGTCGACACCCGTGCCCATTTAGACCCGGCCTACCTCGGTACCCGTGCCCATCTAGACCCAGCCTACCGTCCGACACCCATGCCCATTTAGACCCAGCCTGCCGTCCCCGACACCTGCGCCCATTTAGACGCAGCCTGCCGTCCTCACTATCCATCAATAACCATGCCCATGTTAGGCACAACATGTCAAATGCAATGCAATGCAATGCTCATGCCATGAATGCAAATACATATCATACATAATCTGGAGTATCCATACTCATACATATGCTCGCGCCCATACACGTGCATTTATACATGTATGTATACCCCCACACATCTATATACATATACAATACGCATTGAAATCGTACAATCCCACATACACCCAGTTTACATACATGTCTCACATATACACACAACTCACATATAGAGAAAATCCAATTACAGATATGCAACAAACAACACATTAATGCATGATAAACATAACAAACACAAATAGACCACTTACCTCTGATGCATGACAACATAACGAGCACAGAGAGACCACTTACCTTTGATGCATGATAGTATAACGAGCGCATGTAGACCACTTACCTCTTATTGGTCCCTTAGCTTCCTTGTTCTATGCTCGAATGTGAAGAAGATTAGCATAAAAGTCTCTGCTTCTACATGTACAACTTATCCTCTGAAATCTCTAAAATTCGCACCTGTAAG
Organism: Eustoma russellianum; assembly: GCA_036186865.1. Lineage (NCBI taxonomy): Eukaryota > Viridiplantae > Streptophyta > Magnoliopsida > Gentianales > Gentianaceae > Eustoma > Eustoma russellianum. The sequence continues at coordinate 14,550,641 of AP025049.1, forward strand.
TTAATTGTTTGTTTATTAACTTTTTCTCCTCAACTTCACCTTACACCACAAATTCATTCTCCTTTGAATTACTCTTATTCTTCCAACACACTTATCCGGCGATTATATATACATATATATATATATATATATTAGTAATCTTTCATTTTTTTTCCAATCCGTATACATACTTTTAAATTTGAGTCTCTTTTTTTTTCTTTAAAAAAAGTGAATGCAAGTTTATGAGAGTCCCGAGATCAATATACATTTACATAGCATACATTTACATAAATGTGTAAAACACAAAACAGATTCTTTGTTTTCAAACCGTTTATACATATATAAATATGTGCAAGTTAATTTTTTTCCTTTCCAAACAGTTTGCTATATATATATATAAATACTAGCTACGCTGAAAATCTGGACAGTCCCTATAAAAATTCCAACTCCGAAAATACATGCTGTCAAAACATTTTATATATATTACCTATAAAATATCAAATACACTAACTATATACACATGTTCGTATAATTTTCGGAAAACAGTGCCTACATTTATATACCATATTTGAAGAAGACAAAATGAAACAAACACAGGTAGGAATATAACTCCAAACTGGGTTTTTCCTTTTTCCCTACTTAAACTTACAAACTTTATCGTTACCCCTAAACATATATAAATTTAGACATACACAATTCTGTATATATATACACCGAGTTTTTTTTCAAAGAAAATGCCAACACCTTGTAGGATCTGCAAGGCACCACTAGAAGGGGGGTTGAATAGTTGGTGCAGAAAGTGTGGTTTTTTTTAAAAAATCTGTTTAAAACCAAACAACTCAACTTCTGAAAACAGATTCTGTTTTCAGGACCAGTTTTTAAACATATTTAAAACTAGGTTGTAGGTCTTGAAAAATTCTGATATTTTCTGAGACTTAGCCTCAGATGTTATGACTGTCTTCTAAAAATTTCAGATTTAAATTTAACCTTTAACCCCTTCAAAAATTGTTGGTGGTCAGATTGCGCGAAATCTGCCAGAAACGGTAGACGTTTTGAAAAATTTATTCCTATTTGTTCTCTGAAAATTTTAACCACTAACCCCTTATATGTTGTATTTAAATGGGTTGAAACAGTTTTGAAAAATTCTTTCGGAAGTAGTCAATGCACTCAAAGTCTCAACCTTTGCAAGCCTGAAAATCAGACTGCACTAGTCTCAGAACTTTGGATGTTTGAGTGACTTATACTTATCCAAAAGGGTTGAAACTTGTGCGAAATTAACCCTAAGATGTGTGGCTATGTTTCTGGAAATTTCGTAATTTTTGAAAATCATTTACTATTTTTACGAACGTAAACAAAAAGAGTAAACAGTGCATAAACAGACTATAAATGCTGAAAGTAAATGACACCGAGAATTTTATACTGGTTCGGTTATAAACAACCTACTCCAGTCTTCGAGGAACACCTTCCTCGGTTCACACTAGTCACACAATGCAAATACAGCTTACCACAGGGTTGATAGAGTTACACACCAACTCCAACCCTTTACAAACCTTGTACGATGAATACAATCCGTCACGAACACCACCACCTTGCAAGAATGAAGATTGATCACACCTTGATCAATCTTTTACAAAGATATAGAATATGTGGTGGTCTATGATAAGCCTATTCAAGAATAAGAATATAAGTACAATAGGTTTTGAAGAAGAAGAAAGAAAGAGAGTGTAGAAGAAAGAGTGCTAAGCGTTTTTTGATCACAAGAGTGTAATGTTTGTTCTTGTCTCTTGTTTTGCTCTTCTCCTTTCCATTTATGCAAAAAGGCCGTCCCCCCTTAGGTGCTCTCCCATCTTGAAAATTGTCTTCTAAGTCCTTGGGAGAATGTGTGGCATCATTGTGACATGATCTTGCTTACTTGGCACCTTCTCATTGGATGATCATTTAACCTTTGTTTACTTGGAACTTCATGATTGGTTGAATGTTGTCATCATTTGATGACTTGGAAAATCTGAAAATTCCACTAAAAGCATGTGCCAAAATCAACATAAATTAGTTGCCATAACTCATAAGATTATCATCCAAATCAAGCAAGACAAAATTTCTCCAAATAATGTGAAAATTTCGGCCATTAAGACTACTTGAACATGCTGAAATTTCAGCATTGGTTACATGGTGATATAATTCAAATTCCTTCCAAATTTTCATTTATTTTTCTTTTAAAATAAATCACCAATTAGTAGCAAAATATTCTTATCAAATTGGAAATGAAATTTGGACACCAACATGGCCATAAAAACATTCAAGATACATTACCACACATGCTGAAATATTTCAGCATGTGTGATATTCAAGATAACACACTTTATGGCTTTGTATCTTATTCAAATTACTTCCAATTCTCCTTCTATCAATCACATAATTCAAGACACAAAATTTGTCTACTTTGAAGAGCAAATTCGGCCACCATATAGTGCACATGCCGAAATTTTCAGCATGTGTTACAAATGAGATAAAGTTTAAAACATTACCTTTTATAGCTTCTTTCTTTAAATCACCAACATTGTATGTTTGATTCTTGACCAATCAATATGCCAACAAGGCTCCACATATGCTCCATCTCAGCTGTAGTGGCGTGTATAATTGTATATATATGTGCTGAATTTTATTTTTGCAAACTTTGTAAAATAGTGCACATTTAATAATACACACATGTTATATTCCAATCAGCCCTTAATTTAATTTTCTAGAACACTTTAAGATGTATGACATATGTAAAAAGTGTCTAGATACGTTTCGTATGATGTGCCAAAAATGTTCCATGTGTTGTGTACGTAGAAACCGAATTTTCGATGTTTATCGATTACCCGATCTTTCTCTAATTAAATTCCAACTTTTTGCACATGTTATATACATTATGTTACACATAATATATATAATATAAACTTTAATTCTCAGCACTTGGATGGTCTAAAGTGGCGCCATTAACATGTGACAAAATTAAAATTGGAATCTCCACAATTTGGCCTTAATGTGGGGTGATTTGTGTGTGCCAACATAGAATGATTTTATGGTTGAAAATATCATCATATGCACGAAATAATAATGATTATTGAGGTATAGAGGCTGGCCCATCTATTTATGGCAAGTACGTGACACGTTGGCGAGAGTTTCGGGTATTCGCCCGATACGACAATTTTCGGTTTAGAACCTTTTAACGTGTCGTATTTAATTTGTCATCACCATGACTTATATCAAATGATATAAGACCTGAATATACTCATAAATATGAGTTAAGTATGGTGTGTGACATTAACGTACGTAAGTAAATATATATCGTGTCGGTAGTACGTTGGAAATACATGTGTATGTGCCTTTTTCAAAAAATCTAAAAATATATATTTATATATGTATGTAGGCGTGTATATTGATGAAGAGAAGAGGGTGAGACATTCCTTTCTTAATCTTGTTGCCTTTGCTGCCTTGTTCAAATGTAGCTTCCTTTAATGAACTACTTAGTTTAATTAACTAAGTACTTCACTTAATGAACTAGGTTTAGTTCATTAATGGTGTCACCTGAAAATAGTATAAACACAACAAATGTTTGCCATTTGATGTAAGCTTTTGAAGCTTCATGGCTCGTTAGTACGGGCAACATTATATATGAAAATATATAAGGCAAGTAATACGCAATATATCATGCACATTTATCTCAAGCTCATTTTATGCACATTTAAATCATATATTTTGAAATCACTCAAACCCCTTTTTCCCTACAATCTTCCCCTTTTGATGATTTTCAAATAACCTATGCACATGATTTAAATGCTATCGCTCCCCCTTCAATCATGCATAAATTTGAAATTTGAATTTCAAATTTCAAATCCGCTCCCCCTTGATTTATTCAATCTGTGTCAGTAATCTCTCTCCCCCTTAAATCATGCTTTCTCCAAATTTCAAATCCGCTCCCTTGATTTATTCAATCTGTATCAATTAGTATCTCTCTCCCCCTTAAATCATGCTTTCTCTCCCCTTTTATTTTGGAAAGTAAATCAAAAGATGCCTGTAAATAAGGAAGAAAATCAAATCACGTCAAATCAATCATATCAGCTGAAATCATGCCTAATTTTGAACGAAGAGATTCATACGTGGCTTGATTTAAGGCTTTTTGTAAAGATATCCACTACTTGTGCTTCTGTGCGTACGTGATCTATGACGATATCACCATTGTTTACGTGATCACGAAGAAAGTGATAGCGTACTTCTATATGCTTGCCTTAGAGTGTAACACGGGGTTCTTAGACAGATTATGGCACTCATACTATCACAGTATATAGGAATTCTATTTACGGTAATTCCAAAGTCCGAAAGTTGTTGTTTTATCCAAACAACTGTGTGCAGCAAAGGCTAAGTGCCATGTACTCAGCCTCAGTAGTGGACAAAGCAACGCTTGCTTGCTTTTTGGAAAACCATGAAATGAGTGAGTTTCCTATAAATTGGCAAGTGCCACTCGTGCTCTTCCTATCTATTTTACAGCCACCGTAATCTGCATCAGTATAAGCATGTAAGTTAAATTCGGAATCTTTATCATACCAAATTCCTAAGGTGGGCGTGTGCTTAATATAACGGAATATTCTTTTTACCGCATTATAGTGAGACACCTTA
>AP025049.1:14563938-14589268 GCA_036186865.1 Eustoma russellianum
GGAGAAGGCCCTTGTGGTGGGGCACTGTTTGCCCCTCCACCACGCCTTAGAGTTCTTCTAAAACGATGCGGCATATTTTGATGTTTTATAACTTTGGATGTGTGTTTATATATGTGCGGATGTTTGGGGTATAAATAGGTAAATGTAGCGACGATATAGCGACGAACTTGCGACGTATTTCTTGACCGTTAACCAAGATAAGAATATGTGCGGGTGTGACGCTTCGTGCGAATTAGCGACGAATTAGCGACGTAATGTGTACGGCCGTGACGGTTCGTTCGAATTAGCGACGCACTTAGTGACGAACTAGCGACGTAAACACGTTCTAACCGTTGAGAACTGAATAGACGCTGCAGAATAGCGACGCATTAGCGACGCATTAGCGAAGAAACGCGTCGAATAGTGTGAAGACATCGTGCGTCGCTAGTTCGTCGGTAGCCCGTCGCTAAATTCGGTACGTTATAACCGTTGGGAACTGAACGGAATAGCGACGCATTAGCGACGCCGTAGCAACGAAACGCGTGTTTAAATTAAGAAAACGAAAGCGATGATTAGAAAAATAAAACTTCATTAGAATTATAAATTACAAAATATACTAGGACAATAATGAAAAAACAATCTAAATGAATAGCGGAGAGGAGCCATTCACTGTTCGTCATCCGAACTGAGAGTAGCAACACTCTCTGCGCACGCCTTCAGGAGGTGTCTCAGCTGTGCAGCTTTGGATTTAATCCGCATCTGCCTTGTGTCCAGGTATTAGAGACGCTCATCCTGGTACATAATGCTCCCTCAGGTCATCCACTGTTTTCCACAGTTCTTGTATTTCTTTATGGAGATCGCCAATTTGGCGATCCCGACGTGGCCCAAAAAGACCAGGTTCAGAGGACTCAACCTGTGGGGGTGATTCTTGTGGTGGAGGAACCGCTGAAGAAGAGGGTTGTTGAATAGGCCGTCTTGCCGCTGAATGACCACTACCACGTCGCGCTTGCGCTTTAGTACGAACCATATTTGGGTCTTTTTTTATGATTATAAAGGAGGTTGTTTTCTATGTAGTTGGGGGTCACGGTCCATCCTGTTTATATAGGGAATTCAGCGACGTAAATGTATCGTAAGTGTAACAGCCAGGCACTGTGCGGACACCGCCGAATAGCGACGCCTTAGCGACGCCCGCAGTGACGAAACACATTGTATGGTGTGAAGATACGTCGTGCGTCGCTGAGCGTCGCTAAGTCGTCGGTGTTTGTGTTTGTTTGTTTCTGGGATTTGTGTTTCTTGGTCGTCGCTGAGTCGTCGCTAAGTCGTCGGTATATGTGTTTGTTTGTTTCCAGGATTCGTGTTTCTTGGTCGTTGCTGAGTCGTCGCTAAGTCGTCGGTATTTGTGTTTGTTTTTGTTTCCGGGATTCGTGTTTCTTGGTCGTCGCTTAGCGTCTCTCTATTACGTCGGTAATATTGCAGGCTGAGAACCATAAAACGCAGCTTTCTTCTTCCACTCTTCTCCCATTCTTCTCCCATTTCAAACACATAAATCATCACTTTTCTACGAAAATATAGAAGGAAGAAAGCTTATTGTGTGGAATTTTGATGTTTTCCACCACCGAGAAAAGATAGCTGTTGTTATTTTGAAGGTATAGCGAGAAAATGGATCCGAGAAGGAGCGATAGAAAGTGGATGTACGAGAGAGTAAACAACGGGGAGTGGGGTTTTAGATTTGTTGAAGGTCTCGAAGAATTTATGGATTTTGGGACGAGTAATGAAAGTGGAACGCAGATTAGATGTCCGTGTAAGAAATGCAAGAACTGTAAATATATGCATCCGACTGACGTGAGGGTTCACTTATTGAAACAAGGTTTCGTGCACAATTACCATACATGGTACTGCCACGGCGAATATAAGGGGGCGTCTACATCTGCAACTGTACACGTCGAAGGGGGACCCGGTCAGGTTGATGCCGAAGAAATAGGCGAGGGATCTCACAACCCATACATGCAGATGGTGCAAGACGCAGCCGCCGGCGCATTTACGTGATAGAAGTACTTACAAATGCAGGATCAGGATGAACAGCCGCATGCATTCGTGGAGGAAGATCCGAACCCTAAAGCGAGACAGTTTTTTGTGATGCTGAATGCTGCCAACACGCCGCTGTATCCCGGTTGCGGTAGTCACACACAGATGTCCATGATCGGTCGGATGACGAGCATGAAGACGGAGCACCGCATGACGGAGAGATTGTACGATAGGATGTGTCAGCTGATGAGGGAATCTCTTCCCGAAGGGAACAAAATGGTCGACAGTTTTTATTTGACGAAGAAACGGCTGCAGGCGTTGGGACTGCCGGTTCAGAAGGTCGATTGTTGTTCAGATGGGTGCATCATATACTGGGGCATCGACGAGGATAAAGACAAGTGCAGGGTCTGTGGGACACACAGGTGGAGAACGAACAAAAGAAACCGGAACGTGCCAAGAAAGCAATTCTACTATTTACCCCTCGCCCCTAGACTGCAGAGGCTCTACGCATCCGGTGCCACAGCTAGCCAGATGAGGTGGCACGCGGAGCACTACACGAAAGACGGTGAGATGTGCCATCCATCGGACGGCGAAGCTTGGAGGACGTTCGATGCGACACATCCGGGTTTTTCGTCGGAGACAAGGAACGTTAGGTTGGGTTTATGCACCGACGGGTTCAACCTGTTCGGACAGTCGGGAGAGCAGTATTCGTCGTGGCCTGTAATCGTGATGCCGTACAATCTACCACCTTGGATGTGCATGAAGAAGCCGTACATGTTCTTGAATGTGATCGCACCAGGGCCTAAGAAACCGAAACAGAAGATCGACCTATACCTGCAGCCATTGATACATGAGCTGAATAGGTTGTGGGAGTTTGGCGTGGAGACGTTCGATGTATCGACCAAACAAAACTTCCAGCTACGCGCTGCACTGATGTGGACCATCAGCGACTTCCCGCATTATTCTATGTTGTCGGGGTGGAGCACAGCGGGGAAATACGCTTGCCCTTGCTGCATGAAGCAAGCGAAGACGATGTCCTTGAAACATGGACGTAAAATTTGCTGGTTCGACAGCCATAGGAAGTTCCTGCCCAGACATCATTTGTACAGAAAGAACGTGATGTCGTTCATGCCTGGCATCGTCGAGAAGGACATGAAGCCCGAGCTTCTCACAGGTGCGGAGGTGTTGGAGGAGATAGACAGTTGTGGATTCGTAGGGGTCGCTGATGATCCGGACGGCAGCCACAACGCAGACCTGGCCCGTTACTGTATCGGGTGGAAGAAGAGAAGCATATTCTGGGAGCTTCCGTATTGGAAGAGAAATATGATCCGACACAACCTGGATGTCATGCACATTGAGAAGAACGTGTTTGACAACATTTTCAATAAGGTGCTGAATGTGCCTGGAAAAACGAAAGACAATTTGAAGGCACAACTTGATATGCGCGACCTGAATATGCGACCGGAGCTGCATCCCGTTGGCACATCCTACATGCCGAAGTCCTCTTACACGCTGAATGCGGAGCAGGTCAGTGCGTTGTTAGCGTGGCTGGGGACGGCTAGATTTCCTGACGGCCATGTTTCGAACCTGTCTAAGAACATCGACGTGAATAAACGCGGTTTGCACGGGATGAAGAGCCACGACCGTCATGTGTTCATGCAATGGTTGATGCCCATTGCATTCTGCGAGCTGCTTCCAACCAATGTATGGGAAGCACTTACCGAGATGAGTCTGTTCTTCAGATGTCTTACATCCACGAGACTCAGGGCGGATGATATGTCAAGGCTGGAGGGCGAAATCCCATTGATCATTTGCAAGCTGGAAACTGTATTCCTTCCGGCCTTCTTTGATTCAATGGAACACCTGCCAGTTCATCTACCATACGAGGCACGCGTTGGTGGTCCTGTTCAGTACAGGTGGATGTATCCGTTCGAGAGGTACTCTTATTTATTACGTGACGTTCTTATGTTTTTAAGCGCAAGCATTTGAACAGATATTCCCTATATGAACAGATATCTCAGGCATTTGAAGCTGAACATCAAGAACAAGGCGAAAGTCAAGGCCTAGATGTGCAATGCCTACCTGACGGAGGAAGCCTCGACCTTCGTGTCTCACTACTTCGATCCAGATGTCCCATCGAGGTGCAGAGATGTTCCCCGAAACGACGACGGCATTTCCAGATCCGGTGTCCTCCCGATATTCACACATCCGATCAGATTTCACGGACAGGGAATGGAAATGATATTGGGAGACAACGAGCTGAAGATTGCTCATTCTTATGTTCTGCGCAACTGCCGTCAAGTCGACCATTTCCATAGGTATAAACGATATCCAATTTTAATTTGTAAATACCTTGCGCTACTCTATCCATTATATTACAAAGATATACAGGGTACTCATTTGTAATTTGCTTCAGCTTGTTCGTTGATTTATTGCAACACCGTTCACCGGGTATATCGAGCGATGCAATAAACAATGAGTTAGATGCCAAGTTTGCTGATTGGTTCAGGTGGCATGTAAGTTTACATGTTTGCCGGTTACGTGTACGTCATGTGATACGCATTTATTGCCCCGCTGATGTATACTTACTTGTCGTTTTACAAGCGAGCAAAGGTCATCTGGCTGACGATGAGTATGGTTACATTCTGACACCAGTAGCCGAGAGTCCATTGAATACAGTCACGCGCCACGATATGTGTTTTGTCAATGGTTATAGATTCCACACAGTCTCCCATGCCAGCCGAAAATTGTCGGAGAACAGCAGAGTGTGTGTCAAGTGGTATGACAATAGCCCGGACGAGGATGACTTCTACGGCTACCTTACTGACATCATTGAGCTCGAATATCCCGCATTGCCTATAAAGCGGGTGGTGCTATTCAAATACGAATGGTACGATCCAACTCGGGAAGGTTATCGCGCTGGCACAAAGGTTCACGACCGATATAAGTTGGTAGACATACACCAAGGGCGACGGTACAGAAAGTACGATCCATTCGTTTTGGCTAGTCAAGCGTCCCAGGTGTACTATCTATCGTATCCAACAACGAGGATGAATGCGAGCTCAAAAGACTGGCGAGCCGTGTGCAAAGTGAAATCGAGCAAGTTTGATGTCAGTATACAGCCAGGTTCAGATGGCATGGATGCCGCATTCCAAGAAGAAAACCCGCCCGTTCTGGATACGACACATGTTGAACTGCACAACCTCCCTCTAAATGACCCCACCGGCGGTTTCATCGAAATTCATCTCAACATACAACCGCCTGACAATATTGAATATGTAGGCGAAGACGAATACGAGGATGAAGAGGACGACGAGCATGTAGATGAAGATGAAAATGAATATGAAAATGAGGATGAAAATGAAGATGCGTATGAGGATGCGGATGACAATGAAAATTGAGGTTAGTCACAATTTTTTATGTACCTCATTAGGCGAAAGTGTGTATGTGTTGATGTACTTATACACATGTATATACATAATGTGTGTCTGTAAATACTTTATATTTTGTATTATTTTTTTTCCAATACTGATGTCACCGACAAATTACCGAGGAAACCTATCGTCGCAAATTTGAAATAACAACGACACATGAAATAGCGACGCCACAGTAATAGCGACGGACTTTCGTCGCTAGTGCGTCGCAAAATTTTCGACTAAAAACTGAAAACCCTTCTCTTCTTCCCCATTTCTTCCCCCGCCTCTTCTTCCCACCCCCCACGACGAAATCCCCTCTCAGACCCCCGGCGAAATCCCCTCTCCTCCCCCGGCGAAATTCCATTTCTTCTCTGGTGACCTCCCTTCTCCGGTTAGTTTTTCTTCCTATTTCGTTTTTTATGATTTTAATTAGTTATATTTCGTTTTATACATATATACACTACACACGCACACTACATATATATACATTATATATATATATATATATATATAAACACGCACATATACGCAGTGGTGTAGCTTGGGTGTTGGAGGGGATGGCGGAGGGGATGGGTGGCTGTGGGGCTGGGTGGCTGTGCGTGGGGTCTGGTGGGGCGGGGTGGCTATGCATGGGGCTGGGTGGCTGTGGGTGGGGCGGGTGGGGCGGGTTTGGCTGGATGGTGCAGGTTGGGGTGTGGTGGGGCGGTCGGCGGGAGTGGGTGGGGTGGGGGGTGGCTATTGGCGGGAGTGGGCTGTGTGTGGGGTGGGCTGTTGGCGGGAGTGGGTGGAGCGGGCGGTGGCTGTTGGCGGTGGGTGGGATGGGGGTGGCTGTTGGCGGGAGTGGGCTGTGTGCCGGGTGGGCTGTTGGCGGGAGTGGGTGGAGCGGGCGGTGGCTGTTGGCGGTGGGTGGGGCAGGGGGTGGCTGTTGGCGGGAGTGGGCTGTTGGCGGGAGTGGGTGGAGCGGGCGGTTGCTGTTGGCGGGAGTGAACTGTGGGCGGTGTGGGCTGTTGGCGGGAGTGGGTGGGGCGGGGGGTGGCTATTTTCGGGAGTGGGCTGTGGGCGGGGTGGGCTGTTACAAGTTATCTATCATAAGTATGTATAGGTGATGTACCGAAAAAGGGTTGTTGGTGACTAGGGTATGCACAAAAATTGTTGTTAAGGTTGAATTAGTAGAAATGTGGTGTACTTGGCAAATGAATGATGCATGTACAAACTGTTTTGTAAGAGGTTTGCATATGATTTTCGGTATGATAGTAGTTCGGAGTGTTTACTAAGCTCGAAAGGTGGACATACATTTGTCTTTGGAGAGGCCATTAAGGCCGGAAAACCTACGATAAACGAATAGGTCATGCCGAAATTTTCAAAATTATTAATATCTTGCATTAAATGTATGCAAACACTTGTCATTTTTTGGACATCTTATTTGTCTGGCCAACCAACCCTAAACTCGTTGAATGTGCCTTTTAAATTTTCACCCTTGCAGATCTGATGGCTAGTGAGGGTTTACCGACTCGATCTACACATGACATCTCAGGAGAGTTTAATATGTTCCTCTCTCAGCATGAGCAGCTTGGGTCGGGTTCGACCGCAGCTCTTGCTGCGGACGCAGACCTTTTAGGGTCTGCCGAGAGGTCCGCACCCCCCGATCTACGCCGCCACCCACACCCACCGGTTCAGCACCTCATCTAGCGTCTGATGCGGCATCGGACGAGGGTGTCATACAAGGGCGTCGTGCCCTCCCTTGGTCACATGATACCCATACGTAAGTAATAATTTATTTTTTTAACACGTTTTCAAATATATTTCACGCGTTATTTTTTCCTAACAACTTCACCTCTTTCAGGTTTGCACCGGACTCGGGCCAGATTTCCGGTTGCATCACTCAGTCCTTCCACCTGAGACAGGACCCAGTTGGATATGCCTGGTCCTGTGTCCCCATGCAGACACGTAGATTCTACTGGGATGAGTTTCAGGTATTCAAATTTGGTGAGTTTCACTTTTTGATACGTAATCGATCATTACGTTTCTAACCACGTTTTTACTTTTCCTCCGTATAATAATTGCAGAAGGAGTACAGCTGGCCAGCTGACATCGCCCACGACGTGGAGCAGGCCTGGCGGCATAGGGCCGCCACACGCTACAGGGACTTCATCAACTCGCACAAGACCAAGTGGGAGCGTGACCCCAATTATGCCAGGCCTGCCTACATATCCGAGGCCACCTGGGCAGGGTGGATAGCAGGTTGGATGGACCCTGCTACCCAAGCCCGCAGCGCCCCGAACGCGGCGAACCGGCGCAGCAGCAATGTACAGGGCCCAGCACCTGCCACACACTCAGGTGGGTCGGTTTCCCACGCCACCACGATGCGTTCTATGGTAAGCATTTTAATATTGGATTATTTAGATTCATTGATTTCATTGGATTATTTAGATTCATTGACTTAAGTGGATTATTTACATTCATTGACTTAAGTGGATTATTTATATTCTTTGATTTCTTATGTTGCGCTGTTGTTTTTTTGGTATTCGTATATGGTTAATTTAAGTAGTATATGTGTTCATTTTCCTTTTTCTTTTTATTTTTGCTTTGACTTGGGAGAGGCCTTTAAGGCCAGGATACCTCCAATAAACGAATAGGTCATGCCGAAATTTTTAAAATTATGGATTTCACTAACATATTTTATTTCATTCTTTTAGCAGGAGGAGACCGAGGATTGGCCAGCCTCCTACGATCTCTTCTACAAGACGCATCGGAAGAAAGCGTCCGACGGAACGGAGGACTGGATCACGGCGAAGGCCCGCGACATCAGTGTAAGTAGACTACGATATCATTTGTTTTTTCCTTAGTTTGTTTTATTGCTAAATCCTAAACCCTAACAATTCTTATTCTCATTTCAGGGCGAGTACAACAGATTGCTCGCACTTAGGGGAGAAGAGGCCGACAAGAACCGCGCTTATTGGGATGCGGTTCGGACCGTCGGCCCTCAAAATAAGCAGAAGAGGAAGGTGTACTGGGTTGGATCAGCAGCGCCGCGATTCTTTCCTGAAGTTCTGCATCCAGGTGCTTCCTCTGAGGCCAGCACCTCCGTGCCTTCTACGGCCCCAGAGAGTCTTTCGCGCCTGGAATCAGAGCATGCGGCGCTGCAGCATGAGGTGGAGACCATCAGGGTGCAACATGAGGGGAGCGTACAAGCACTGCGGTCGTAGCTGACTCAGACCCAGCAGGAGCTGCAGCAGTCGCTTCAGCAGGCGCTTCAGCAGGCGGTTGAGCATGCGCAGCAGCAGACGATGCAGGTGCAGCAGCAAACGAACCAGCAAATCTCGCAGCTATCGCATCTCATCATCTCTATCATTTCCAGCTCCTCGCAGCCTCAGCCTCCCCCTGATGGTCACTCTTCTCCGCATGATCCCCCTCCATCTTCCTCTGCATAGTATTTCATTTTTTGATTTTTCGTACAGTCTATTTCGTTTATTGTATTGACATATTCTTTGTACTTTTATATTTTATATGACATTTATACGAATTCTATTTCGTTTGTATTGTTTACTTATACGAACTTCAATACGCAAGTACTGTATTTCTGTATAACATTCGTACAAATGATTTAATATACAAAATAAAATATATTATAAAAATTAAATAATAATAAAAACTATTTAATTAATAATATATTGTATTATTTATAAATTAAAAATATTTAATATTTAATATTAAATTAAGATTAAATATTAAATTAAAAATAGCGACGAACCTGTGACGAAACCGAAATGTCGCAGACCGGAAATAAAAAAATCAAAAATTTAAAAATAGCGACGAAAAAATATACCGACGAAACTTTGCGACGAAATAATATGTCGCAGAAAGGAAATAAAAAAAAATTATAAAATAGCGACGAAAAAATACACCGACGAAACAACGACGGCAATAACAGGTCGCAGACCTGGCAGATTTTCGTCGCAACTGTGCGACGAAACACCGACGAAATTTTTCCGTCCCAATATAGCGATGCTTCACCGACGAAATTCACTTTGCGACAAGCCGTATCGCGACCTACTTTTTTCGTCACTATTTCGTCGCAATATGCCTGTAGCGACGAAATAGCGACGACTTTTGTCTGCCGCTATATGTCTTTTTTTGTGGTGAGAACAATAACTGCCTAAGCAAAATTACAAAACCACCCTTCTAACAAACTTTGTTATAGTACAATTAAATGGACAAAACGGTCATTTCACATGTTTAAAGGCCTTTCATGTCTTTCTTTTCTCTTCCCCCTGCAACCTTGCATATGTACTTGCACTCACCCAGAATCAAGCTCGATAATCTTGTTGCACGTGCTCTTTTTTTTCCAGCCAGCAGCTATTGTAGATTTTCAACAATCCAGCCTCAATTTTTCATGGATCATGACTTGGACTGATTGCTACAGCCTTCTTCAATTGCTCCAAAATGTGCTTCTTAAACACAAATTACGACACCCCCCTGCAGCTCAGCCTGCAGTATATGTTATATGTCCCCAGCATTCTGATTAACTCACCTAACATCCTGCTATCTAGTGCCTTAGTGAAAATGTCAGCTAACTGAAGCTGGATCCTCATTGGCATCAACTTAATCACCTGCTGATGTACCTTGTCCCTCACTATGTGACAATCAATTTCTATGGCTTTGTTCTCTCATAAAACACAAGATTTTCAGCTATATACAAGGAACTCTTACTATCACATAATAGATCTACAAGTTCTTGTTCAGTAAGCATCAAATCCTTAGCCAAGAAAAGTAACCATTGCACTTCATACACTACTGAGGCCATAACTCTTTACTCTGCTTCTATTGAGGATCTAGACACTGTTGTCTGCTTTTTAGCTTTCCAAGATACTAGACTGTCACACAAGAACACACAATAGCCTGTCACAGACCTACTAGTTCAGTTCAACCTGCCTAATCTGAATCCACAAATCCCTTCAACTTCAAATCTCCAATACTGGGGAGCAAACGGCCTTGGCCAATGGAACCCTTTAAGTGCCTCAAGACTCTATGTGCAACCTTTAAGTGGTTTGTAGTGGGACAATCCAAAAACTGACTTAATTGTTAAACACTAAAGGCAATTTCAGGCCTAGTGATTATAAGGTATATCAACTTTTCCATAAGTCTTCTATACACAGTGATGTTATCCAAGGGATCTAAGTAGTTATGGACTAATTTCACATGGCTTTCCATTGGAGTGGTTGTAGGCTTAGACCCTAGGAATCATGCCTCTTCCAATAGCTCCAGAGCATACTTCCTTTGGTTAAGCACTATCCTATTATGTGATCTAGCAACCTCAATACCAAGGAAGTACTTCAAGCCTCCCAGATTCTTTATCTAAAACTTCAAGTCCAGAGCCCTCTTAATATCTTCAATTGCCTGCAGATCCTTGCTTGTCACAATAACATCATCAACATACACCAGCAACACCAACAAAGGATTGCCCGGAAACTTTGTAAATAGTGTATAGTCATTCTTTGACTGGGAGAAACCTTATGAAATCAAAAAGCTTGTCAATTTGACATTCCACTCTCTACTAGCCCGTTTTAAACCATATAGTGATTTTTGCGACTTGCAAACAATATTAGGGTGTGCGAACAATGCTCCAAGAGGGGGACCTATATAGATCTCTTCTTGCAAATCACCATGCAAGAAAGCATTATTAATATCTAGTTGATGCACATGCTATTCAAACCTGGCTGCCAAGGTGTAGCGCCCCGCTCCTGAACCCTACCATCGGGAACAGTGCGCCTGTTGTATCTCACTAAGGAGAATACAAAGCGTCGAATCAATTTCCGACATGCCCGCAAGACGTAGAAATTTTTCTTGCGGAAACGATTTACCACAACATTAAATTACATGAATAAAGAAATCCTCAATGAAACATTAAATCAATAACGACAATAAAGTTACTGTGCCCACATCTAACTGCTATCAGTCTAACAGGGTAGTGTCTGATGAAATCCCAATAAAATAAAGACAGACAGCCGCAAGGTCTCTTCGTATCCTAGGTGAGACCGTCAGTCTGCCCATACTACTGTGTCAGCCCCATCCTCAGCAAAGACATTGTCTTACGCTTCCTTGTGCTCACCTAGTTGGGGGGAAGTAGGGGTGAATGACGGGAAATCACCTAGCAGGCACCTGCCTCCAACCAGTACAAGACGAGCATACAAAAATGGTATAGCACATAGCACATAACATGATATCACATAAGTATATGAAAGAATACGAAAATGTAATTCACTCTAGATAAAGAATGCGCAACATCGTGATGCATGTCCTACTCTGCATGTCACACGCAACAAAATCATATCACACAGAATGCCTATATCTCCGCCATGCAATGCATGATCCCGGGACCTACTGAGTGGCTGTGGGTCGTACCCATCCACAGTCACCATCCTGAGTGTACATGGCCCTACCACTGTACACCATCCTGAGTGTGCGTGGCCCCGCCGCCGTACACCATACTGAGTGCCCGTGACCCGTACGTCACGACCCACCATCATGCAATGCACGTACCATGAATGCAAACACAATCGCCTGAGGCCCCTGGCCCATCCTCACCATCCTCCTGCACTGAAATCTAGGTTCATTTATTATCTGAATAATGATTTAATGTCGTTTGAGGTTAAACTTATTATTCCATGGCTTGTATACATTTATTGTGCATTTTCAATATTTTTCCTCATTTTTTCTTAATTTATTTTTATTTATTTCCTAATTATCCAAATTAAATAAATTATCACAATTACTGCAATTTAGTGAAAATAATTTAATTTCAACATTTTATAAGTTCTGGCATTTATTTATAATTTTCTGATATTTATTTATATTTTTTCTATAATTATTTCGATTTTAAAACAATTAAATAACATTAATATAAATTTAGAATTTCTATTTATTATTATATTTTTTAATTCCTGGCAGGCCGAAGCCCGCCTGGCTCCAGCCCGCTTGGCTCAGTCTGGCAACCGATATGGTCTGGGCCGCCAGGCCCTTTTTGCACCCTTTTTTTTTAAATATATTAGTTAACTGGGCCGGCCAGCTAGGGCCCGGTCCGTTGGCCATTCGGCCCGGCCTGCGGTCGACTCAGCAGTTTATTTTTTTTAACTTAAGCAGATCTGGGCCTGGCCTGCGCACAGCAAGCCTGTTAAGTGGCCTGGCCTGCGCACAGCAAGCCTGTTAAGGGGCCTGGCCTGCCAGCGCCTTCCGCCCGGACCAACAATGAAGTTTTTTTAGAAATCCCAGCCGCCACTCCAGGTAACGCGTTTGCGCGCGCATGAGGACATGCGCGGCCCTCCAGGAGGCGCGTGACGCGCTCCAGACGCCTCCGGCGTCCGTTTTTCGACCACGATCAATATTTTCGCCTATTTCCAGTCTATGGGAACTTATTCTAAGGCCAAAACAAGATGAAAAACCTCTAATCTTGCTAACAGTTTTACTATTTTGATTATCAAATTTTTCCCTAAAATCAAATCCAATCCACGCAAAAAAGTATACGCATTCCACAGTCATCAAATGCATTCCACCGTAATCAAAAACTCATGCTTTTCACAGATTGAAACAATATACGATGAAATTCAACAATTAAAACAACAAAAACACATAGAATACCACCAAAGCATGCTTGAATTTGTACCAATTGAAGGGGGAAAAGAGAACCTACCTATTTACAGACAAAGTACGCGATTGAAATAAACCCGGTTGCCTTTTTCTCTTTCTCTTCTTCTTCTCTCTTCTCTTTCTTCTCTTCTCCTCCCCTCTTCTCTCTTCCTTTGCCGCTCTCTGTGCGTTCCCTTTTTTTATACTTCCTTTGTTATCCCCTTAACCCAACGCCCCTTACCCCTTTTTTATCTGATGAAAATGGCGACAATTAGGGGGACTTGATTCCCCCCTCAACTCACGCCACTAACACTTTTTTTAATTATTATTTTTTAATTATTATTTTTTGTTATTATCCACTACCTTATTATTTTTAATTTTATTATTATTATTTTTTTAAATTTTCTTTTTTTCTTTTATTCTTTGTTATTACCCCACGGTACCTTTCGTTATATCATCTTTTTATTTTATATATTTTTTTATCCTATGCATATATATAACAACTTCATAAACTATACCATTATTTAGGCATAATTTGACACGCTTCAATTAATTTAATTTTGAAAGGTCTTTATACCCATCGACCACTTAATTTGTTCAAAAATTCCGGGTTATAACATCCTACCCTCCTTACAAGAAGTTTCGTCCTCGAAACTTGACGTACGTTAATCAAAGGGGTGCAGCTATCTCTCTCGTATCTGCTCCTGAGCTCCCAAGTCATCTCATTTTTCTTATGATTGCTCCACTGCACCTTGACATACGGAATAATTCTTCTTCTCAGCTCCTGGTCTTTGCGGTCTATGATCCGAACAGGAGTCTCTGCATATGATGTGTCCGATCTGATCCTCAAAGGCGGTGCATCCAGTACGTGATTCGGATCCGGGATGTACCTTCTCTGTAGGATCTGCAAGGCACCACTAGAAGGGGGGGTTGAATAGGTGGTGCGGAAAATATGGTTTTTAAAATTTCTTTAAACCTAACCAATTCAAGTTCTGAAAACAGATTCTGTTTTCAGGACCAGTTTTAAAACGTTTTAAAAACTAGTTTAGAGGTCTCCAAAAATTATGAAATTTTGAGAGAACTTAGCCTCAGATGTTGTGAGGGTCCCCTAAAAATTTCAAATCAAAATTCAACCTTTAACCCCTTCAAAAACCGTTGGCACTCAGATTGTGCAAATCTGCCAGAAACGGTAGATGGTTTTGAAAAATTAATTCCTATTTGTGTGAATGTCCAAATGATCTGAAAATTTGACCAATAACTCCTCACACACTATATTGAACTGGGTTGAAACAGTTTTTTAAAATTCTTTTGGGAAGTAGGTCAAATACACCCAAAGTCTCAACCTTTGCAAGTCTGAAAATCAGACTGCACTAGTCTCAGAACTTTTGATGTTTGGATGACTTATACTTGTCCAAAATGGTTGAAACTTGTGCCAAATTAACCCTAGAACGTTTATGTATGTTTCTGGAAATTTTTATAATTTTTAGAAAACGTTTACTATATTTGCGAACGTGAACAATATGAGTAATCAGCGCAGAAACTGAAACGTAAATGCAGAAAGTAAATTGCACCAAGAATTTTATACTGGTTCGGTTATAAACAACCTACTCCAGTCTTCAAGGAACACCTTCCTTGGTTCACACTAATTTCACACACGCAGTACACCTTACCGCAGGGTTGATAGAGTTACACCTTAACTCCAACCCTTTACAAACCTTGTATTGTGAGTACAATTTGCACGAACACCACCACCTCGCTAGAATGAAGATTGATCACACCTTGATCAATCTTGTACAATGATGAATGAATGGTGGTTTCTATGAAGCCTATTCAAGGATGAAAGAAGTAAAGTACAATAGGCTTTTTACAAGAAGAAGAAAGAAAGAAAGTGTAGGAGAAGAAAGCTTTTGCACTTTGATCACTTTTGAATATGATTCTTGGTGTTGCTTTTGTTTGTTCTTCTCTTCTCTTTTTAATCAAGTCCAGCCGTCCCCTATACCTCTTCTCCCCTCTTGAAACTTTCCTTTTAATTGCTTGAGAGAGTGTGAGACATCATGGTGACAACATTTTGCTTACTTGGCATCACTCCATTGGACCATCATTTAGTCATTGCTTACTTGGCACCTTTTGATTGGCTCATTGTTGTCATCATTTGATGACATGGATATTCTGGAAAAAAAACACTTTAAACATGTGCCAAATAATCAATTATCAAATCATGCCAAAATAGTCACAATATGTCATAAAGTTTGAGACACAAAAATCCTCCCTTCCACCCTTGAAAAAATCGGCCATATCATAGTGTTAATGCTGAAATTTTCAGCATTTACCACATGCAATTAAAACTGAATTTCTTCCATTTTTCTTTGAATTTCTTCCATAAAAATTCATCCATCATTTAAGGCAAGTCTTGCTACAAGACTAAGAATGAATTTGGACACCAATATAGGGCAAGATTCGCCCACACCATATTCACACATGCTGAAAAATTTCAGCATGTGTGATATAAAGAATATCACACTAAATACATTTCAAATCATTTCCATAACTCATTTGATTTATTCCTTAATGCAAAATTAACAAAATATACTCCTTAATGATGAAGAAATCGTCCAACACTAGTGTGACATGCTGAAATTTTCAGCATGTGACATAAGAGAGGTGTATGTTGAATACTTACCTTTTGTAGCTTCTCTCTTTGATTAATCAACATTGTATGATTGATTCTTGACCAATCAACATGCCAACAAGGCTCCACATGTGCTCCACATCAGCTGTAGTGACGTTTGAATATGTTTGTGCATGTGCTGAAATTTATTTTTGCTAACTTTGAAAAATAGTGCACATTTAATAATACACACATGTAATATTCCAATCAGCCCTTAATTTAATTTTCTAGAACACTTTAAGATGTATATTATATGTAAAAAGTGTCTAGATACGTGCCACATCATGTTCAAGAAAAACGTTCCATGTCAAGTGCGTAGAAAACCGAATTTTCGATATTTATCGATTACCCGATTTTTCTCTAATTTAAATTCCAACTTTTGCACATGCTATATATATTATGTTATACATAATATATATAATATATACTTTAATTTTCAGCACTTGGCTGATTTAAAGTGGTACCATAAACATGTGACAAAAATAAAATTGGAATCTTCACATTTTGGCCTAAATGTGGGGTGATTTGTGTGTGCCAACATGGAAAGTATTTTTGTCTCAATGTACAGTATATGGCACGAAATTTTTGATAAATTTTGATGTATATGGGCTGGCCATTTATTTATGGCAAGTACGTGACACGTTGGCGAAGTTTCGGTATCGCCCGATACGACAAATTTCGGTTTAGAACCTTTTATCGTGTCGTATTTAATTTGTCATCACCATATCTTATATCATATGATATAAGATCTGAATATACTCATAAATATGAGTTAAGTATAGTGGTGTGACGTAAACGTACGTTCGTAAGATATATAACGTGTCGATAGTACGTTGGAATAAATGTGTATGTGCCTTTTAAAAAAAATCTGAAAATATATATATATTATGTATATAAGGCGTGTGAAATGATGTGGGGAGGAGGAGAGAACTTTCCTTCCATAGCTATGTTGCCTTCATGTCTTTTCCAAATGCATCTTCCTTTAATGAACTACTTAGTTTATTAAACTAAGTACTTCACTTAATGAACTACTTTAGTTCATTAATTGTGGCACCTGAAAATAGTATAAACTCAACAAATGTTCGCCATATGATGTAAGCTTTATAGCTTCATGGCTCGTTAGTACGGCAACATAAGATATAAGCTAAATAAGGCAAGTTATCATGCATACATGTACACTTGTGTATATATATATATATCCACGTTAATATATATATATATATATTCAAATTTCTTTATTTTGAAATCACTCAAACCCTCATATTTCTACAATCTCCCCCTTTTGATGATTTTCAAAATAACTAGTGTACATGATTTAAGTGTCAACTCTCCCCCTTGAATTATGCACAGATTTGAAATTTGAATTTCGAATTTCAAATCCGGCTCCCCCTTGATTCATGCAATTAGGATCAATCAGTGATCTCTCTCCCCCTTAAATCTCTCTCTCTCCCCCTTAAATCATGCTTCTCTCTCCCCCTTTATTTTGGAAAGATAATCAAAAGATTCCTGTCAAAAAGGAAAGTAAATCAAATGATATCGCATTAAATCACATCAACAGGAAGCATGCCTAATTTTGAACGGAGAGATTCAAATGTGGCTTGATTTAAGGCCTTACTAAATATATCCGCTACTTGTGATTCTGTGCGTACGTGATCTATGACAATATTACCATTGTTAACGTGATCACGAAGAAAATGATAGCGAACTTCTATATGCTTAGCCTTAGAGTGTAATACGGGGTTCTTAGACAAATTTATTGCACTCATACTATCACAATATATAGGAATTTTATCTACGGTAATTCCAAAGTCCGAAAGTTGTTGTTTTATCCACAACAACTGTGTGCAGCAAAGGCTAAGAGCCATATACTCAGCCTCAGTAGTGGACAAAGCAACACTTGCTTGCTTTTTGGAAAACCACGAAATAAGGGAATTTCCTATAAATTGGCAAGTTCCGCTCGTGCTTTTTCTATCTATTTTGCAGCCACCATAATCTGCATCAGTGTAAGCATGTAAGTCGAATGTAGAATCCTTATCGTACCAAATACCTAAGGTGGGCGTGTGCTTAATATAACGGAATATTCTTTTTACCGCATTTAAGTGTGACACCTTGGGTTGACTTTGAAAACGAGCACACATGCATACGCTAAACATGATGTCAGGCCTACTAGCAGTTAAATATAGTAAAGAACCTATCATAGATCGATATAATCCATTATCAACGTCTTTACCATGTTCATCTTTGTCTAATTTAGTAGTAACACTCATAGGCGTGGGGGATGGTTTCAAATTTTCAAAATTGAACTTCTTGATCATGTCATTTATGTACTTAGCTTGGCTTATATGAATTCCTTTACTCGTTTGCTTAATCTGCAAGCCAAGAAAATAATTAAGTTCACCAACCATAGACATTTCAAATTCAGCTTTCATACAATTTTCAAAATCCTTAACGAGTCTATGTGAGGTAGAACCAAAAATAATGTCATCTACGTAAATTTGAATAATAAGTAAATCTGATTTTTCTTGTTTCAAAAATAGTGTACTATCTATAGTACCACGTTTAAAATTATTTTCTAAAAGAAAAGTAGCAAAACGATCATACCATGCTCTAGGCGCTTGCTTTAGTCCATATAGTGCCTTCTTTAATTTGTACACGTGATCAGGATGTTTCAAATCTTCAAAACCGGGTGGTTGCTTCACGTATACTTCTTCTTGTATAAATCCGTTTAGAAAAGCACTTTTGACGTCCATTTGATACAATTTAAAATCTTTCATGCAAGCAATAGCAAGTAAAAGTCGTATAGCTTCTAAACGTGCTACGGGTGCAAATGTTTCATCGTAGTCTATTCCTTCTTCTTGATTATATCCTTGAGCTACGAGTCTTGCTTTATTTCTAACGACTTTTCCTTCTTCATTCATTTTGTTCCTAAACACCCACTTTGTGCCTATTATTGTCTTATCTTGTGGTCGTGGCACTAAATCCCATACATCATTTCTAACGAATTGATTAAGTTCGTCATGCATAGCATCAATCCAAGATGAATCACTCAAAGCATCATGCACATTCTTAGGCTCAATTTCAGAAATCATAGCATGAAATTCATTTATTTCATCCGAAGTGATTCTTCTACGTGGTCGCACACCGTGAGTGATGTCGCCTATGATGAGATCATGTGGGTGATCTCTATGCCATCTTGGTTGATTATTTTCTAAGTTATCATGCATTTCTATATGATCATGCATTTCTAGTGTTTCATTCATCTCATGCATATCAAAAGACTCATTTTCTTCATCCAAAACGGGTTTCAAATCAAAGTCATCATCATATTCCTTTTCTTTATCAACCTCTCCAAATTCATTGAATTTAACATGAATAGATTCTATGATTTGTCTAGTGAGAGGATCATAACACCTATATGCTTTTGAATTTATGGAATACCCAATAAAAATGCACTCAATCGATTTGGATTCAAATTTATCTAAGTTATCTTTTGTATTCAAGACAAAACATTTGCATCCAAACACACGAAAATAATCTATCTTAGGCATACGATCATTCAAAATTTCGTAAGGCGTCTTGTTTATTTTCTTTCTTATAGATAGGCGATTTACAATATAGCATGCACAACTTACGGCTTCCGCCCACAAAAACCTAGGCAATTTATTTTCGCAAAGCATGGTTCTAGCGATTTCTTGTAGTGTTCGATTCTTTCTTTCTACTACTCCATTTAATTGTGGAGTTCTAGGTGGCGAAAACTCATGCTTAATTCCTTTTTCTTCATAAAATGAAATCATCTCTTTATTTTTAAACTCACCGCCTCTATCGCTTCTTATTCTTTTCACATTTACGCCGTATTGATTTTCAAGTTGTTTAATTAATTTAGCGATTTCTACGGCGCTATCATCCTTATGTGCAAGAAATAAAGTCCAAGTATAACGAGAAAAGTCATCAACAAGTACACATGCATAGTGACGCCCACCAAGGCTTGTAGTACGACTAGGACCAAACAAATCGATATGCAATAGTTCTAGTATTCTAGTTGTGCTTATTTCATTTTTAGGCTTAAGTGACTCACGTGTTTGTTTGCCTTTTATGCAAGATTCACACAACTGAAAGTTGTCTAAATCAAGCTTAGGCAATCCCCGTACTAGGTTCTTTTGTTGCAATTTTTCTAGTGTAGAAATACCTATGTGTCCTAAACGTCTATGCCACAAATTCACATTGGGTTCATTTGACATAAAACATTTAACTTTGGCATCTACTACATCATCCATAGATAGTGTGAATATATTTGCTTCACGTTTTCCTTTTAAAACAGTTTCTCCATTTTTATTTATTATATTACAGTAAGGGTGAGTAAAACACACATTGAAACCATTGTCAACAAATTGTGAAATACTAAGAAGATTGTAAGATAAGTTGCTTACCAAAAACACGTTGGAGATTTGAAGTGTATCCGGGTTTCCAATCGTACCTTTACCAATGATCTTGCCTTCATTGTTGTCTCCAAAGGTCACGGATCCGCCTTTTGTGACCTTCTTTAATTTGGAGAAGAGGCTCGGGTCACCTGTCATGTGCCTCGAGCAACCACTGTCAAGGAACCACTTTATTGATATGTCTTTTGATGAGTGGTCTCCCTGCAATGTAAAAAGGTGATTTAGGTACCCTTTTAATTTTGGGTCCTTTCGAGTTAGTTAATCACCTTTTAGTAAAGGTACCTTTCGGTACCCATACTTGGGTGATCCTTCTCGGTCTATCAAATGGCAAGAAAGTAGATGAAGGTGCGACATAGTATACATGTGGTGCATGTACTTTGGGTCTTTGCCCAAGGACTCCCCTATACTCAATGTATGGAGGACGTTTGTGATATGTCCTTGTGTGTGTGTGCGTGGTGCGTGGATGATATGTATTCCGTGTATGCATTGATCTCTTCTTCTCATATCTATATGGTACAACATTATATTTCACATGATATGAGGGAGTGGGGCGTGTGGAAGGGGGTGCTTTCTGCGTCATCTTAGACGCCACTTGATGCTTAGGGGTGTCTACCTTTTTAGACACAACAAACTTGGTTGGTTTGGTTGATACTTCGTTAGTATCAACGTACCCCAATCCAGTTTTGTCACTGTCATGCTTTTGCGATAATATGATGCGATGCAGCATGTTTGACCCTGTATCGAATTGTTTCATCATGTTCTCTAAATCTGTATTCCTTGATTTCAAATTTGAAATCTCGGATTTCATTTCATTATTTTGAGAAGTTAATGATGAGATCTCGGTTTTTAATGCAGTGATGGCACATGAAGACTCTTTCTTTGAATCGCTTAATTGAGCGACAAGATTCTCGTTAGAAGATTCTAACAGTTTCTTGTCTTCAATTAAACGTTTCTTTTCTTTTGCGAGAGTCTTAGTAAATTTATGTAACTCAAGATATTGACTAAATAAATCATCGTAAGAAGGTTCAGAGTCAGAGTCAGAGTCAGATGATACCTCATTAGACGCCTTTGAAGCGAAGCAAACTTGAGCGGTCTCCTCTTCGGTCTCAATTTCAGAGTCTGATGAGTCACTCCATGTGGAGGCCTTTAGTGCACGTTTCCTTTGTTTAGGATCTGAGACGGGTCTATTTTTGTTCCGCTCCTTGTCAGGGTACTTATTAGTTTGCTTTTCTTTGTTTGGGCAGTCATATGATAAGTGTCCGAGTTTGCCGCATTCATAACATTTAATGTCCTTATCATTTGACTTGTTTTTATTTCTCTTAGATGTAGTGCCCTTGTTTTTATTTCTAAATGATTTTCTCATGAATCTTCTTAGTCCTTTTGCCAATAGAATTAAGTCATCATTATCCGATTCGGAATCACTATCATCTATGTGATCGGAGGGAGGGGAGACGTATTCATTTGATTTAAAAGCAATTGTCTTACCTTGTTTGGTTGATTCCGATTTCCGAATAATGAGTTTGTTTTCATACACTTTTAGTGAACCAATGAGTTCTTCCATTTTTATCGACTTAGTCTCCTTGCTTTCTTCTATGGCAGTCACTTTAGGATCCCATTCTGAAGGGAGGCTCCGTAGGACTTTCTGTACTTTTTCCTGCGTTGTAAAGGCCTTACCAAGAGACTCAAGAGAGTTATAGATGTTAGTCAAACGAAGATCCATATCAACAATTGACTCATTAGGCAACAACTTGAAAGACTCAAGAGTAGACATAAGCATATTAATTTTAGACTCTTTGACTTGACTCGTGCCTTCGTGTTTCATTTCTAAAATTCTCCACATTTCTTGTGCACTCGAACAATTGGACACATAACTAGACTCACTCTTACTTAAGCCATTTAAGAGTAATTGCATGACCTTAGCATTCATACTCAGTTTCTTTTTGTCTTCACTAGTATAGTCTTGTCTTGTTTTAATTACTTCTAGTGTGACTCCATCTACAATGGACAATTTAGACGGGACATATGGACCATCTTCAATTATTGACCAAAGGTCTATGTCTATAGCCATAAGAAATAATTTCATCCTAAGTTTCCATTGAATAAAAGACTCACCGTCAAAGAGTGGAGGCCTTTGGCTTGACATACCTTCTTGTTCGGTTTTGAGATTTGTGGATGCCATCTCACTGAATCGTTGGATTCCTTGTCGTGAGTATTCCTGCGCTCTGATACCACTTGTAGGATCTGCAAGGCACCACTAGAAGGGGGGGGTTGAATAGGTGGTGCGGAAAATATGGTTTTTAAAATTTCTTTAAACCTAACCAATTCAAGTTCTGAAAACAGATTCTGTTTCAGGACCAGTTTTAAAACGTTTTAAAAACTAGGTTAGAGGTCTCCAAAAATTATGAAATTTTGAGAGAACTTAGCCTCAGATGTTGTGAGGGTCCCCTAAAAATTTCAAATCAAAATTCAACCTTTAACCCCTTCAAAAACCGTTGGCACTCAGATTGTGCAAATCTGCCAGAAACGGTAGATGGTTTTGAAAAATTAATTCCTATTTGTGTGAATGACCAAATGATCTGAAAATTTGACCAATAACTCCTCACACACTATATTGAACTGGGTTGAAAACAGTTTTTGAAAATTCTTTTGGGAAGTAGGTCAAATACACCCAAAGTCTCAACCTTTGCAAGTCTGAAAATCAGACTGCACTAGTCTCAGAACTTTTGATGTTTGGATGACTTATACTTGTCCAAAAGGGTTGAAACTTGTGCCAAATTAACCCTAGAACGTTTATGTATGTTTCTGGAAATTTTTATAATTTTTAGAAAACGTTTACTATTTTTGCGAACGTGAACAATATGAGTAATCAGCGCAGAAACTGAAACGTAAATGCAGAAAGTAAATTGCACCAAGAATTTTATACTGGTTCGGTTATAAACAACCTACTCCAGTCTTCAAGGAACACCTTCCTTGGTTCACACTAATTTCACACACGCAGTACACCTTACCGCAGGGTTGATAGAGTTACACCTTAACTCCAACCCTTTACAAACCTTGTATTGTGAGTACAATTTGCACGAACACCACCACCTCGCTAGAATGAAGATTGATCACACCTTGATCAATCTTGTACAATGATGAATGAATGGTGGTTTCTATGAAGCCTATTCAAGGATGAAAGAAGTAAAGTACAATAGGCTTTTTACAAGAAGAAGAAAGAAAGAAAGTGTAGGAGAAGAAAGCTTTTGCACTTTGATCACTTTTGAATATGATTCTTGGTGTTGCTTTTGTTTGTTCTTCTCTTCTCTTTTTAATCAAGTCCAGCCGTCCCCTATACCTCTTCTCCCCTCTTGAAACTTTCCTTTTAATTGCTTGAGAGAGTGTGAGACATCATGGTGACAACATTTTGCTTACTTGGCATCACTCCATTGGACCATCATTTAGTCATTGCTTACTTGGCACCTTTTGATTGGCTCATTGTTGTCATCATTTGATGACATGGATATTCTGAAAAAAAACACTTTAAACATGTGCCAAATAATCAATTATCAAATCATGCCAAAATAGTCACAATATGTCATAAAGTTTGAGACACAAAAATCCTCCCTTCCACCCTTGAAAAAATCGGCCATATCATAGTGTTAATGCTGAAATTTTCAGCATTTACCACATGCAATTAAAACTGAATTTCTTCCATTTTTCTTTGAATTTCTTCCATAAAAATTCATCCATCATTTAAGGCAAGTCTTGCTACAAGACTAAGAATGAATTTGGACACCAATATAGGGCAAGATTCGCCCACACCATTTCACACATGCTGAAAAATTTCAGCATGTGTGATATAAAGAATATCACACTAAATACATTTCAAATCATTTCCATAACTCATTTGATTTATTCCTTAATGCAAAATTAACAAAATATACTCCTTAATGATGAAGAAATCGTCCAACACTAGTGTGACATGCTGAAATTTTCAGCATGTGACATAAGAGAGGTGTATGTTGAATACTTACCTTTTGTAGCTTCTCTCTTTGATTAATCAACATTGTATGATTGATTCTTGACCAATCAACATGCCAACAAGGCTCCACATGTGCTCCACATCAGCTGTAGTGACGTTTGAATATGTTTGTGCATGTGCTGAAATTTATTTTTGCTAACTTTGAAAAATAGTGCACATTTAATAATACACACATGTAATATTCCAATCAGCCCTTAATTTAATTTTCTAGAACACTTTAAGATGTATATTATATGTAAAAAGTGTCTAGATACGTGCCACATCATGTTCAAGAAAAACGTTCCATGTCAAGTGCGTAGAAAACCGAATTTTCGATATTTATCGATTACCCGATTTTTCTCTAATTTAAATTCCAACTTTTGCACATGCTATATATATTATGTTATACATAATATATATAATATATACTTTAATTTTCAGCACTTGGCTGATTTAAAGTGGTACCATAAACATGTGACAAAAATAAAATTGGAATCTTCACATTTTGGCCTAAATGTGGGGTGATTTGTGTGTGCCAACATGGAAAGTATTTTTGTCTCAATGTACAGTATATGGCACGAAATTTTTGATAAATTTTGATGTATATGGGCTGGCCATTTATTTATGGCAAGTACGTGACACGTTGGCGAAGTTTCGGTATCGCCCGATACGACAAATTTCGGTTTAGAACCTTTTATCGTGTCGTATTTAATTTGTCATCACCATATCTTATATCATATGATATAAGATCTGAATATACTCATAAATATGAGTTAAGTATAGTGGTGTGACGTAAACGTACGTTCGTAAGATATATAACGTGTCGATAGTACGTTGGAATAAATGTGTATGTGCCTTTTAAAAAAATCTGAAAATATATATATATTATGTATATAAGGCGTGTGAAATGATGTGGGGAGGAGGAGAGAACTTTCCTTCCATAGCTATGTTGCCTTCATGTCTTTTCCAAATGCATCTTCCTTTAATGAACTACTTAGTTTATTAAACTAAGTACTTCACTTAATGAACTACTTTAGTTCATTAATTGTGGCACCTGAAAATAGTATAAACTCAACAAATGTTCG
Source organism: Eustoma russellianum (assembly GCA_036186865.1). Lineage (NCBI taxonomy): Eukaryota > Viridiplantae > Streptophyta > Magnoliopsida > Gentianales > Gentianaceae > Eustoma > Eustoma russellianum. Next base: position 14,589,174 of record AP025049.1, read on the forward strand.
CCATATGATGTAAGCTTTATAGCTTCATGGCTCGTTAGTACGGCAACATAAGATATAAGCTAAATAAGGCAAGTTATCATGCATACATGTACACT
>AP025049.1:14589278-14779072 GCA_036186865.1 Eustoma russellianum
AATATATATATATATATATATATTCAAATTTCTTTATTTTGAAATCACTCAAACCCTCATATTTCTACATTCTCAACTGGGAACATGGAAGACATTGTGCAATTGAGCTAATGCCGGAGGTAACGCCAATCGGTAAGCTTAGCGAACCAATCCTTTTGAGTACCTCGTAAGGCTAATATACCGAAGCCTCAGCCTTTACTTCTGTCTTGAACAACTTTGAGCCTTTCCCTGATTAACTCTACCTTATCCATGGTCTGCTCAATCAGCTCTGTACCGGTGATAGTGCGCTCTCCAACTTCGTTCCACTAGACAGGGGATCCGTACTTACACCCATAGAGCGCCTCAAATGGCGCTATACCGATGGCGTTATGATAGTTGTTGTTGTTGTAGGAGAACTCAATCAACTTGATTGTATCATCCTTGTTCCCTTTGAAGTCGGCTCATCGGTCTGGGGATGAAACGCAGTGCTCAGACGTAGCTCCGTCCATTGTATACATTGGCGTACACGAGTGTTAATATATGTGTCGTTTTAATGGTTAAGCTATTTGAACATATTTGGTATAAACATCTAGTATGTTGTGCATCCTTGTTTTAAACGCATGTAAGACTTATGTATCATATGTAGCTAATGAATTCACGATCGTTATCTGTAGTCTGTCATATGTCTTATATTTATATTGTATATTAGTTGAGTTTTTAAGTGGTACACATGCTGTGTGCATTCATTTTATTTATTTATTTATTTTTTTACTTCTGCTAGTCGTCGACAAATTTTTTTTGTTACCTATACTCTATATTTTTCGTTCTAGCTTATCTTATTATTGTACAAATATCGTATATAATTTATTCCGAAGAAATTCTATAAATGCATGGATTTTTATGTAATGTAGATATATATATAATTTATTTGGGTGCTCAAGTAAGATAAAAATTATCTCTTTCTTTCTTTTTTTTGTTTTTCTGTTATTAAATTATTTATACTTTAATCTGTTACTATGTTCTCATACAATACTATGTCGTCCATAATTCATAATTAGTATGCTTTACTTCAATTATGTATGTTAATAGTTTGTTTTAAAACCGATAAATGTATGCCTAATTCGTCATCCATTTCTTGTATGAAAAGTACTTGTGTTATTGTATTGTATTGTTTGTTGTCGTTATATATTATGATGTTTATTACTGTTTTGTTGTATTAATTATGTTACGGTGTCATTGAAATAGTTGTGTGTATGTTAGCGCATATTTACTTAACATCGTTTAATTACTTTTTTTTTGTGTATCTATTTGTATGTTTACTACTCTTACGTTGTTATCTTATTCTATACATATATTTTGAGCTTTTATCTATTACTTCGTATTTTCCTATTAGTCACTTGTATGTATAGGTATATGTGTATATAAATATTTATTATTTGTCTTTCGTACTTACACTGTTTGTGTTTTGTATGTTGATAAAATTGTATGGTTTAATAAATTGGTTGGCTCATTACTGCTCATAGAGTCATACTGTTGTAAGGGTGCACATATTTTAGTAGTTAGTATGTCTTGTGTATATTATCTTTATGTAAGTACGTTGCTACATTGGTAAATTTATGGAGTGTGAGACTGCAATTTTATTTTTAACGACTTAAGTTATTTTGTTTATATGTTATGGTAGGTTATGCATTTGTTGCATGAGTATGGTGTGCATTATGTTGTGTTTGTGCAACCGATTTTTTTTGTGGTATACATATATATAATTTGTCGGATTATGTTGCTGTATATTCATATTTCATTATGTTATGTGATATCTCCCCATTTTTTACTGTGTTATGTTTCTTTGTGTATTTGTGTTGGATTTTGGTGTGGTCGATGCTCTAATACATGGTTGATATGTGGAAAATATGTGGCTCAAGTATGTTGTATTGATCCTTGTGTGTATATAGAGTTAATTAGCAAAATTGTGTATTATGGCCTTGTTTTTAAGTTTTTTGGCTCAGCGAAACTTTGCTGAGATCAACGGTCCACTCAAACTTCACCTTTTTCTGCTTCCGTCGGCTCCGAGCACCAGTATCGGCTAGAATATTTCAACAATTTTTTTTCTTTTCTGTAGCAGCTGGCCTAACTAAGGAAACTACTTACTTTGGTCACCTTGGTCAGTTAGGGCTACTCAGCGATAGTCTTAATCCTCTTCTGCACTTACGTGTGACTTAAGAAATTCACGACTCCGCTGCGCAACTCTGATCATTTATCTTTGACTGAAATCCTCTGTCTTGATGACGAGCCACTAATACATGGTCGCCGGCGGTTGACTCTGGTATGACGTCACCAGCCTTCCCGATTTCTGCATCAGTCATCACGTGGATCTAGGCACCGATCCTTCCTTCCCTTTGTGTTGTTCCTTATTCAGCTGTGATGGCGGTGCCGGCCTCTGCTCAGTGTCCTCACTCGCAAAACGTCCTGTATTTCTGTGTGGTAGAACCTCAAGTCTGGTGACGGCAGCGGCGGAAACCGTTGGTTCAACTGCTACTAGAACTGCGCAGTCCACTGCCACTGTTGTGCCCAAAGTGGTGGTCATGGTGTCGGCCAATGCCTGGAAGATGACCCACTGATCCTGGTGGTCATTACAACAACCATCGTTGCCTCCTTTGCTAGATTGTTCACGACCCGACGATATTTTCTTGGATTTCGTGCGAGCCTTGACGAGAATTCAGATTGAACGGGAGTAATTGAGGGATTTGAGCATTTATGGGGCTTATGCGAAGGTTCGGGGTACAACGGTAATTAATTAGAGAAAGCTCACCAACCGCACACGCCTCCCATAACCCGATCATAACTTAGGTCTACTTCATTTATTAAGGGTATAATCGGCATTTCTAGTAGAAGATCATAGCTTGTGTCTAGGTGATCTAGTTAATCCTGCGTTCCCGAGGCGGATCTGAAGCCTCGCTATGATACCACCTGTAGCGCTCCGCTCCCGAACCCTAGCATCGGGAACAGTGCGCCCACCGTATCTCACTAATAAGAATACAAAGCGTCGAATCAATTTCCGACATGCCCGCAAGACGTAGAAATTTTTCTTGCGGAAACTATTTACCACAGCATTAAATTATATGAATAAAGAAATCCTCAATGAAACATTAAATCAATAACGGCAATAAAATCACTGTGCCGACATCTAACTGCTATCAGTCTAACAGGGTAATGTCTGATGAAATCCTAATAAAATAAATACAGACAGTCGCAAGGTCTCTTCGTATCCTAGGTGCGACCGTCAGTCTGCCCATACTACTGTGTCAGCCCCGTCCTCAGCAAAGACATTGTCTTACGCTTCGTTGTGCTCACCTGGTGGCGGGGAAGTAGGGGTGAGTGACGGGAAATCACCCAGTAGACACCTGCCTCCAACCAGTACAAGACGAGCATACAAAAATGGTATAGCACATAGCACATAACATGATATCACATAAGTATATGAAAGAATACGAAAATGTAATTCACTCTAGATAAAGAATGCGCAACATCGTGATGCATGTCCTACTATGCATGTCACACGCAACAAAATCATATCACACAGAATGCCTATATCTCCGCCATGCAATGCATGATCCCGGGACCTACTGAGTGGCTGTGGGTCGTACCCACCCACAGTCACCATCCTGAGTGTACGTGGCCCTACCACTGTACACCATCCTGAGTGTGCGTGGCCCCGCCGCCGTACACCATACTGAGTGCCCGTGACCCGTACGTCACGACCCACCATCATGCAATGCATGTGCCATGAATGCTAACACAATCGCCCGAGGCCCCTGGCCCATCCTCACTATCCTCCGGTAGTCAAATCTAGGTTCATTTATTATCCGAATAATGATTTAATGTCGTTTGAGGTTAAACTTATTATTCCATGGCTTGTATACATTTATTGTGCATTTTCTATATTTTTTCTTAATTTATTTCTATTTATTACCTAATTATCTAAATTAAATAAATTATTACAATTACTGAAATTTAGTGATAATAATTTAATTTCAGCATTTTATAATTTCTAGCATTTATTTATAATTTTCTGATATTTATTTATATTTTTCCTATAAATATTTCTATTTTAAAACAATTAAATAACATTAATATAAATTTAGAATTTCTATTTACTATTATATTTTTTTATAATTCCGAGCAGGCCGAAGCCCGCCTGGCTGCAGCCCGCTAGCCTCAGTCTAGCCGCCGATATGGTCTGGGCCGCCAGGCCCTTTTTGCACCCTCTTTTTTTTAATATATTAGTTAACTCGGCCGGCCAGCTAGGGCCCGGTCCGTTGGCCATTCGGCCCGGACCGCAGTCGACTCAGTAGTTTTTTTTAACTTAAGCAGATCTGGGCCTGGCCTGCCAGCGCCCTCCGGCCTGGACCAACAATGATTTTTTTTAGAAATCCCAGCCGCCACTCCAGGAAACACGTTTGCGCGCGCGTGAGGACATGTGCGGCCCTCCAGGCGGCGCGTGACGCGCTCCAGACGCCTCCGGCGTCCGTTTTTCGACCCTGATCCATATTTTCGCCTATTTCCAGTCTATGGGAATTTATTCTAAGGCCAAAACAAGATGAAAAACTTCTAATCTCGCTAACAGTTTTACTATTTTGATTATCAAATTTTTCCCTAAAATCAAATCCTTACTATTTTGAGTATCAAAATTTTCCCTAAAATCAAATCCAATCCACGCAAAACAGTATACATATTCCACAGTCATCAAATGCATTCCGCAGTAATCAAAAACTCATGCTTTTCACAGATTGAAACAATATGGGATGAAATTCAACAATTAAAACAACAAAAACACTAAGAATACCACCAAAGCATGCTTGAATTTGTACCAATTGGAGGGGAAAAAGGGAACCTACCTATTTGCAGACAAAGTACGCGATCGAAATAAACCCGGTTGCCTTTTTCTCTTTCTTTTCTTCTTCTTTCTTCTCTTTCTTCTCTTCTCCTCCCCTCTTCTCTCTTCCTTTGCCGCCGCTCTCTGTGCGTTTCCTTTTTTTTATACTTCCTTTGTTATCCCCTTAACCCAGCGCACCTTATCCCTTTTTAATCTGATGAAAATGGCGACAATTGGGGGGACGTGATTCCCCCCTCAACTCACGCCACTAACACTTTTTTTTTAGTATTTTTAATTGTTATTTTTTTGTTATTATCCACTACCTTATTATTTTTATTTTTATCATTATTATTTTTTTTTAAAATTTTCTTTTTTTTTTCTTTTATTCTTTGTTACTACCCTACGGTACAATTTGTTATATCATCTTTTTATTTTATATTTTTACTTTTTTTATCCTATGCATATATATAACAACTTCATAAACTATTCTATTATTTAGGCATAATTTAACACGCTTCAATTAATTTAATTTTGAAAGGTCGTTATACCCATCGACCACTTAATTTATTCAAAAATTCCAAGTTATAACACAAGGCCAACACTAACCTTACTGTAGTCATCTTTGAAACTGGAGAAAAAGTGTCTTGATAATCTACTCCAAACTATCGTGTATAACCATTTGCTACCAGCCTAGCCTTATATCTTTCCACAGTTCCATCAGGTTTGTGCTTAATCTTGTATACCCATTTACAACCTATAGGTTGTTTTCCTGGAGGAAACTCTGTCATTATCCAGGTGTTGTTTGTTTCAAAGGCTGCAATTTCATTGTCCATAGCTTTCTACCATTCAACAGAACTGGCTGCCTCTGCATAAGAGTTAGGTTCTGTATCCATACATATATTTAATGAATATGATTTATATTTTGGTGCTAGAGAATTAAAAGAGAAATATTTGTGAAGTGAATGTAGTGTAGTGATAGTTTGGGACATGGGCAATGAGGCAGAAGCATGATATGTCTGTGCTTGGTTGCAATAATACTCTTTGAGGTATGCAGGAGTATTTTTGGTACATTGAGGCTTGGACATTGGGATATCAATGCGTATAGAACTAATAGGTATTTCCTGAGTGCCCCTAGAGCCAGACTGATGTCAATCACTTTCAAGAGAATGTTGAGGTGATTGTTGAACTATAGAATGTTGGAGTGAGTATTGAGGTGAATGAGGAGACTGTTGTTGAGCTAAGTCAAGTTGGGGTGATTAAGTTGGCTGTTGTTGTTGGGATACGTCAAGTGCCCCCTAGATGTGGCCATGGGTGGATCACATCTGAGTGGTGTGTGAGAATTCGGAAGAGGAGCATCAGGGATGAGTATAGAAGGAAGATGAAGAGGAAAGGAATTTGAATCAAATGAGGTGTCGATAAAAGAGAGGAACAAGGCAAAGGTAAAGCAGATAAAGGAGAATGATCAGAAGAAGACACATGGCTAGATTGGCAAGGAAAATTAGTTTCATGGAATATGACGTCCCTAGAGACAAAGATGTTTTTAGAGGTTAGATCCTTAAGAACATAGCCATTGGTTGTATGAGAGAGGCCAAGAAAAATGCTCATTTTTCTTTTGAAGGGGATGTGTTAGCAACATAACAAAGGCATCCAAAAACTTTAAGGTGACTGTATTTTGAGAGCTTTTTGTAAAACATCTCATAGGGGGTTTTGTGATTCAGCAAGGGAGATGGAGTGATATTGATAAGGTATACAGCATGTTGGACATAAAAGACCCAATAAGCAAATGGCATGTGTGCCTGAAACTTTAATGCCCTGGCTACATTAAGAATATGCTGATGTTTGCGTTCAACCAATCCATTTTGTTGAGGGGTATACACACAACTGGTTTGGTGAAATTTGCCTTTGGAAGCATAGAAGGAGTTCATTTTGAACCCATTTCCATTGTCAATCCTAATGACTTTGATATCTATGTCAAATTGAACATGGATATATGTCCAGAAACTCTCTATAATGTTTCTGGTTTCAGACTTAGCTTTCATGAGGTAAACCCAACAATATCTAGAGTAAGCATTCATAATAGTAAGAAAGTAATGATGTTTGTACATTATAGGGTGTTTGTATGGACCTCAAATATCCATATACACAAGACAAAAAGGGAAATCAGAGACTGAAACAGAAATCGGAAAATGGGCTCTTTTTTGTTTAGCTAAAAGACATATGGTACACAAGGGAGAACGAAAAGTAGCATCAACTTGAGGCTCAATCTTGATGATTTCTATCTGTCTGGCTGATGACAGATGTCCAAGTCTTGAATACCAAAGGAAGGGGTCTGAAGAAGCAACAACATAAACTTGAGGGGAATGGAAAACATATGAGGATGGATGTGAGATATGGCCAAGTAAATGATTTAAGACTTGGTTCATCATAGCTGAACCAATCATCTTCTTGCTCAAACGATCCTGTATCACACATAAGTTGGAATGAAAAAAAGTCTATGTCACCAGTTTTTGTAAGTTCACTCAGTGAAAATAGATTGAAGGCAAATGAGGGTTCATGTAAGATATCATGCAATGTCAAGTGTGGACTAAGACAAATTGTGCCTACATGAGACACAGGGGAAAGGACATTGTTTGGAAGCTAGCAGACATTGTTTTGGCTGGGTAATGAGGCTTAAACAAAGATAGAGAACAACAGATGTGATCTGTGGTACCAGAATCCAAAATCCATGTGCATAGAGTATTATATGATACATTACTTGACTGTTTAACAGGGACAGTAGCCTGTTCAGCTGACATTACAACATAGTGACCCTTACTATCCTCAGTTGGCCCACTGCTTTCAGCATGTCCCTTATATATATGCTCCTGCAATATATTGATCAACTGGTTATACTGCCCATGTGTAAATGAAAGAATCACCTGTGAGGGTGTGCTCAACAGGTCCTGAAAAGAGAAACTGTTTGCAGAAGTTGGGTTTTTGGTTTAAAACAATTTTAAAAACCACATTTTCCGTACCCACTATTCAACCTCCCCTCTAGTGGTGCCTTGAAGATCCTACAAGTGGTATCAGAGTGCAAGAACACTCACAACAAAAGGATCCAACGATCTAAGTGAGATGGAAACCACAAACTTCAAAACCGAGCAAGGTATGTCCAGTCAAAGGCTTTGACGGTCAGTCTTTTATTCAATGGAAGTTAAGAATGAAACTTTTTCTTATGGCTATTGATATTGATCTTTGGTCCATTATAGAAGATGGTCCATTTGTTTCGTCAAAGTTATCCACTGTAGATGGAGTCACACTAGAGGTTGTTAAGCCTAAACAAGAGTATACTAGTGATGATAAAAAGAGACTGAGCATGAACGCTAGAGACATGCAATTGCTTCTAAATGGACTGAGTAAAACAAGGTAAGACTATTGCATTTAAATCAAATGAATACGTCTCTACTTCTTCCGATCATGTAGATGATAGTGATTCTGAATCAAACAACGATGACTTAATTTTATTGGCTAAAGGCTTGAGAAAATTCATGAGAAAGTCATTTAAAAACAAACCTAAGGGTACGTCCACTAAAAGAAATAAAAATAAAACAAGTGACAAGGATGTTAAATGCTATGAATGCGGTAAACTTGGACATCTATCATATGACTGCCCTAATAAGGACATGCAAACAAACAAACACCTTGACAAAGATAAGACCAAAAATAGACTCGTCTCAGAACCTAAGCAAAGGAAAAGAGCTCTCAAGGCCTCCACTTAGAGTGATACATCTGATTCTGAGACTGATACAGAAGAGAAGACTGCACAAGTATGCTTTGTATCCAAAGCATCAAACGAGGTATCTTCTGACTCTAATTCTGACTCTGAGACTTCATATGATGATCTTTTCAGTCAGTATTTAGAATTGCTTAAATTTACTAAGACTCTTGCAAAAGAAAAGAAGCGACTAATTGAAGACAAGAAGTTAAAATCTTCTAACACTAATCTTGTTGCTCAATTAAACGATTCAAAAGAAGAGTCGTCATTCATCTTTAATGCATTAAAAACAGAGATCTCATCATTGACCACGCATAATAATGAAATGAAATCCGAGATTTCAAATTTGACCTCAAGGAATACGGATTTAGAGAAGATGATGAAACAATTTGACGCGGGATCTAACATGCTGGATCATATTATTCTATCACAAAAACATGATAGTGATAAAACCAGATTAGGATACATTGAGACAAATGATGTATCAATTAAATCAATCAAATTCGTCTTGTCTAAGAAAGTAGACACACCTAAAGCAAGCGTGGCTTCTAAGATAACGCAAAGACCCCATCTCCCCTCATCTCGTCATACCTCCTCTTCATATCATGCAAAATATAATTATGTGCCATATAGATATGAGAAGAAACAAGTGATGCATACACGACATTCATTTCATCCATCTAGATCACGCACTATGCACACCAACACGAGGACATATCAAAAACGCACTCCATATGATGCGTATAAAGGAGTTCTCGGCCAAATCCCTAAAGTCCACTCACCACATGTCTACTACATTGCTCCTTCATCTACATTCTTACCATTTGCTAGACCGAGAAGGATCACCCAAGTATGGGTACCGAAAGGTACTTTTACTAGGAGGTGAATAACTAACTCGCAAGGGCCTAAAATTAAAAGGGTACCTATATCACTCTCGTACATTGCAGGGAACCCATACATTAAAAGACACATCTATCAAGTGGTTCCTTGGCAGTGGTTGCTCGAGGCACATGACGGGTGACCCGAGCTTATTCACAAAGTTGAAAAAGATCACAAAAGGCGGATCCGTGACCTTTGGAGACAACAATGAAGGCAAGATCATCGGAAAAGGTACAATTGGAAGCCCAAGCACCCTTCAAATCTCCTACGTCTTTTTGGTAAGCAACTTATCCTATAATCTTCTTACTATTTCACAATTTATTGACAATGGTTTTGATGTGTGTTTTACTCATCCATATTGCAATATAATAAATAAAAATGGAGAAACAGTTCTAAAAGGAAAACGGGAAGGAAATTTACGCTTTCTATGGATGACATGTTAGACGCTAAGGTTAAGTGTTTTATATCAAATCAACCTAACGTTAATTTGTGGCATAGACGTTTAGGACACATTGGCATTTCTACACTTGAAAAACTCCAATGAAAGAACCTAATACGAGGATTGTCTACACTTAATTTAGACAACTTTCAGTTGTGTGAATCTTGCATTAAAGGAAAACAAACACGCAAGTCACTTAAATCTAAAAATGAAATAAGAATGACAAGAGTTTTAGAATTATTACACATTGATTTATTTGGTCCTAGTCGCACTACGAGTCTCGGTGGACGTCATTATGCATGTGTATTGTTGATGATTTTTCTCGTTATACTTGAACTTTGTTTCTTGCACATAAAGATGATAGTTCCATTGAGATTGCGAAACTACTAAAACAACTTGAAAATCAATATGGTTTTAATATGAAAAAGATAAGAAGCGATAGAGGCAGTGAATTTAAAAACAAGGACATGACTGCATTTTGGAAGAAAAAGGAATTAAACACGAGTTTTTGCCACCTAGAACTCCTCAACTAAATAGAGTAGTAAAAAGAAAGAATATGACATTACAAGAAATTGCTAGAGCCATGTTGTGTGAGAATAAATTGCCTACATTTTTGGTGGACGGAAGCCGTAAATTGTGCATGCTACATAGTTAATCGTTTGTCTATTAGAAAGAAAATAAACAAGACACCTTATGAAATATTAAACGATCGCATGCCTAAAATTGATTACTTTCGTGTGTTTGGGTGCAAATGCTTTGTTTTAAATACGAAAGTTAATTTAGATAAGTTTGAATCTAAATCAATTAAATGTATCTTTGTTGGTATTCTGTGAATTCAAAAGCATATAGATGTTATGATCCCCTCACTAGATAAATTCTAGAATCCATTCATGTGAAGTTTAATGAATTTGGTGAGATTGATAAAGATAAAGAATATGACGATGATTTTGCATTAAAACCCATGTTGAATGATGATGATGGCATGCATGATACACTAGATATGCATGATACACTAGAAATGCATGAGAATGTAGAAAATAATCAACTAAGATGGCATAGAGATCACCCACAAGATCTCATTATAGGCGATATCACTCACGGTGTGCGACCACGTAGAAGAATAAATGCGGATGAAATAAATCAATTTCATGCCATGATATCCGAAATTGAACCTAAAATGTGCATGATGATTTGAGTGATTCTTCTTGGATTGATGCTATACATGATGAACTTAATCAATTTGTTAGAAATGACGTATGAGATTTAGTGGCACGACCACAAGATATGACTTTAATAGGCACAAAGCGGGTGTTTAGAAATAAAATGAATGAAGAAGGAAACGTTGTTAGAAACAAAGCTAGACTTGTAGCACAAGGATACAATCAAGAAGAAGGAATTGATTGTGATGAAACATTTGCACCCGTAGCACGTTTAGAAGCCATACGACTTTTACTTGCTATTACTTGCATGAAAGGTTTTAAACTTTATCAAATGGACGTGAAAAGTGCATTCTTAAATGGATTTATACAAGAAGAAGTATACGCGAAACAACCACCAGGTTATGAAGATTTGAAACACCCCGATCACGTGTACAAACTAAAAAAGGCACTATATGGTTTAAAGCAAGCACCTAGAGCATGGTATGATCGCTTTGCTGCATTTCTTTTAGAAAATGATTTTAAAAGAGGCACTATAGATAGTACTTTATTTTTAAAACAAGATAAATCAGATTTACTAATCATTCAAATTTAAGTTAATGACATCATTTTTGGCTCCACCTCTCATAAACTTGTTGAAGGTTTCGAAATTTGCATGAAATCTGAATTTGAAATGTCTATGGTTGGTGAATTGAATTACTTTCTTGGCTTGCAAATTAAACAAACGAGTAAAGGTATACATATAAGCCAAGTTAAGTATATAAATGATATGATTAAAAAGTTCAATTTTGAGAATTTAAAACCGTCTCCCACCCCTATGAGTGTCACCACTAAGTTAGATAAACATGAACATGTTAAGGATTTTGATAATGCCTTATATAGATCTATGATTGGCTCTTTGCTCTATCTTACTGCTAGTAGACCTGATATCATGTTCAGTGTATGTATGTGTGCACGTTTTCAAAGTCAACAAAAAGTATCTCATTATAATGCTGTGAAAAGAATATTTTGATATATTAAGCACACACCCATCTTAGGCATTTGGTATGATAAAGATTGTGAATTTAACTTGCATGCATATACTGATGCAGATTATGGTGGATGTAAAATAGATAGAAAAAGCACGAATGGCACTTGTCAATTTATATGAAATTCACTTATTTCATGGTTTTCTATTAAGCAAGCAAGCGTAGCTTTATCCACTACTGAAGCTGAATACATGGCACTTAGTCTTTGTTGCACACAATTATTATGGCTAAAACAACAACATTCTGACTTTGGGATTACAGTAAATCGGATCCCTATATATTGTGATAGAATGAGCGCCATCAACTTATCTAAGAACCCCGTTCTACATTCTAAGGCAAAGCATATAGAAGTCCGCTATCACTTCATTTGTGATCACGTCAACAATGGTGATATTATCATAGATCACGTACGCACAGAGGCACAAGTAGCAGATATTTTCACTAAGGCACTAAATCAGGCCACGTATGAAAATCTTTGTTCTAAATTAGACATGATTTCTGCTAATTTGATTTGATTGTCTTTCCATATTTACATGCATTTTTGATTGACTTTCCAAAATAAAGGGAGAGAGAATGCATGATTTAAGGTGGAGAGAGAAAGATTGATTGCACAAATCAAGGGGGATAGAATTCAAAATTAAATATTTGAATTTGCGCATGATTAGAGGGTGAGCGACAAAATTTAAATCATGAACGTAGGTTATTTTGTAAATCATCAAAAAGGGGACATTGTTGAGAAAAAGGGGTTTGAGTGATTACAAAATATTACAAAATGCATAATTTAAATAACGTGTACTAAAGAAATTCATGACACGTTTTATGACTTGACACGTTTTTGCATGAAACCTGCCTTATATAGTTCATATATAATGTTGTCGTACTAACGAGCCATGAAGCTTTAAAGCTTACATCAAATGGTGAACAATTGTTGTATTTGAACTGTTTTTAGTTGCCACTATTAATGAACTAAACTAGTTCACTAAGTGAAGTACTTAGATAAATGAACTAAGTACTTGTTAGACATTCGGCCGACTCATGCCACTGGTTGGCGCAGCTTTATGATTTCGGTGTGGTTAGAAGCGGCATATGGGTTTCTTGGTTGTATGCAGCGAATATATCTTGGAATCCTATTTTGGAATGTTTGGAAATTTTATGCCGAATTGGTGTTTGGTGATGGAACTTGGTCTCAGCAAACACTCCTCAAGAATATTCGCCTAGATATGTTTCACTGGGCCAAGGCACAAAGCGGAACAAAAATAGTATCCAATATTCCTCGTCTCATTAGTAATGGTCTTTCTCCTCCTCTTCGTTTGTCTAGACTGCGGATTGTTCGTTGGAATCCTCCACCCGTTGGTAGACTAAAATTAAATACAGACGCCTCTGTTGGTTGTCACACTGCAGGGGGTGGAGCAGTATTACGTGATGCGCAAGGCTCTTTTATTCATGCCATCTCCTTTCCTCTGTGCCATGACTATCCAGTTAGGGTTGAAGCACAAGCTGTATTAATTTCGCTTTTACATTATCTGCCGATATATGGCCCATTACAGGTTGAGGTAGATTGTCACCAGCTACTCACGCTCATGCATGCTCGGTCTCCCTTAGCTCCGGATCTTCATCGTCTACGCACGTTTCTTGCTGAATCATCTATCCACATATCTTATGCGCCTCGAGAGGTAAATCAAGCAGCGCACTATCTATCCCAGGAAGGCTCACGGACTATGCTCCTTACATCGTACTCCAAGCTTTCATTAGTGCCTGCACATATACGAGGGATTATTTTGACTGACTTCACGCTTCCAGCTTTTCGATCTTAACCCAATGGTGGACCCTAAAATGATGTATAGGTGTTTCATCCTTCTGATGTCTCAGACTGTCTTCCATATGGATTGGCATTTCAAGAATTTCCCTGCCTGTCTCCTGCGGGATTCAGGCAGGTTTGGTATGTCTTGTCTCCTTCTCATCATTATTTTATCTTGTCTCCTTCTGCTTCATAACTGCCTCTTCCTGCTTGTTCTCTCATGTCTTGGGCTGTATATATTGCTGGCAAGATACTACACACTGATGGCCTCCGCAGCCTACACTACACACCCAAGCTTTGTTTCTGAAGGCCTCCTGGATCGAACTAGCACTCTTCCCTGCTACAAATGGCGCTCTTGCATGTTATCAGCACTTATGACATACATGTCATCGTTTTTATACGCAGAATTAACACATATCAAGGATGGTTGTATAAATATGTACGCTTTTTCCTTCGCCAGGGTTTTATCCACAAGGGTGGTTTTACCTGGCAAGGTTTTAATGCGGCATATCGTATACGACTGGAGATATGCTATTCTTAGCTCGTTATTTCATTTATTCTCATACTCTGATGCTTTGTAATATGGTTTTTCCTCCACCACAAGTGAGGCTTTATCAATAATAAGATATCTCTTGCTTAAAAAAAATATTCAAATTTTTTTAAGGCACTACACACATATATTCCAACGTACTACCGACATGCTATATATTTTACGAACGTACGTTAACGTCACACCACTATATTTACCTCATATTTATGAGCATATACAGGTCTTATATCATATGATATAAGTCATGGTGATGACAAAATTATTACGACACGTTACAAGGTTATAAACCAAAAATTGTCGTATCGTGTGAATACCGAAACTTCAGCAACATGTCACGTACTTGCCATATATAGATGACCAGCCCCTACACTTCAAAAATGGCCACAAATTTCGTGGATTACATGGTATAACAGCCATAAAATCATTCCATGTTGGCACACACAAATCACCCCAAATTAAGGCCAAATTTTGGAGATTCCAAATTCAATTTTTGTCACATGTTAGGCGCCACTTTAATCATCCATGAGAGCTGAATATTAAAGTTTAATTTATGTATACTATGTGTAACATAATATATACAACATATGCAAAAAGTTGGAATTTAATCGGAGAAAAATCGGGTAATCGACAAACGTCTAAAATTCGGTTTTCTACGAACAAGACACATGGAACGTTTTTCGCATGACATATAACATGTATCTAGAAACTTTTTACATAATTTATACATTCTAAAGTGTTCTAGAAAAATCAATTAAGGGCTGATTGGAATATACCATATGTGTATAATTATATGTACACTATTTTACAAAGTTTGCAAAAATAATTCAGCACATGTACAAGCTCATACACGCCTAGCTCAGCCTTGTTGGAGCATATGTGGAGCTTTTTTGGCATCTTGATTGACCAATAATGAAGCATACAATGTTGGTGACATAAAGAAAGGAGCTACACAAGGTAGCATTTCAAACTATGTCACTTTTTTTTACACATGCTAAAATTTCAGCATGTGTGCATTAGGGTGGCCGAATTCTGACTATTAAATGTGCCATATTTACTTCATTGATTTAAGTGGATTAAATGAAAGATAAAATGGCAATGTTCTAAAGATGACATGGATAAAATATGGTGATATTTTTAAATATCACACATGCTGAAAATTTCAGCATGTGTAGAATGCACTTGGCCGATTTTATGCCTTAAGATTCAACATATTTGATTCATAAATCTTCAAGGAATTAATCTATACATGCATGGAAATGTTCTGAATATTGTGTGAATATCACACATGCTGAAAATTTCAGCATGTGGAATAATCAAGTGGCCGATTTTTAGGTGCAAAATGGAGATGATTTGTCTTGCAAATTATGTGGAATTATTATGTGACTTATGGCAATCTAGTCATCAAACGATGACAATTTCCATCCAATCAATGAATGCCAAGTAAGCAAGGGCTTAATGATCATTCAATGAGGAGTTGCCAAGTAAGCAAGGAAATGTCACAATGATGCAATATACTCTTCCAAAGACTTAGAAGATAATTTTCAAGAGAAGAAAGAGGCATCTAGGGGGCGGCCATTGTGGATAACAAGGAAAGAAGAGAGCAAACAAAAATACAAGACAAGGCTTACAATTTCAAAGCACAAAAACGTTGCAATCTCCTTCTCTTTCTACACTTCTTTCTTTCTTCTTTCTTAAAGCCTATTGTATTCATATTCATACATCTTGAATAGGCTTCTTACATACCACCATATACTCTTTATTGTTGCAAAAGATTGATCAAGATGTGATCAATCTTGCATTCGCTAGGTGGTGGTGTTCGTGATCATTGTAATAACTTACAAGGTTTTTAAAGGGTTGGAGTTGGTGTGTAACTCCATCAACCCTGTGTGGTAAGGTGTTATTTGTGTTTTATGATTAATGCTAACCGAGGAAGGTGTCCTCGAATACCGGAGTAGTTTTATCTAACCGAACCAGTATAAAATTTCTTGTGTTCTTTACTTTTCAGCACTTACTTTCAGTTTCCAGCACAGTGCATCATTTTTATTATATTTTTAAAAATAGTAAACGAATTTCAAAATTCACGGAACTTTCTCGAAACATATCCACACGTCTTAAGGTTCTTTTGGCGCAAGTTTTAACCCTTTTGGACAAGTATAAGTCATTCAAACGTCAAATGTTCTTAGACTAGTGCAGTCTGATTTTCAGGCTTGCAAAGGTTGAGACTTTGAATGTATTTGACTAACATCCCAAAAGAATTTTTCAAAACTGTTTCAACCCAATTAATACACCTAATAAAGGGTTAGTTATTAAATATTCAGAGCATTTGGAGGCACGATTTAATTGGAATTAATTTTTCAAATCAAACTGCTGTTTCTGGTAGATTTATGCAATCTGACCACCAACAATTTTTAAAGGGGTTAAAGGTTGAATTTTAATCTAAAATTGTTAGAAGATACTCAAAACATTTGAGACTAAGATCTCTCCAAATTTCAGAATTTTTGAAGACCTGTAACCTAATTTTCAAAATGTTTCAAAACAGATCCTGAAAACAAAAATTGTTTTCAGAAGTTGGGTTTTTGGTTTAAAACAATTTTAAAAACCACATTTTCCGCACTCACTATTTAACCCCCACCCCTTCTAGTGGTGCCTTACAGATCCTACAAAATGACCACTTATAAAATAATAATATAATTGGTTCGCAAATATTACGGTGAAAACCACTTTAAAACAATTGGGACACAACGATTCTAAAACTTCTGTTTGAAAATGATTTGAATGCAATGTCTTTTCTCTTCAACGAAATCTATATATTTTGAAAGCTATGTTTTGTTTCACAAGATACAACGATCGTAAATTCTGCAAATATAAAGTGTTATGAAACAATTTTACATACGGTACCTCTCTTTTTTAAAAATAAGTACATATATTTTGAAACTATTTCTGCTTCACAAAATAAGTTCATCACAAGTGGATAGATAACTTCAAAAGCATTTCAAAAGAATAGCATGCTTGCAATATCGAAAGTTGGAAAATAACATTATTTTTGTCAAATAAATATAGGTAAACAAAATTTGGAGGATTATAAGAGATATATAAATATATCGTTGTTCGAAAAGATCATTATTTTAAAATATATAAGTTTTGTTAGGGTAGTCGAAACTCCATTAGACTACTATATGAATTTGGAAAAGAATATAGTCTTGTAAAATAATAGACCATATAGAGAAGTGAAAGTAGTTGGAATATTTAGAAGTAAAAAAAATCTTTGAAATACTCTTGAAATGTAGGATATATGTTATTGTACGTGCTTGTATAATAGTCTAATACTTCTTATAATTTTTTTTTCTAAGTCTCCACTTAAGGTGAAATTAAAAAAATTCACTTATGTATTGTTTCTTATAAATCTTTGACTAAGTTGTCCAATCCTAGTATGGCGCACTAAATATTGATCGACTTAGGTCATTCTAATCCACCATGCTTCTGTGCACCACACTGATACACCGTACTTTATTACCTAGTTATTTCTACCGCTAGTCTAATTTACTTAGATCTCACCTGAAAAGCACCCACTACTTATTAATGCTTACTCTATTTAAGTTCAAGTCTACTCGATACATCAGCACTTACGTGTTCTTAGGAATCAACACTTAACCCAGATTTGTAACTATTTGTTATTCCAATTTACTCATTTTAGTAGTGCTCGCTTATTGCTATCAATCAATATCCCTAATCAGAATAATATCTTTGACCTATTTGATACTCTAAATTCAACGCCTTAAACATAACTATAAACCCTTTTGTACGGTATTTTTTGCTAAATTCTACTGATTATAACGCTAATAAATCGTTACTTAGTCATTATCATTTTACTACAAATCATCTCTTAATAACTATGATTGCCACTTAGACCTAGTCGCATTCCAACACTATTGTCAATGTAGATGCGTGAACTTGGTTTATTTATCATAACAATACCAGTTTGCAGGGGTCACATCTAAGGAATTTTACATATAGTTATAAACAACGCTTAGGTGAGGCAAATAATTTAGAGTCGTATGGAGTGCCCTAGGTATACGTGGGCATATCCCTTATCCGATCATCACTTAAGTCTAATGTCATGACTTACTTCTAGAATCGGTACTTGGTATGATCATTTCTTATGTCAAAAATCATTACTTATTTCCAAGTTCGGTTCTTTTTATATATCAGTGCTTATGACTAAAATCAGTGCTTATGCTCAAACCATCACCTGATGTTTAGATCACCACTTATGTCCTAGATCACTTCTTATTTCCATATCATACTTCATACATAATGAGCGTTTATGACTAAAATTAATGCTTAAGTCAAAGATCAGCTCTTAATCAAGGTCGTCGCTTATGTCTAAATTTGTGACTCATGAGTAGGATCATCACCTAATTTCTAAGGTCACGTTTTATTTCCAATAACATGCCCAATATATAATCATTGCTTATGGCTAAAAATTGATACTTATGTCTAAGATCATGACTTAAGGGCAAAATCGTAACTTAATTTCTAATATCATAGCCTAAATTTATGCTTCCGCCGTAGATCTGGAGCCATACTCTGATACCAACTGTAGCGACCTGTCCTGAGCCCTAGTACTCAAAACGACTCACCTGCCATATCTTGCTAAGGAGAATACAAGGCGTCTATACGATTCAATTACACGTCATCACAATAACGTAAACTGATGTCAGGGGAATTCATAAACTAAAAACCCTCGATAAAATAATCATCATCATTAATACAAATGCCTATCAAATCTAAATCGATACGCTGATTAAATGTAAATGAACATTAATCTCAAAAATACATAAACCTCGAATATCGAAATAACTGCCTCAACTAAATCCTTGAAAGTGTCATCTGAATATCCATCAATCTCGAAGTCCCCAATCTCGATCTTCCACGGTATATAACCCCTTACCTGTCTACCTGCAAAACTGGTTGATGGAGGGGGGTGAATGACATACATCGCCCAGCAAATAGCCCGACTATATTTACTACGGGATCATACACGAAGAAGCAAGTGTGAATAAAATATATAAAATAGCATGCTTCTCTTCACAAATAGAGTTTACCTTTTTACCTTTCTAACCAGTCAAGCTAGTAATAATACATAAACACATACGGAAAAGAAACTTAACTAACACCAATAACTTATCGTAGGACGAACACACATTCACCCAATCAAATGCAATGCGCAACTTCATGATGCATGTCTTTTCACACTATCGTCTTAGACACCCGATCACATCATATCACACGTTATGCTTTTTCTATCCATGTCATGCAATGCATGTCTCGGTTTCCAAACACATGCTCCGTAGCGTAGAGTTAGTGCACACGCTCTGTAACATGGAGTCAACGAACACACACTTCGTAACATGGAGACAACGAACACATGCTTTCTATCGTTAAGTCACTCGCCCAGAAGGGATGCATGTGCCATGAATATTGTACACTTTCACCCTTCCGTTTCTCCTATGTCGCATGCTCCGTTCTATATTGCGTAGTATGTATATTGCGTAGTTACCCTATATTGCGTGGGGTTCCTTACTATATTTTATTTTCTACCGTTATTTTATCTTTCTAGACTTTATTTTAGATTACTACTGTTGTACCCCACGCAAATCGGACCGTACTAGAAACCGTAAGAGGCGGCGTTAATAAAATAATCTCTCCAAGTGTATTTAAGCAAGTCATATCAGTACCCCTTTACCTAAATTCCTTCGAAATAAACGCAATATAAGGGGTGACGCTGAACGTGTGAAATGACCAAGTTGCCCTTCAAGCCTTGGTAATTTCTACCAAGACACCCAAGAGGATCTAGGACCCTCTCTTTTTAGTTCCCTTAATTAAAATATCAATTCAAATAAACAACTAATTGAACAAGCATACACCACTTTAATAATAATAAATTTATCTTAAGCATTCAAGGAACATGCAATGAGTTATAAGGCTGTTTTAGTATGAAATAAGATCCATCTAGGTGAGTCTATGCAAGATTAACTCTTGATTGAAATTTGAGAGGTCCTAGGGAAGCATGCATGGGATGGATATGAATTATTATGAAGTTGGTTGTAAGATTGAACTAAAATGACTCTTGAATGAGTTGCATACTTGAATATATGTTGTAAAATGTGGTTAAGGTACCACATATGTTTCGGCCTAAAGGGTGAGAAGGAAGGTGAGCCTTGACTCAAGGAAGAACACTTGTTTTGAGCATATGTGATATTTGTTGTACAATCTACAAACTGTTTGGTATGATGCAAAAGTGACTTTATAATAAGCATGGAATCTGGATATTCATGATAGAAAGGAGTGTATGTGTTAATCAATAAGCTATTTCATAAGAACAAGGGAAATAGTGGACATTTGACTTGAATGAATTACAAAATACAAAACCACTAGAACTGGGCAGAATTGAGCAACGTTTTTAATAGCTTAAAAGTGGATCTTGTAGACCTTCAATAAAGCTGATTTTTGGTACAAAGCTAGCCCTATGTGTGTATCAAATAAGAGAGTTGGAATTTCGATAAAATAAGTTACAGATTATTTTTAATAAAATATTTTATAAAACTGCTCAAACTTGAAGGTCTGAAACTGAGCAGAACGGTACCTCTTTGTGATTGGCTTGAAAAGGGACCTTGTAGATGATCAATAAAGTTGAGTTTTGGCATGGTAATAATACTATGAGTTTAATGAATAAGCAAGTTAGAATTTTGGTAAAACAAGTTGTGGATTATTTTTAATGAATTAATTAGTAAAACTGCTCAACTGAAATCACTGGAACAGAGCAGAAATTAAGTAATGAGTTACTGGACTCAGAAATGGTACTTAGAGATATGCAAACGGGCTGAATTCTGGTAGGATGATAGTTTTACATGTTTATGACTCGTGTGAGTTGGAATTTCTGGAAAAAAAATCACGGACTTGCCACAATTAAATTTTTAGTAAAATGGATCAGTCCAGTTTCAGCACATGACCTATTTCAGAAAAATGATTAAATGAACCCCTTAGGGTCGTTCGATTGATCTGGAAATTTTATGGTAATCACTCAAGACATAACGTAGTAAGACCATGTAAATTAATCAGGTTGGTCTTAACGTTTTGATGGTTAATTACAAACATAAATTGGATGTACTAAAACTGAAAATTGGGCTGAACACAGGATTAATTTGAGAAGGCTCAATTTGGAGGATATGGACCTCTATATACGGTTTGGGCTTATAAGTGTTAAGCCTTAGGATGTTTTTCAGGTTATGATCCAAATAATGAAGATTTTAAGGTCTCAAAAGCCTAGTCAGCCGCCTATAAACATAAAGTAGAAAATCTTGAAATTCTTAGTTCCAAAATCATGCTTGTGACAAGTTATAAGAAATGTTTACGATTATTCACGTCATGACTTGCATTGCATATCATTCCATGTATCATGCATGTCCATATGCCACATGAATCTAATTTTACGAGTTTATGCAAGCAAGTCTTTTCAAGTGAAAATGTTTTCCGTTACGCATGAAAAGTTTTTATGGTCCCATGTTTAAAAAAAGTTTCATGATTTTCCATTGCCGGCTAAGCATGCGACTAACCCGACTCCAGACCCGGTGTTAATTGGTCTGTTGACATGATATGTTCTGGACCCGCTCAGATCTGGGGTAATTGATCTGATACATGTTCTAGACCCGCTCAGATCCGGGGTTAATTGATCTGATACATGTTCTGGACCCGTTCAGATCCGGGGTTAATTGATCTGATACATGTTCTGGACCCGTCCCAGACCCGGGGTTAATTGGTCTGTTGATAAGTTCTGGACCCACGCAGATCCGGGGTCAATTGATCTGACACTCTGTTTTATGACACGTTATTTTATAGGACCAAAATGATGTTTTGACATGACATGACATCATGTATTGCATTTTGCATAGCTCACGAGCATGTAGACATGTTGCATGTTACAGTTAATGGTTAATAAGATATTATTGGTATAGCATTATCTAAAATTATGCTTAAGCTATAACGTCAAGCAAACTCAGGATTAAAGACCAGGTATAAATTATTATTATTATTTGAGGTTCTTGGGTTATTACATTCATGTTATAATTCTTTATTTATTTCATGATGGTTTATTGTATTCTTTCTGGGTGATTTTTATCACTCACACTTTTATTTTCCCCCCAGAGCCAGATAATGCAAAGATTGAGTGGATGAGGATGAGCCGAGAGTGCCATATCCGTAGGCGAGGAATCTGAAGAAGGCGAAGCTTAGGGACTTTTGTGCGGCCATGATGTTTGTATTATGAACTATGTTAAACTCTTTGGGATTTCGGTGATATGTTTTGTGGACTACTACTTATGGGGACTTAGTATTTTCGTTATGCATGTTTATTTTGAAAAGTTTTAATTCTGCCTAAATTTTACTGCCAAGTTAAATGTTAACATGAGAGTCCATGGCATAAGTTATGGATTTTCGCATGTTATGCATGACGCTTTGTACTCTCCTTAGTGAGGTACGACGGGTGCACCGTATTCGGACGCGGTCCGGGTGCAGGGCGCTACAGGTGGTATCAGAGCCCAGGTTCTAGATTTCGGGCAGAACGTAGAACTAAGTTATGATCTTAGCAATTTAAGTTTGATCTCAGACCTAAGTCATGATCTTAGACAAGAGTCTACCTTAGATTAGGACGGCTTAGACGGGAAATTAGGGTCATGACTTAATAACAAAGCCCAAGTCGATGAATGTTGTACATGTCATAGAATTTAATTCGTATTTTATTTCATGAATAACCATTGAATTGGATTATAAATTAAATTTTATCACCAATCTAGCCATTCTAGCATTAAATAAAATCTTGATGCTCCGTAGTGCAGTTGGCATCGCGGACTAATGAACAAGCATTGTCACTTTCACCCCCGGGTAGCACTGGGTTTTATTACCGGCAGCTAGTAAAAGCACATATCCCAGAGTTTGGCGGAGAATCTAGCCCCAAGGAGGAAGAAAAATGGCTAGATGAAGTCAAAAGTAACTTCTTGCTGATACGAGCACATGAGAAGGTAAAGACACCAATTGTCTGGCCATTTTTGATCGGCAAGGCCAGCCAGTGGTGGAGAACTTGTATCCAACCACTGCCCCGACCAGTGACTTGGGCAAGATTTCTAGAGGAGTTTTGTGAATTTTTCCTCTCTCCGGATCTAATCATGAAGAGGGTTGAGGAATTTGACACCTTAAGACAAGAACCAGGTATCACTGTCTCGGAGTACGCTTGTCGGTTCACTACATTGGGCCGCTATGTTCCATTGATCATGAAAGACAAAAAGCATAAGGTAATCAGATTCATGCGAGGTCTAGACTTTCGGGTCAAGATTCGGCTAGCCAATGCATATTCTAGTACTTTCGAGGAATTACTGGAGGACTGCTACAGAGCGGAACACGATATTAAACTAACATAAGGACAAAATAAAGGACTTAAGGAGCGTACTAAGGAACGAAGCAGGAGGTGGCAGCCGCGTCCACATAGGAATAATAAAGAAACAACCAAGAAAGCCAACCTGGATGAAAGAGTGCCTGATTCAGCAATGCCGGAAACCTCAAACCGTAACAGGTATGCCTAACTGCCCATTTAACTAAGAAATACCTACATCGTTCATTATCGAAGTATAATTGGTCATACTAAAGATCGAATTAGAGCCACGTGATAAAGAACCTTAGGAAAGATTTCGACATAGCCATTAATACATGGACAAAGAAGATAATTCTAGTAGCACAACTAAAGCATGAAGGTTGGAATACGTTGCCAAAATTGTTCTTAACAGTCAGATTGGCACCATGATGGTCGGAACTCAACAAGGCCTCAATGAAGGGTAAATACTAGTTGCCTAGGATCAATAAATTGTCCGACCTGATTAGGTACAAAACACAAGCAATGACAAGTGGAGTTGCAAATTGAATACTTCCAACTGAAGATTCAAGATTGAGGATGTATATGAACCCTGTATAGGATGTGTCGTAGGCATTCCGAAATCATTAGGATTGACAAACGTCCTGCTACGTTAATGGATCTTACGAACCTAGTATCTCAGGGGTATTTAAATAAGCTTGGTTAAATTCCTTCTCTAACTAATACAAATTAAAGAGGAAAAAGGGAAATTCCGTGAGATATAACCCCTTTATAGTTGGACGAGAAATTACAAGCTGGGAGTATCTAACCCACTCTAGCAGTAACGATATGATGTGACGGAATTTCACATAGCTTGATAATTCAAATAACGCATGTGAACAAATCAAATAAGGATACCTTTGTGTTTTGAAACAGAAACCATAGATTTTGTGAAAAACAAGAAAACCTCGAAATGTCACAAGATTTAAGGAGAAGATATCGATTCTAGATTCGATTATTACAAGAATAGCTTATTGACGAAACAAATAAGTTGGGAAGGACTTGACGAGAGATTTGGGGTTCACCGTTTTACGAGAATATTCTTAAATTAAGGTCCGAATCATCGAGCATGTACTCTAGGAGAGTAATTTCGAATACTAATCGATACAAATATATAGGCAATATAGCTGGCACGTGGTTACACCAAGATGGTTACAAGTGGTGAAGCATGATTAAGGATCTCTATCATGTTCTGCATATTTAACGAAGAGAAGGAAATCTCAATATTACATGATCATGTTGGGTACATCATTGTCTACCCTGGAAGAAATATCATCCTCAGTACATAGTACCGAGATTGGAGGTGCTTAAGACATGAGAAGAATAATACCTTTAGAGAATAAAGGATAAGTCCTAACGTAAACTCTAGGAAAGGCAGAACAAAGAAGTTGCAAGGGGACTAGATAGATATTTTGCTATATCTTACCTACCAAAGGATAAGGACGGGACATCAAAGACCCGCAAGTTGGTTGCAACCCATTCAAACTCCAAGATAAAATGGAATCGTGTCACTCTAGATTTCGTGACTAACGTGTCAAGGACAAAGAATGGACAGGTTACTAGTGAGTGATAAGACAATCGTCTGATGGAGTCTACCATTTCGGTAACCTTACAAACACAGTATGGAACAAAATGTCAATCTCCACTTTAGCAGCGTAGACATGGGAATAGAAGAAGCATGAAAGGAGTCATACCACATTCCTTTGACTAGTACTCTTAAGTTTTGAGGACGAAACTTTTAATAAGGGGGAGGATGTTGTACCCCACACAAATCGGACCGTACTAGAAACCGTAAGAGGCGGCGTTAATAAAATAATCTCTCCATGTGTATTTAAGCAAGTCATATCAGTACCCCTTTAACTAAATTTCTTTGAAATAGACGCGATATAAAGGGTGACGCGGAACGTGTGAAATGACCAAGTTGCCCTCCAAGCCTTGGTAATTTCGGCCAAGACACCCAAGAGGATCTAGGACCCTCTCTTTTTTAGTTCCCTTAATTAAAATATCAATTCAAATAAACAATTAATTGAACAAGCATGCACCACTTTAATAATAATAAATTTATCTTAAGCATGCAAGGAACAGAGACAAGAAGCTAGTCAGCACCTCCAAGATTCTCCACATGCTTGACCCTCCAAACCACCGGATTCCTCCATGGTGCAGCCAATAAACATTTCAAACTCTACCATGGTTACTTTAGATTAACCATCATGCTAAATAGCCCAAGTTGGCGTTAAGGAACTCTAGTTGAATAAGTAACTCAAAGGGAATTGGAGAAGGTGATACACGAAGTATATATAAACACTTTTATACACTTCTATTGTACATTATACTAGTTATGTACACAATACATACCATACACGGATACCATATATGTATGTACATGTATATAATGTATGTATATGTACACATATACGGGTACATAGAAAGGCATATATAAAGTATATGTACATATAAGCGTGTGTATATATAATAGGTATATGTATATATGTGGGTACATGGAAGGTATGTATATGCATAATAATACATGCTTTAGGTGACATCATATTGTACATATTAATATATACATATACTATTCTTGGAATAGAAAGAAAATAAGAAAGACAAGGTAGGATATGTTGGAAAACAATAAAATAAAGAGAAGAGCAATAAACATGAACTACAAGGTGGGAGAAATAACAATACATGCCCCAAAGGCCCCAAAATTTTGGCCAAGGCAGGGAGATCTCTAGAATTCTCTAGCCATTTCTATTAGTTAAAATAATTACTTAAAATACATTATATAATTAAGATAAAAATGGGCATGCAAGACAAAAGCTACCATTTCACAAACCCAAGACTCTTTTTCAACTTTTGATGAAGCTTGTTCCCTCCTTCCCCTCCCCATGAACCGACCACCCTTTCCCCTCACCCCCTAGATTGTTTTATCTTGCAAGACCACTCATTTCATTTCCATTTTAAACACTTTCTCAAGAAGCTTTCAAGCCAACACTTAATCCATTCTTCCATCTCCCTCCACATACTCAACTTTCGGCCAGCACCTTGAAGTTAGGAGGCTCACTTCAACCATCATTCAAGCTCAAAAGACATCTAGGTAAGCTTTGTTCCAAACTTCTTAAGTGGGTTCCTTATTTTTCAAAGAATGAAACTCATTTAGTTACCTCTCCTAACCACCAAAAGCCGTGGCCTTTAGGCTCAATGGGCGCAAGGTCTTCAACCTCCTAAGTGGTGCAAGCTCTTGCTAGGAAAGCTCCATTCAAAATCTCATTTTGGTAAGAATGTCCAACTTCAAAATAGCCCTATTTTCATTATGAGAATAATGACTAACATTCTCCTTTTCTTCCTTATCCCAACCGCATGCTCAAGAGTGAAGGAGAAGAGGAGGATTTCAACTACACTCATTCCATAACCAAGCTAAGACAACAACTTTAGCTTGAAAAGGCAAGTATACACTAATCTCTCAAGATTTACTTAAAGAGTTAGTAGATTGAATGATTAGAAGTTCCTAAGATGTGATCTTTAGTGGAATATCTTAAGTTCAAGATTGTATCTTAGTGATTTCCTAAGGACAATGCCGTGCATGTGGTTTACTCTTTCACAGATGGAGTCTTTTCTTACATGAAATGAGCTATAAGGCTGTTTTAGTATGAAATAATATCCATCTAGGGGAGTCTAGGCAAGATTAACTCTTGATTGAAATTTGAGAGGTCCTAGGGAAGCATGCATGTGATGGATATGAATTATTATGAAGTTGGTTGTAAGATTGAACTAAAATGACTCTTGAATGATTTGCATGCTTGAATATATGTTGTAAAATGTGGTTAAGGTACCACATATGTTTCGGCCTAAAGGATGAGAAGGAAAGTGAGCCTTGACTCAAGGAAGAACACTTGTTTTGAGCATATGTGATATTTGTTGTACAATCTACAAACTGTTTGGTATGATGCAAAAGTGACTTTATAATAAGCATGGAATCTGGATATTCATGATACAAAGGAGTGTATGTGTTAACCAATAAGCTATTTCATAAGAATAAGGGAAATAGTGGACATTTGACTTGAATGAATGACAAAACAGAAAACCACTGGAACTTGGCAGAATTGAGCAACGTTTTTAATAGCTTAAAAGTGGATCTTGTAGACCTTCAATATGGCGGATTTTTGGTACAAATCTAGC
Source organism: Eustoma russellianum (assembly GCA_036186865.1). Taxonomy (NCBI): domain Eukaryota; kingdom Viridiplantae; phylum Streptophyta; class Magnoliopsida; order Gentianales; family Gentianaceae; genus Eustoma; species Eustoma russellianum. Next base: position 14,617,369 of record AP025049.1, read on the forward strand.
CCTATGTGTGTAGAAAATATTAGATTTGGAATTTTGATAAAATAAGTTATGGATTATTTGTAATAAAATATTTGGTAAAACTGCTGAGACTTGAAGGTCTGGAACTGAGCAGAACAATCACTCTTTGTGATTGGCTTGAAAAGGGACCTTGTAGATGATCAATAAAGTTGAGTTTTGGCATGGTAATAATCCTATGTGTTTAGTGAATAAGCAAGTTGGAATTTTGGTAAAACAAGTTGTGGATTATTTTTAATGAATTAATTAGTAAAACTGCTCAACTGAAATCACTGGAACAGAGCAGAAATTAAGTAATGAGTTACTGAACTCAGAAATGGTACTTAGAGATAGGCAAACGGGCTGAATTCCGGTAGGATGATAGTTTTATATGTTTATGACATGTGTGAGTTGGAATTTCTGAAAAAGGAATCACGGACTTGCCACAATTAAATTTGTAGTAAAATGGGTCAGTCCAGTTTCAGCACATGACCTATTTCAGAAAAATGATTAAATGAACCCTTTAAGTTCGTTAGATTGATCTTGAAATTTTATGGTCATCACTCAAGACATAAAGGAGTAAGACCATGTAAATTAATCCGGTTGGTCTTAACGTTTTCATGGGTAATTACAAACATAAAGTGGATGTACTAAAACTGAAAATTGGGCTGAACAGAGGATTAATTTAAGAAGGCTCAATTTGGAGGACATGGACCTCTATATACGGTTTGGGCTTATAAGGGTTAAGCCTTAGGATGTTTTTCAGGTTATGATCCAAATAATGAAGATTTTAAGGTCTCAGAAGCCTAGTTAGCCGCCTATAAACATAAAGTAGAAAATCTGGAAATTCTTAGTTCCAAAATCATGCTTGTGACAAGTTATAAGAAATGTTTACGATTATTCACGTTATGACTTGCGTTGCATATCATTCCATGTATCATGCATGTCCATATGCCACATGAATCTGATTTTATGAGTTTATGCAAGCAAGTCTTTTCAAGTGAAAATGTTTTCCGTTACGCATGAAAAGTTTTTATGGTCCCATGTTTTAAAAAAAAAGTTTCATGATTTTCCTTTGCCGGCTAAGCATGCGACTAGCCCGACTCCAGACCCGGGGTTAATTGGTCTGTTGACATGATATGTTCTGGACCCGCTCAGATCCGGGGTTAATTGATCTGATACATGTTCTAGACCCGCTCAGATCCGGGGTTAATTGATCTGATACATGTTCTGGACCCGTTCAGATCCGGGGTTAATTGATCTGATACATGTTCTGGACCCGTCCCAGACCAAGGGTTAATTGGTCTGTTGATAAGTTCTGGACCCGTGCAGATCCGGGGTTAATTGATCTGACACTCTGTTTTATGACACGTTATTTTATGTGACCAAAATGATGTTTTGACATGACATGACATCATGCATTGCATTTTGCATAGCTCACGAGCATGTAGACATGTTGCATGTTACAGTTAATGGTTAATAAGATATTATTGGTATAGCATTATCTAAAATTATGATTAAGCTATAACGTCAAGCAAACTCAGGATTAAAGACCATGTATGAATTATTATTATTTGAGGTTCTTGGGGTATTACATTCATGTTATAATTCTGTAGCGCCCCGCTCCCGAGCTCCATCCTCGGAAACGGTGCACCCGCCGTATCTCACTCAGGAGAATACAAGGCGTCACATCAACCTGCTACACGTCAGTGCTGACATAGAAAAGTTTTCCTTTTCTTCCTGCGGAAACGATAAGTCACAACACTAATTGAAATTAATGAACTTTAAGGAAACAACGACAGTAAAGCTAGGCTGACCAGGCCTTACAAGTCAAGGTCGAATGTCTAAATTTAAAAGCATGAAATTGTTTTCAAAAGTAATACTGAATATTAAAATAAAATGTCTGTGTCACCCCCAAAGCATCACGAAAAGCTTGTCTCCATCCTCACTGCAGTCATCTCTACGAGTCACTCGGCCCACTCCACGGTATCGGACTCATCCTCAACGAAGATATAGTCATACTCTGTCTCGGCTACATATGGAATAGTAGGTGTGAGTGATGGTAATCACCCAGTAGGTGCCTCTCAAAACAATACAAAACTTACATACCCAAAACGATATCTCCACGTAACCACATAGAACAGATAGCATACAACCGGAAGGTAAGACACTCCACGTACTCAACATAAACTACATGACATGGCTTATACGGAAATAAACAATCCACACAAGATGCATGCGCAAGTACGTGATGCATGCTCACATAACGTGTCACACGCAACTAGAAACATGTCAGGCAATATGCTCCTAGGCCTATATACAATGCATGCTCCCGGGACCTAGTTCCAGCGTCATGGTCTCTAGCCACCACTTGCCGTTCTGGACACCCACGCCCTATAGACGCTGTGTATCGCACGGCACCCACGCCCTATAGACGCTGCGTATCTCATGACACCCACGCCCTATAGACGCTGCGTATCCGTACGACACCCACGCCCTATAGACGCTGCGTATCACATGACACCCACGCCCGACCGACGCTGTGTATCATCACGGCCCCCACGCCCTATAGGCACTACGTATCCTCCGAACACGCACACCCTCAGACAATGGGTACCTCATGCAATGCACGTGCCATGAATGCAAGGGAAAAGGGGAAGAAAACGGTTGGACGTCATCCTCTGACGTCGATCGTTCGACGTGGTTCTGAGGCACGTCGAACCCTCAGCCATGGGACGTCGATCGATCGATGTCCTTCTGAGGCACATCGATCTCTCAGCCCTGGACGTCGATCGATCGATGTCCATCTGAGGCACATCGATCTCTCACCCTCTGGACGTCGATCGATCGATGTCCATCTGAGGCACATCGATCTCTCACCCTCTGGACGTCGATCGATCGGTGTCCATCTGAGGCACATCGATCTCTCACCCTCTGGACGTCGATCGATCGATGTCCCCGAATTTCAGAACTCCCAGTCTGAAATTTCTGCAATCCTTCCATCCAATCCCAACAATCTTTCCCCCATCCCACATATCCGTACTCGCATCAAAACCTCACAACCCCAAGTAACAACGAACCATATAACAACGAGATCACGTTGAATCAAGAAACATATAACGGAAAATACACACGTTGCACATGATCCAAATAAAATCAAGAACCAACGATAACCACATCACATAAAAATACCCTTTTGCCTATGCAAGCCTTCATACCGTTTTGAGGAAATAATGAATATGCACCTACCTCGATTCCTAGCGAGAATTGATATGGAAAGGTGGGGTGATCTTGAGAGCGCTTGATCCTCCTTCTCTTGAATCTTGGATCAAGGATCCTTCTTTTCTCTTCTTGTTGTGGCCGAAAATTGTTGATGGGGAGAGGGAGAGGAGGCTGTCAAATTGGGGTAAGAGAGGGAGGGTTAGGGTTAATCAAGATGAGAAGTTATAGGGAGTGATGGGAGGATTGGTGGGGGAGAGAATTTAGGGATAGAGTTAAGAGGAAAATTAGATTGATTAGGATAGAAATTGGAAATTTAAACATTTTATTTATTTCTTATTTATCTTTATCTTTTATATTTTGTTTTTTTTTTCTCTTACACGGCTATAACATCCTACCCCCCTTACAAAAAGTTTCGTCCCCGAAACTTGCCGTACCTTATTCAAATAGATGGGGGTAGCGGTCGCGCATTTGCTCCTCCAGTTCCCACGTTGCCTCATTCTCCCTATGGTTGCTCCACTGAACCTTTACGTAAGGGATGACCCGCCTTCTGAGCTCTTGGTCCTTGCGATCCAGAATTCGTATCGGAACTTCTTCATATGATGTGTCGGGTCTAACCTTAAGTGGTTGAGCATCTAATACGTGACTCGGGTCAGGTACGTACTTCCTTAACTGCGAGACGTGGAACACGTTGTGCACCTGAGCCAACATCGGAGGTAATGCCAATTTGTAAGCTAAATCTCCAACTCTTTCGAGTATTTCATATGGTCCAATATAACGCGGCTTCAACTTCCCTTTAACTCCAAACCGTGTCACACCCTTCATGGATGACACTTTAAGATAGACTTTTTCTCCCTCCTTGAACTCTAAAGGTCGCCTCTTCGTGTCGGCCCAACTCTTGCTTCTGTCTTGAGCCGTCTTAAGACGTTCCCGAATTAGTTTTACCCGTTCTTTAGTTTGCTCGATTATTTCTGGAGCTGTCAACCTCCGTTCACCAACTTCGTCCCAATGCACAGGTGATCTACACTTTCGTCCATATAAGGCCTGAAATGGTGCCATACCTATGGCACTGTGATGGCTGTTGTTATAGGAGAACTCTATCAATTTGAGCAGGCTGTCCCAATTTCCTTTAAAATCCAATGCGCATGCCCTCAACATATCCTCCAGGGTCTGAATGGTCCTTTCAGATTGACCATCGGTCTGAGGGTGAAAAGCAGTACTCAGTCGCAACTCAGTCCCCATCTTCTTCTGGCACGCTGCCCAGAACTGAGATGTAAACTTCGAGTCACGATCCGGTACTATGCTAACTGGCACTCCATGAAGGCAAACAATGTTATCAATGTACATGGCTACCAGCCTCTCCATAGTAAGTCCGGTGGGAATAGGCAAGAAGTGAGCAGACTTAGTCAGTCGATCCACAATTACCCATATTACGTCATTTCCATTTCTTGTTTTCAGGAGTCCCACCACGAAGTCCATTGTTACATGCTCCCACTTCCATTCAGGTATCTCTAGTGGTCGCATCAATCCACCCGGTCTTTGGTGTTCCGCTTTAACTTGCTGGCAAACAAGACATCTTTCCACAAACTCAGCAATATGCCTTTTCATGCCATTCCACCAATAGTGTCTCTTGAGATCATTGTACATCTTCGTAGCACCAGGGTGAATAGACAGTCTCGAATTATGTGCCTCCTTCAACAACTCCTTCCTAAGGTCCTCCATATCAGGTACGCACAATCTTCCTTGGTACCACATACTGCCATCATCATGAACCTGAAATCCGTCCACTTGGCTGGTTAACATTCTTTCTCGCGTCTCTCTAATTGTTGCATCGTTCTTCTGTGCTTCCTTAATCTGGTCTACCAAGGTAGGGGTGATAATTAGCGTGGCCAGAATATCTGTGGTAGAATCTACAAGGTCCAAATCAAATTCTGCCATTTCCTTTTCTAGAGTAGCCTGCCGTGCATGGCTTGATTTCCTACTTAAGGCATCAGCTACTCGATTGGCCTTCCCTGGATGATAGCTGATGGTTAAATCATAATCTTTCAGCAGCTCTAACCATCTTCTTTGGCGCATGTTCAGCTCCTTTTGTGTGAACAGATACTTAAGGCTTTTGTGATCAGTGAACACTTCGCACTTCACTCCATATAGATAGTGACGCCAGATTTTCAGGGCGAACACCACCGCTGCAAGTTCCAGATCATGAGTCGGATAATTCTGCTCATAGGGCTTTAGCTGTCGTGAAGCATAAGCAATGACCTTGTCGTTTTGCATCAACACGCATCCTGAAATATAGGGATTAGACCACATCTTTAATCGTACACAAAATCAGTTGAAATCATATACATTTACCTAGCCCATTCTTAGAAGCGTCACTGTAAATGACAAACCCTTCTGAAGCGGAGGGCTGAGCAAGAATAGGGGCTGTGGTCAGTCTCTGTTTTAGTTCAGCAAAGCTTTGCTCGCATTCGGTGGTCCATTCAAATTTCGACTTCTTCTGCGTCAACCGGCTTAGAGGCACTGCAATCGATGAGAAGCCCTCGACAAACTTCCTATAATATCCAGCCAGACCGCGAAAACTCCTTACCTCTGTCACATTAGTAGGCCTAGGCCATTCGGTGATCGCCTCCACTTTCTTTGGATCCACGGAAATTCCTTCTTCCGAGACCACGTGACCCAAAAAGGCTACGCTCTTCAACCAAAACTCACACTTGCTGAACTTGGCGTACAATTTGCTTCTCCAAAGTGTCTCTAGAACTTCCCTCAAATGCTCCGCATGAGTATCCTCGTCAGGGGAGTATATAAGGATATCGTCAATGAACACTACTACGAACTTGTCCAGTTGTTTCCGAAATACTGTGTTCATTAGGTCCATAAAGGCAGCCGGGGCGTTGGTTAATCCAAAAGGCATAACCAGGAATTCGTAATGGCCATAGCATGTTCGGAAAGCGGTCTTGGCTGTATCCCCAGATTTGATCCTCAACTGGTGATAACCGGATCGCAAATCGATTTTGGAGAATACTTTGGCCCCCTGTAAGAGATTTCGTTAGAGGTGAAGTTTATCGAATAATTAAAAATTCAAATATGATTCTAACTTATCGTTACCCGTAGTTGATCAAAGAGATCCTCAATTCTAGGTAACGGATACTTGTTCTTGATGGTGATCTTGTTGAGTTCTCGGTAGTCTATACATAGTCTCATGCTCCCATCCTTCTTCTTCACGAACAAGACTGGAGCACCCCAGGGTGATACACTAGGTCGGATAAACTTACGGTCCAGCAGTTCTTGTAATTGCTCCTTCAACTCCTTGAGTTCTGCGGGAGCCATGCGGTAGGGTGCCCTGGATATGGGTTCAGCACCAGGTATGAGATTAATCTCGAACTCGACCTCTCTTTCTGGTGGCAGTCCTGGTAACTCCTCGGGGAAAACGTCTGTAAATTCACTTACCACAGGGATTTGGTCGATTTGCGGAACTTCCTGTTCAGCACCCATTGCGTAAATCAAAAATCCTTCTCTTCCTTTCTTCAGTGCTCGAAAGGCCTGAGCCGCAGTCAAATAAAACTTTTGGGGTGCCTTCTTTAATTTAGGATTCCCTTGAAAAATAGTTTCGTCCAGTTCAGGGTGCTTCATGCTGACTTGGAGTCGTCGGCAATCAATGTTTGCATGATACCTTGCTAAGAAGTCCATACCTAAGATGACGTCGAAGTCGTACATTTGAATCGGTATCAAGGTCACAGAGAACTGCATACCGTTAATCTCCAATCCACATCCCTTGTAACGGTGATGAGACACGAGTACTTGGCCGCCCGCGGCTTGTATACGGTATGGAGTCTCAATCCATTCGGGAAGAATATCCAGATTCTTGGCAAATCTCTTTGCCATGAACGAGTGACTCGCTCCACTATCGAATAGAACATTTGCTGGCACTTTGTTAACTAAAATCACACCTACCATATTCAAGGTTTAGCACACAACATGCATCAATAGCAATTAGAATTTAATCCAACTTCAAATTTAAGTACTTAAATAAATGTACCCGTCACCACGTCGGCCGACTCCTCGACTTCGGCATCCGTCATCGCATGTACCCGGGCATTGGTCCGGCCTCGTCCTCCTTGTTGAGCCTGTGTCTGCGAGTTTACCTGAGCCGGTGTTGAGCATTCCTTTGCAATATGTCCTTGCTTCCCGCAGTTATAGCACGTTCTCTGATCCTTCCGACATGGTCCCGGATGGAAACGTCCGCACAGTGTACACCGTGGGATAGGTGCCGCAGCCCTTACTGGTTGTGCATCAGTCGGTGCTGGACCCTCAATCATCGGGGTCTGAATCACTGCACTTTGCTGTTGTTCAGGCCGGAATGGTTGCCCGGACTGTGGGCGGCGAGGTACTTTCAACCATCTCCCTGATCTACCCGTCTGCAACTCCTCACGGGGCCTTTTTAGTCTCTCTAGTGCAGCTGCCCTTTCCAAATTTCTCTCGACCCGACGACATACCTCCAGCAATCCTTCAAATGTGGTGGCCTCTGCACAAACGATCGCCTGTTGGATGCGAAAACTCAAACCTGTGTGGAACTTTAGCATCTTGGCCTCTTCGTTGTCCATGATGCATGACATATATTGGCCCAGTTCATGAAATTTCTCAGAGTATTGATCCACCGTCATGGACCCTTGAGTCAGCAGCTGGAACTCCGCCATCCTTCTCTGAATAGCACTACCCGGAACATAGTGCTTCTTATGCTCCTCAACAAATTGCTCCCAAGTCACTGGTGGAGTCAATTTGTGTTTCACTCCGTTCCACCACCTCTCAGCTTCCCCTTCCAAGAACGGGGTAGTCACCTCTACTTTCAGATCCGCGGGTACTTGTATCAGTCTTATCTGTTCAGTTATGTTTTTGAGCCAAATCTCGGCTTCCTCAGGCCGAGTGGTACCCCAGAACATCGGTATTCGGGAGTTCTGCATCTCCCTGTAATAGAACCTCAAACCCTGCTGTGGTGCGGGCGGTGGTGGTGGCGGTTGTTGTTGCTGCTGTTGCTGAGTGTGCTGAAGTATTTGGGCAATCTGTGCCTGTTGCTCTGTCATCTGAGTATATTGTTGCGCCATCTGCGCCTGCTGATGGGCTATTAAGGCCGTCAGATTGGCCAATGTATCCGCGAAGTTTTGGGGGATCGCCCCTTGCCCCTGACGTTCGCCTCTGTCATTTCCATCGTTCCCTGATGGTTCACGTCGTGGAGGCATTGTCTGTGGATGTTTAAAGCATGTTAGACAAGGTTGACTTAAGAGTATTGAAGAGAAGTAAGGAGTGGAGGTCGAAGAAAGGATAACCTATCCTGTCTACATACTAACGGCACTCGCCAACCAAAACCCCAATCATAGCTTATGTCTACTTCATTTTATTCAAATTTGAAAATCATTTGAAAACGGACCGTCACTTATCTTAAGGTAATTAACTAATCTATTACGTTCCCGAGGCGTATCTGAAGCCTGGGCTCTGATACCACCTGTAGCGCCCCGCTCCCGAGCTCCATCCTCGGAAACGGTGCACCCGCCGTATCTCACTCAGGAGAATACAAGGCGTCACATCAACCTGCTACACGTCAGTGCTGACATAGAAAAGTTTTCCTTTTCTTCCTGCGGAAACGATAAGTCGCAACACTATTTGAAATTAATGAACTTTAAGGAAACAACGACAGTAAAGCTAGGCTGACCAGGCCTTACAAGTCAAGGTCGAATGTCTAAATTTAAAAGCATGAAATCGTTTTCAAAAGTAATACTGAATATTAAAATAAAATGTCTGTGTCACCCCCAAAGCATCACGAAAAGCTTGTCTCCATCCTCACTGCAGTCATCTCTACGAGTCACTCGGCCCACTCCACGGTATCGGACTCATCCTCAACGAAGATATAGTCATACTCTGTCTCGGCTACATATGGAATAGTAGGTGTGAGTGATGGTAATCACCCAGTAGGTGCCTCTCAAAACAATACAAAACTTACATACCCAAAACGATATCTCCACGTAACCACATAGAACAGATAGCATACAACCGGAAGGTAAGACACTCCACGTACTCAACATAAACTACATGACATGGCTTATACGGAAATAAACAATCCACACAAGATGCATGCGCAAGTACGTGATGCATGCTCACATAACGTGTCACACGCAACTAGAAACATGTCAGGCAATATGCTCCTAGGCCTATATGCAATGCATGCTCCCGGGACCTAGTTCCAGCGTCATGGTCTCTAGCCACCACTTGCCGTTCTGGACACCCACGCCATATAGACGCTGTGTATCGCACGGCACCCACGCCCTATAGACGCTGCGTATCTCATGACACCCACGCCCTATAGACGCTGCGTATCCGTACGACACCCACGCCCTATAGACGCTGCGTATCACATGACACCCACGCCCGACCGACGCTGTGTATCATCACGGCCCCCACGCCCTATAGGCACTACGTATCCTCCGAACACGCACACCCTCAGACAATGGGTACCTCATGCAATGCACGTGCCATGAATGCAAGGGAAAAGGGGAAGAAAACGGTTGGACGTCATCCTCTGACGTCGATCGTTCGACGTGGTTCTGAGGCACGTCGAACCCTCAGCCATGGGACGTCGATCGATCGATGTCCTTCTGAGGCACATCGATCTCTCAGCCCTGGACGTCGATCGATCGATGTCCATCTGAGGCACATCGATCTCTCACCCTCTGGACGTCGATCGATCGATGTCCATCTGAGGCACATCGATCTCTCACCCTCTGGACGTCGATCGATCGATGTCCATCTGAGGCACATCGATCTCTCACCCTCTGGACATCGATCGATCGATGTCCCCGAATTTCAGAACTCCCATTCTGAAATTTCTGCAATCCTTCCATCCAATCCCAACAATCTTTCCCCCATCCCACGTATCCGTACTCGCATCAAAACCTCACAACCCCAAGTAACAACGAACCATATAACAACGAGATCACGTTGAATCAAGAAACATATAACGGAAAATACACACGTTGCACATGATGCAAATAAAATCAAGAACTAACGACAACCACATCACATAAAAATACCCTTTTGCCTATGCAAGCCTTCATACCGTGTTGAGGAAATAATGAATATGCACCTACCTCGATTCCTAGCGAGAATTGATATGGAAAGGTGGGGTGATCTTGAGAGCGCTTGATCCTCCTTCTCTTGAATCTTGGATCAAGGATCCTTCTTTTCTCTTCTTGTTGTGGCCGAAAATTGTTGATGGGGAGAGGGAGAGGAGGCTGTCAAATTGGGGTAAGAGAGGGAGGGTTAGGGTTAATCAAGATGAGAAGTTATAGGGAGTGATGGGAGGATTGGTGGGGGGGGGGAGAATTTAGGGATAGAGTTAAGAGGAAAATTAGATTGATTAGGATAGAAATTGGAAATTTAAACATTTTATTTATTTCTTATTTATCTTTATCTTTTATATTTTGTTTTTTTTTTCTCTTACACGGCTATAACAAATTCTTTATTTATTTCATGGTGGTTTATTGTATTCTTGCTGGGTGATTTTTATCACTCACACTTTTATTTTTCACCAAGAGCCAGATAATGCTAAGATTGAGTGGATCGAGGATAAGCCGAGAGTGCCATATCCGTAGGCGAGGAATCTGAAGAAGGCAAAGCTTAGGGACTTTTGTGCGGCCATGATGTTTGTATTATGAACTATGTTAAACTCTTTGGGATTTCGGTGATGTGTTTTGTAGACTACTACTTATGGGGACTTAGTATTTTCGTTATGCATGTTTATTTTGAAAAGTTTTAATTCTGCCTAAATTTTACTGCCATGTTAAGTGTTAACATGAGAGTCCATGGCATAAGTTATGGATTTTCGCATGTTATGCATGACGCTTTGTACTCTCCTTAGTGAGGTACGGCGGGTGCACCGTATTCGGACGCGGTCCGGGTGCACCGTATTCGGACGCGGTCCGGGTGCGGGACGCTACAACTACACTCATTTTATCTTCCGTAGGCTTTCAAACGCTTCATTATTTTATTTATTTTTTTATCTTTTCCTACTATTTTTTTTCTTGCTTTAATTTTCTTTTCTTTTTCTGTTTTCTATTCATGTTTATATATTAACACGCTGTTGCAAACTAACATCTTTCAAATTATTTTATATATTAAGGGAAATAACAATCGTTTGCAAATACAAATAATAAGTTTTATAATAATTGTTATTGTTTCAAGAAAAAAGTTGCTGCACTATTCTAATAAAAATGATGTTAACAAAATATATTGAAAAACAGGTTTTTCTTTGTTGCAACGTTATCATAGGCAACTTTCTGACTTTACTAAAATGAATGACTCTAATCATTCTTGTTTCCATAAAGCCTTTATATATGCATATATATCCACACTAAATATATATAACTGTACCTATTTTATATTGTATCAATATAATATTTTTGAAAACACCTAACTCTGCTTGCCGAATTTTACCAAATATTGTAATCAAATTTCGGCCAGCACAATTTTTTTTTTTACAAATAGGATATCCATATAAAATCATATATGCTACTTTTGCCTCAATACACATATAATACACATAAATAAATAAATCCTTTATGCCCATCCGCTGCCTTCGCAAATAGCCACACACAGAGCACGAAAAACACAACAAAGGTTCATGCATACTTATTCATGCGCATGTAATACAACAATTTACGTGCACTCATACAAATAATCATCAATATTGGCCGCTTGTAATTATCAATTTTGGCACCTTAACCCGCGGCCCACAACAACAAATAACACAAAGATTCTTACGATTTTCATATGTATATACCCAAAATCGATACATAATTACAACAATTACATACATATATACATCAATCTTTGTAAATCATAATTATAAATGCATGATCCGAATGATATGAAATAGTATAATAACTTTGTAAAAACATAGCAAATATAGCAAGGATACTTGCTTCGTATCTCGATTATACGCGACATACGAAGAATGGATTGAACGGTTGAAGAAATTATTTGCTTTTGGCCTTGAAGGCTGCGGCAGATTTGTTTAAAATATAGGCAGTAGAATGTGGTAGTATGAAGTCTGAAGAGATTGAATTAATGGTGCTGGCGTTCTTGGGAGAAAAATAAAATCGGCCAATTTTTATTTTGTTGAATGGAAAAGAATTGTGTGATGTGTGTATAGATATAGATGGTAGGAAGACTAGATAAGTATGTATTTTCCTAAGTATACTAGGATATTTCCAATTGGTTTATCTTTATCTTTTTCTTGTTCTTTTCCTAGTATGTTAAGGTTTCTAGACTTTATCTATTCTATTTTTTTAACCGTGTACATATATGTATTATATGTATATTTAATATATATGTACATCTTGTACATTAAGGGGACCGGGGCATATTATTAGTTGTCCCATTGAACCAAGATTATGGGATCTCCAGTCAAAAAGGTTGGATTACCGTTACAAAGATTCATGCATTATAGGTTTTAATCTCATTCCCTTTGTCAAAATTGAAATCCGATCTCCAGGCAAGCCTCTTGTAAGCAGATCTGCAAGATTCTTCTTTGATTTTACATAATCAATGGAAATCATGCCATTAGAGATCAACTGCTTAATGGTATTGTGTCTCCGACACATGTGTCGAGATTTATCATTATAAATGCTGCTTTGTTCTCGTCCTATAGCTGATTGACTATCACAATGTATGCTAATAGGAGCGATTGGCTTAGGCCAGTAGGACACATCTTCCAAGAAATTCCAAAGCCACTCCGCTTCTTTCCCGGCCTTATCAAGTGCTATAAGCTCCACTTCCATAGTGGAACGAGCTATGCACGTTTGCTTCGTGGATTTCCACGGCACAACACCTTTACCAACGTTGAATAAATATCCACTAGTAGACTTAGAATCTTTACTGTCAGATATCCAGTTGGCACCACAATAGCCTTTCAATACTACTGGATATCTTGAATACTGTGATCCAATATTCATCGTATACCTCAAGTATCTCATCACATTTTTCAGAGCATTCCAATGATCATTACTTGGATTACTGGTAAACCTACTCAATTTGTTTGTCGAACACGCTGTCTTGTCTTGTACAATTTGTTATGTACATCAGACTTCCGATTACTTGCGAGTACACCAATTGAGCTACTGGCTCGCCTCGACTCTTCTTTAAGTATGTACTTAATTCAAGTGAAGCCTTCACTGGTTTCACACCCAAGCATGTTGAAACGTTTTAGAACTAATTCAATATAGTGAGTTTGTGACAAGACGAGTCCTTCAGCTATCATGGAAATTTTAATTCCTAGTATAATGTTAGCAACTCTTATATCCTTCATGTCAAAGTTCCTCGTCAACATCTTCTTTGTATTTAAGATGATGTCCCGAGTACTTCCCATGATCAACATGTCATCTACATAGAGACATACTACCACATATGATTCTGTGTGTTCTTGATATAGACATACTTGTCACACTCATTGATCTTAAAACCATTCGCTAGCATATCTTGATCAAATTTCAAGTGCCACTGTTTAGGCGTTTGCTTAAGTTCGTATAGCAACTTTACAAGTCTTAAACTTTAGACTCTTGTCCTGGTGAATATGTGTCAAAAAAGTCAAAGCCTTCCTTTTGTCGATAGTCTTTAGCTACCAACCTTACTTTGTACTTTTCGATAGACTCATCCTCTTTCTTTTTCTTCTTGAAAATCCACTTGCACCCGAGTGGTTTACTTCCTGGTGGAAGTTCAACCAACTCTCAAGTGTGATTCGGAAGAATCGAGTTTATCTCACTTTTAATTGTCTCTTTCAAGAATGGAGCTTCTGGAGTTTGTTGAGAAATTGGGGTTTGAGTGATTTGAAAATGCATGATTTAAATGTTACGTGTTTACAAAATACATGAATAAATTGTTACTTGACATGCTTATGTGATAAAAATGCTTTACATGTTTATATATAACGTTGTTGTACTAACAAGCCATGAAGCGTTAATGCTTACATCATATGGAAAACATTTGTTGTCTTTATACTATTTTCAGGTGCCATGATTAATGAACTAAACTAGTTCATTAAGTGAGGTGCTTAAGTTAATTAACTAACTAGTTCATTAATAAAGACATATTTGGAAAAATCTATATGGCAACAAACTTGAAAATGAAAAGTCTTCTCCTTATCTCATCTCACACGCCTTATATATATATATATTCATATTTTTTAAAAAAAAGGCATTGTGTACTTATATTCTGACGTACCATCGACACATCACATATATTATAAACATACATCGACGTCACACCACTATATATACCTCATATTTTTAAGTATATCCAGGTCTTATATCATATGATATGACCCATGGTGACGTCAAAATTATAACGACATGTTACAAGGTCATACACCGAAAAATTGTCATATCCCGTGACTACCGAAAGTTCACCGACATGTCACGTACTTTCCATATAAATATGGACAGCACATATACATCAAAAATTTTGTGATCCACATGTTACAATCTGCCACCAGGTCATACCTTGTTTGCACAGACAAATCACCCACAATTTAGCCTAGATTTATGGAGAATTCAAACTCAATTCCATTTTGGCACATGGGGTGTTTATACTCAGCTATCGGAGATTAATGTACATCTCATTTTATGTATATTATGTGTCATATAATTATATTACATGTGTAGGAAGTTTGAAATTAATCTGAGAAAAATCGCGCAATCGACGAACGTCAAAAATTCAGCATTCTACAAACCTACACACACGGAACGTTTCTGACATTGATGTAACATGTATCTAGACAGTTTTTGCACATTCAAGACATATTAAATTGTTCTATAAAATTCAAATTAAGGCTGATTACAATTTACCATATATGTGTGAATATTATGCATTATTTGCCAAAGCTTACCAAAAGAAAATTTCAGCACATGCAGCCTCCTATTACACGCCATTCTCATCATTCTTGGAGCCTAGGTGGAGCTTATTTGACACTTCAAATTGTGGAGGATATGCCACACAAGACTCGTGACATTGAAGAGGGCAACCCATACGGAAAGAATTCAAAAGAAAAACACATGCTGAAAATTTCAGCACATGTTCGCTAGTTGGCCGATTTTACCTAGTTATATGTCTTCAATTGTCTTCCAAAAATTTTAGGGGATTAAGTTGTGATTATATGGTAATTACTCATCTTTATTTTGAGCACATGTCTCAGATTGTTTGAAGAATTTACAGCTCATTTAAAGGGTGCCAAGGTGGATTAATGATGGTCAATCAACAAGTGACAACTAGGCAAAGACAAGTCATCCATCCAATCATATTGCACCAAGTAGGCAAGGTTGTATCATCTTTTACACAAAGAAATCTTCCAAGGGCATTCAAGACAATTCTCAAGGAGGAAGAGTATAAAAAGAAGAAGATGGTGCAAGACAAGGCCAAGTAAAATTTGATATTCTTACAAGTCTGAAAAGCAAGACTACTCTCTTCTTCTTCCTTTCTTTTCTCTTTCTCTTAGCCTCAAGTCTATCATTCTCATATTCCATATATTATATAGGCTTTGATTATACCACCTACGCTCGTTCATTTCTTGTAAAAGGTTGATCAAGGTGTGATTAAGCCTTCATTCGATCAGTGGTGGTATTCATGTAGGTTTGTTTTTTTTATTTGATTGTAAAAGGATAGAGTTGGTGTTTAACTCTAGTCACCCTTGTATTAAGGTGTTTTTGTTTTTAGTGAAAACTGAGGAAGGTGTCCTCGAAGACTGGAGTAGGTTGTTTAAAACGAACAAGTATAAAATTCTTGGTGTTCTTACTTTTCAGCACTTTACTTTCAGTTTCTAATTTTTTGCATCAATTTTATTGCAACTGTAAAAATAGCAAACGATTTTCAAAAATCATAACATTTTGCAAAAACATTGTCACACGTTCTAGTTTTCATTTGGCACAAGTTTCACCTTATTTGGATAAGTATAAATCAATCAAACATTAATAGTTCTGAGACTAGTGTACTGATTCTCAGATTTGCAAGGGTTGAGAACATCAATGTGGTTGACATACTTCTCAAGGAAACTTTTAAAAACTGTTTCAACTCATTAAAATAAAAATCTTGAGGGTCAAGTCATAAAATTTTCAAGTCATTTAGAGTTCCCAATTAATAGGAATAAATTTTTCAATTCGGAGTATAGTTTTTGAAAGATTTCTGCAATCTGACAAAAAATGTATTTGCAAGGGGTTAGGCTTAGAATTTTAATTTGAAATCTTTGTGAGTTAATCATAAAATTTGAGAGTACAACCTCACCAAATTTCATAATTTTTGGAGGTCTACAAATAGGTAATTTAAATAATTCAAATCAGGATATGAAATACAAATTGTTTACAGAAGTGAGTAATTTGGGTCAAAAACTTTTAAAAACCAAATTTTCCGCACTCACTACTAACCCCTCCTTCTAGTGGTGCTATATAAGTCCTACAAGTGGTATCAGAGAGCAGGCACACTCACTACAAGAATATTCAACAATCTTTGTGAGATAGCATCCACTAGCCACAAAATCAGGGTATGTCAAGCTAGAGGACTCCACATTTTGATAGTGAGGTAAATTCTGATTCTGATTCCGATTTCTAACCACGTATCATGATTTATACGTTCAATACCTTGAATTACATAAGTTTGCTAAGACTGTTACAACCCGGAAATTCGTTATGTCATAATGACTTCCAATACCGTGAATATGATTTCGTAGGTGTACGATTCATAAAACTAGATTTGTATACCAAATACGTTAGCAAAAATATCACAAACGTTTGAGTCTATACAATAAGAACCCAACTAAATTAGTTAGTAACAACTTCTACTATTAGGATAAATTAAATCAAAAAGAAATACATGACACAACAATTTTATACCACATTAAATAAAAGAAAAACAAATATATATACATACAAAGTAAAAGTATAGGAAAAATAAAAAGAAAAGTGAAGACAACTTGTCTTACACTTAGATTAAAATAATAGCATGCTCAAGAATCTCATCCTAACCCATCCCTCCACCCCATGCTTGTCAAAAGCTTGTCTCCCACCCCATTTCCCCCCACTCTTTGTCCGGCCCCCTTAGGAAAAAAAAGGAGGAAAATAATTCTCCTTTAAACCTTCACATAATTACACTTTCAACCAACCAATTTCATACTATCTCCAAGGAAAAAACTCAAGAGCACTCCAACACCCCTTCTCCTTCCTCTTGGCCGAAATTCTCCCCTTCAACAAAGAGAAGATTTTCTTCTCCTTTCTTCATACCAACATCACTCAAATCAAGTACCATAAACACTCCATCAACTAAGGAAGATTCAAGAAGGTGGTAACATCTAGAATCAAAGGAAATCAAGGTAAGAACATTATAAAGTTTAAGTTTGATTCTTCCATATAATTAGTTTCATAAGTTGCTCACTAACCCTCTTTTTTAACCCCAAGAACCGTGTATACTAGGAAGGAAGGAAGAAGAACTCTCTTCCAAACCAAGTGAAGGAACCATCATCTAAGTGTAAGAAAAGTGAACCAAGGCAAGTATTCTTCCTAGATCCTACATGGTTTTACAAATACTAAGTATTTATGTTCATATCAAAGTTGGATCATCATGTTGTATGTTCAATATTTCTTCTCAAGCAAGTATAGATCTAAGTTTAGAAGAAATATACAATGATGTATATTTGATATTTTAAAACATGGATATGTTAAAGTATGCATAGTATGAAATATATTTTTTTTTTTGAAACAGCGATTTTATTATGTCAAAGCCTCACTTGTGGCGGAGGAAAACCATTTTACAATCGTCAGAATACGTAAATAAAAAGATCAAAAAGCTAATAATGTGATATCGTCAGTATGAAATATATATGTTGATATATATATGTATAAGTGTATAGATCTATATATATACATCCACGGATCTACACATATATGTTTATATATATATGTATAAACGTATAGAGGTATACATATATATATATACGGTTTTGTATCAATACATATGTGTATATACGGTTTTGAATGTATTAATGTGTATATATATACGGCTGTAGATGCATATATATACACATAGATTTTATATATAAGTATGTGTAGATGTATAGATAAATATATATATGGTTATATATATATATATGTTTATAGATGTTTAGATTGCATATATGTATATACGGTTGGGAGTATGTATAATTGTATATACATATGACTATTGTATAATATATCATAAAATGATTTTATACATATATAAACATATATTTATTTTGGATAGTTTGTATATATATATATATATAATATATGTTTCGGCCATAAGGCCATTTTAAAGTTAAAATATGTTGTTACATATTTTATGTATACATATATGTATAATATATATGATAAGATATGAAAATGAATAAGTTTTGGATATTACATAATATATCACAAAATGACTTATATATGTATATATTATGTACATATATGTTCGGCCTTTAGGCCTTAGTGACAAAGATGATTTCATCATATTTTTATAAGTATATATGTATATATGATGAATATGTTAAGATATGAAAATGAATAAGATTTGGATATTACATAATATATAACAAAATGACTTATATATGTATATATTATGTACATATATGTTCGGCCTTTAGGCCTTAGTGACAAAGATAAATTCATCATATTTTTATAAGTATATATGTATATATGATGAACATGTTAAGTTATGAAAGTAGGCTAAGTATGTAATTTATGTATTATGTTATGAAAAGTAGGAAACATAAATAGTTCATATTTATGTGTGCGTAAGTATAAGATTACTAACTTTTATAGTGTATGTATATGATATGTTACATGTTATGTATACTAACATAATAGGTTATGATAAGATGTAAGTTATGAAATCGAAGACGAAATGTTAAGGTAATTAGAAATTTCATGATGTAGGCATTTAAATTATGAATTATGATATGCATGTATGGAATAGATGCTACCAAATTATTGTGTGTTGATAATAGAAAAAGGGGGCTGTTTTAGTATGATGGCCGAATGGTACTTATTTGTAGGTGAAAATGGTATTTTGTTTATGTTGTGATATGTAGAAGGAAATTAAGTGAGTGATGTTACTAGTGGTGGTATGACAAGATAACCATATTTGACTGAGTCTCACGTTGCATGAAAACAAGATTTGCAAAGTTATGTTGTCACATCTCATGTTTTTAAAAGTTCATATGCATAGGAATAATAAACACGAGACGAATGATTCCGATGAGACACGATATGTTATGTCATGTTCATGATCATGATTATGTTATGTTATGTTGAAGTGCTGTCCTGACATCGGGACCGGAGTGGTAGATGTCAGGGGCCCATGTTTACGTTATGGCTGAGTGTAACACCAGGTCTGGGACAGGGATCTCAGTCATAATGCGTCACCGTTAGCACATGTGCATATGATTCATGATGTTATGTCGCACATGTACTATACGGGGAATCATTCGGTATGTCGTGCGTTATTATTCTTATGAAAAGTGCTATAGCCAATGATGTAAATGTTATGTCTTCATGCTATGAAAAAGTCATGTTATGCAAGTTATGAATATGTCATGTTATACAAGTTATGAAAATCATGTCATGATTATGAAAAGTCATGTTTACGAAAAGTCATTTTATGAAAAGTCATGTTTTATGCATCACGTCATGACCATGTCACCTTAGGGTTATGATTAAGAACTCTTTAAGTGTATGATAGCACTACAGTGGACAATGTAGTGTTAAGCATGAGAATGTAGTACATGTAAGATATGCAAAGAGGGTATAAGTTATGGATTAGAAGTTAAGTATGGATATAGTATGATGCTTGGATTAAGCAGAATGAGATGCTGTTATGCTATGTATGCTTTGAAATCTTCCTAATTTATCTGCTTTCTGTTTACAGCAGTTTACAGATATGATATGATACTTTACTTGTTAGAAAGGAGACGTGCTTATTATATTCAAAATTTATGGTTATTATGATTTGTCACCCCGTCTCCCCATGTGTGATCCACATGTCGTATCTGGTAAGACTACTTGCTGAGCGATAAAAAGTCGGTGGCTATCGCTCATACTTGCCTCTTAACATTTCAGAGAACAGGGACCCTGATGCCGTGTTCATTGAGGAGGAACCCCAGATAGAGTATCCGTGAGCAGAGATGTAGGCTGAAGCTATTTACCTGTTGTGTGAGCTTTATTTCATTGTGATGTAATAAGACTATCGTGAGAGGCTGTATTGGTGATTTGTGTGGATTTGAACGGTTTGTATTATTATTATGCATGTCGTGAGCTTATTTTGCTTCCGCTATATCGATTACAATTCATGTTCACATGCACATGTATAGTATCGACGCCTTGTACTCTATGGAGTAGAGTATGGCGGGTGCACTGAGCCGGAACCCTAGTTTCGGGCGGGGCGCTACAGTTGGTATTAGAGCATGGCTCTAGATCCACGGCGGAAACATTAAAGTAAGCACTTAGAACCTAAGTGATGATCCTAGAAATTAAGTTATGATCTTAGACCAAGAGTGATATCCCTAGAGTAGAATCCTTAGAATGTTTAGGGATAGCTAGATAACATTTAAAAGTTTTGCCTGGATTATTAAGCCCCAATGAATATATATATATATATATATATATATATATATATATATATATATATCTAAATTTTACAAATTCTGAACTGGTCAGGAAGACAAATTGATTTCTTTTTATTATTAATGACATTGCCTTCAATAGGATGTCTCCACGACCTAGAGGTAGACCACGCGCTGACAGACCTACACAGTTACCCCCTCCTCCACTACCACAGATACCCTCGCAGACAGGACCGGTTCCACTTTTCACTGAGCAGGTGCCTCCACCTCCACAACAGCAGGGTCAGGGAGATTTTCAACAGGTTGTTCTGCAAGCTCTGGTACAGATAGGACATGTAGTAGGTAACAACGGCCACCAGAATCATGCGACACCTCCACCGCCACCGCCACCACCTCAACCACAGCATGGTACTCATTTCTTTTACAGAGAAATGAAGAGGGCCCGCATTCCAAACTTTGAAGGTGGATCTGACCCTGACATAGCCGAGAAATGGCTAAAAGAAGTACATAATAATTTTGAGCTGATTCAAATACCAGAGGAGATAAAAGCCCAGGTTATCAAGCCTTTTCTGACTGGTGAGGCCGATGAATGGTGGACCACTAATTTACAGCATTTGCCAGCTCCAGTTACTTGGGAGCAATTCCTCAGAGAGTTTCGCAAATTCTATATTCCACCATCAGTTACCTTATAAAAAATAGGGATGTTTGAGTCTCTAGTGCAGACGTCAGGTATGACAGTGGCGGACTATGCCAACCGATTTACTGCATTGGGAAGATATGTTCCAGCAATTATGGGGGATGAACAACTGAAAATGATTAAGTTTGAAAGGGGACTGAACCCACGCATTCGCACCTGGATTGTGAATGCCAACCCGAAGGATTTTGGTGACTTGCTGGATGCCTGTTATCGAGTAGAAAGGGACATCATCAGGTGTGATTCTGACATCCAGGGCAAAAGGCCCCAAGAGTTTAGAGATGGCCAACCCAGTAAATGGATTAAGACTGCTAAAAGAGATGGTGGACGTGCACATCAACCGAATTTTCAGCCACCGAAGCCACCACCTCCCCCACAGGCAGCTGCGATACCTAAGTGTGCCACTTGTCTGCGACAGCATAGGGGAGACTGTTATTTGAAGACTGGAGCATGTTTCAATTGTGGAAAGACTGGACACATGATCAGAGATTGTCCTGAGCCCAGGAAGGGACCCCAGAGGGCCGCACCTCAGCAGAGAGATGGCCCAAGGACCAATGCCAGGGTACATGTGATGACCGATGAGGAGGTTCTGGAAGCCTTAGACGTGGTGACAGGTATATTCCTTTTGGAAATTTTATGATATTATCTGCTTGCTTAGGAATTGCATATTTGAGTTATGAATTGCTTCAGGTGTTATATTAACAAACAACATACCTGCCAACGTATTATTTGATAGTGGTGCAAGCCATTCTTTTGTATCGAAAAGGTTTGTTAAGAACCTTGCTAGTGGTCCGACTTGGCTGGATACACCATATCGCGTTCAAGCAGCTGGTGATCAGATGATCATTTCACATCATATATATAAGAATTGCGAGATAGAAATGGGAGGACAGAAGTTTAAAGTTACCTTAATTCCCATACAGATTGGGGACTTCGACATTATTCTAGGCATGGATTGGTTGTTCAAACACCATGCCTACATTGATTGTCGTGGTAAGCGTGTGATGATTAAGGATCCAATGCGAGAACAAGTGATTTATTAAGGGAACTGCAAGATAAAAAAGATACCACATAATATTTATCTGACAGCAGCAAAAGTGTTTCGATCACTGAAGAAGGGTAGAGGAGGATTCCTTGTGTATGCTCTTGGCAAGGACTCCGAGACCCCATCGATTGACAGTATTCCAGTAGTCAAGGAATTTACAGATGTATTTCCAGATGACCTACCAGTCTTGCCTCCGGATAGGGAGATTGAATTTGAGATTAATAACATTCCAGGAGCTGAACCGATCTCGAAGGCACCGTATAGAATGGCCCCAGCCGAATTAAAGGAATTGAAATCATAGTTGCAAGAATTGATAGATAAAAAGTTCATACAGCCAAGTGTATCACCATAGGGAGCTCCAGTATTGTTCATTAAGAAGAAGGATGGCAGCATGCTACTCTGCATCGATTATCGAGAGCTGAATAAGACCACTATCAAAAATAGATATCCATTGCCTCGAATCGACGATTTGTTCGATCAATTAAGGGGTGCTAAAGTGTTCAGCAAGATTGACCTTCGCTCTGGCTACCATCTGTTGAAAATCAAGTCAGAAGATATCGCTAAGACTGCTTTTCGTACAAGATATGGACATTATGAGTTCTTAGTGATGCCATTTGGGCTGACCAACGCACCCGCAACATTCATGGATTTGATGAACACAGTATTTCAGGATCAGTTAGATAAGTTCGTGGTGGTATTTATTGACGATATTTTGATATACTCACCAGACGAAGAGACCCATGCAGAGCATCTAAGAATAACACTGAATGTATTAAGAAAGAAGCAGCAATATGCAAAATTCAGTAAGTGCGAATTTTGGCTCCATAGTGTTGCATTTTTGGGTCATGTTGTGTCTAAGGAGGGTATTTCAGTAGACCCAAAAAAGATTGAGGCTATTACAGAATGGCCGAGGCCGACAAATGTGACTGAGGTCAGGAGTTTCTTAGGACTTGCAGGTTATTATCGGAAGTTTGTTGAGGGATTCTCGCGGATTGCAGTCCCATTAACTCGATTGACGCAGAAAAAGACGCGATATGATTGGACTTCTGATTGTGAACAGAGTTTCACCAAACTTAAGAAGAAATTGACATCGGCACCGGTATTAGCACAACCAATCTCTAGAGAGGGGTTCGTGGTATATAGCGACGCTTCGAAGAATGGACTAGGTTGTGTATCAATGCAAAAAGAATGCGTAATTGCTTATGCATCAAGACAGTTGAAACCCTATGAACAGAATTATCCCACCCATGATCTGGAATTGGCGGCAGTTGTATTTGCACTTAAGATATGGAGACATTATTTATATGGAGAGAAATGCGAAATCTACACGGATCACAAGAGTTTAAAATATCTTTTCACCCACAAGGAACAAAACATGAGGCAGCGAAGATGGTTGGAGTTGATGAAAGACTATGATCTCGCTATCCATTATCATCCGGATAAGGCAAATAAGGTAGCAGATGCATTGAGTAGGAAGTCAAGTCATGCTAGGCAGACGCCTCTAGAGAGAGAGATAACCGAGTTTGGATAGGATGTGGTTGACTCGACTGCAAATATTCTGGCTAAATTGATGATCACTCCTACTTTGATTGATAGGATTAAAGAGGCGCAAAAGAATGATTCTAAGTTAATGACCATTGTTAAGCAGTTTGAAGAACGACCGGTAAAGGACTTTCAGTTGCATAATGATGGCAGTCTTTGGTTCAAAGAGAGATTGTGTGTGCCAAACATTGATGGAGTTAAAAGAGAGATCATGGCGGAAGCTCACAACTCGCGATTATCCATACATCTGGGAGCAACAAAAATGTACCAGGACCTTAAAAGAAATTATTGGTGGAACGGTATGAAGCAACACATTGCGAAGTTTGTGGAGAGATGTCATATTTGTCAACAAATTAAAGCCAAACATCAGAGGCCGGCAGGACTATTACAGCCATTAGAGATTCCGGAGTGGAAATGAGAGCATATTACGATGGACTTCGTTACCGGACTGCCTAAGACTCGCAATGGTAATGATGCGATCTGGGTAATCGTGGATCATCGCACTAAATCGGCACATTTCTTATCCATGTCAATCCAGACATCCATAGAAAAGCTGGTCAGCATGTATATGAATAAGATAGTCAGCCTGCATGGAACACCTGTCAGCATTGTGTGCGATAGAGATCCACGTTTTACATCGCGATTCTGGAGAGCTTATTAGAATGCCATGGGTACCGAAATTCGGATGAGTACAGCACTTCACCCACAGACCGATGGACAGTCTGAACGTACCATACAGACATTGGAAGATATGCTACGCGCTTGCACTTTGGATTTCAAGGTTAGCTGGGACAAATTAGTGAAGTTAATTGAGTTCTCTTACAATAACAGCTATCACAGTTCAATTGGTATGGCACCTTTTGAAGCATTGTATGGAAGGAAGTGTCGATCTCCATTATATTGGGATGAAGTTGGCGAGAGAACTATTATGGGTCCGGAACTGGTGGAGCAGACTCTGGAAAAGATCAAGGTGATACGTGATAGATTGAAAGCTGCTCAAGATCGTAGCAAAAGCTGGGCTGATACAAAGAGACGACCGATTGAGTTTGAAGTAGGCGAGAAAGTATATTTGCGAGTTTCACTGACCAAAGGCGTGAGTAGATTTGGGATTAAAGGGAAACTGAGCCCTAGATTTATTGGCCCATATGAAATACTAGAAAAAGTTGGAGCTGTTGCATACCGGTTGGCCTTACCTCCTACCTTATCCCAGGTACATAATGTGTTTCACGTATCTCAGTTACGGCAATATGTACACGATCCGGATCATATACTGGAGCAGCAACCTGTAACTATTAAAGACGATGTTACGTATGAAGAAGTTCCCATACGGATAGTGGACCGTAAGGAGCAAGTGTTGAGGAGACGGACAATTCCATTTGTGAAAGTATAGTGGAGTAAACATACTGAGCGGGAAGCGACTTGGGAACCGGAGCAACAAATGCAGAAGCAATATCCCCAACTGTTCGTATGAGGTACGTAAGTTTCGGGGACGAAACTTTTTATAAGGGGGGAGAATGTTACAACCCGGAAATTCGTTATGTCGTAATGACTTCCAATACCGTGAATATGATTTCATAGGTGTACGATTCATAAAACTAGATTTGTATACCAAATACGTTAGCAAAAATATCACAAACGTTTGAGTCTATACAATAAGAACCCAACTAAATTAGTTAGTAACAACTTCTACTGTTAGGATAAATTAAATCAAAAAGAAATACATGACACAACAATTTTATACCACATTAAATAAAAGAAAAACGATATATATACATACAAAGTAAAAGAAAAGGAAAAATAAAAAGAAAAGTGAAGACAACTTGTCTTACACTTAGATTAAAATAATAGCATGCTCAAGAATCTCATCCTAACCCATCCCTCCACCCCATGCTTGTCAAAAGCTTGTCTCCCACCCCATTTCCCCCCACTCTTTGACCGGCCCCTTAGGAAAAAAAGTAGGAAAATAATTCTCCTTTAAACCTTCACATAATTACACTTTCAACCAACCAATTTCATACTATCTCCAAGGAAAAAACTCAAGAGCACTCCAACACCCCTTCTCCTTCCTCTTGGCCGAAATTCTCCCCTTCAACAAAGAGAAGATTTTCTTCTCCTTTCTTCATACCAACATCACTCAAATCAAGTACCATAAACACTCCATCAACTAAGAAAGATTCAAGAAGGTGGTAACATCTAGAATCAAAGGAAATCAAGGTAAGAACATTATAAAGTTTAAGTTTGATTCTTCCATATAATTAGTTTCATAAGTTGCTCACTAACCCTCCTTTTTAACCCCAAGAACCGTGTATACTAGGAAGGAAGGAAGAAGAACTCTGTTCCAAACCAAGTGAAGGAACCATCATCTAAGTGTAAGAAAAGTGAACCAAGGCAAGTATTCTTCCTAGATCCTACATGGATTTACAAATACTAAGTATTTATGTTCATATCAAAGTTGGATCATCATGTTGTATGTTCAATATTTCTTCTCAAGCAAGTATAGATCTAAGTTTAGAAGAAATATACAATGATGTATATTTGATATTTTCAAACATGGATATGTTAAAGTATGCATAGTATGAAATATATATGTTGACATATATATGTATAAGTGTATAGATCTATATATATACATCCACGGATCTACACATATATGTTTATATATATATGTATAAACGTATAGAGGTATACATATATATATATACGGTTTTGTATCAATACATATGTGTATATACGGTTTTGAATGTATTAATGTGTATATATATATACGGTTGTAGATGCATATATATACACATAGATTTTATATATAAGTATGTGTAGATGTATAGATAAATATATATATGGTTATATATATATATATATGTTTATAGATGTTTAGATTGCATATATGTATATACGGTTGGGAGTATGTATAATTGTATATACATATGACTATTGTATAATATATCATAAAATGATTTTATACATATATAAACATATATTTATTTTGGATAGTTTGTATATATATATAATATATATTTCGGCCATAAGGCCATTTTAAAGTTAAAATATGTTGTTACATATTTTATGTATACATATATGTATAATATATATGATAAGATATGAAAATGAATAAGTTTTGGATATTACATAATATATCACAAAATGACTTATATATGTATATATTATGTACATATATGTTCGGCCTTTAGGCCTTAGTGACAAAGATGATTTCATCATATTTTTATAAGTATATATGTATATATGATGAATATGTTAAGATATGAAAATGAATAAGTTTTGGATATTACATAATATATCACAAAATGACTTATATATGTATATATTATGTACATATATGTTCGGCCTTTAGGCCTTAGTGACAAAGATAAATTCATCATATTTTTATAAGTATATATGTATATATGATGAACATGTTAAGTTATAAAAGTAGGCTAAGTATGTAATTTATGTATTATGTTATGAAAAGTAGGAAACATAAATAGTTCATATTTATGTGTGCGTAAGTATAAGATTACTAACTTTTATAGTGTATGTATATGATATGTTACATGTTATGTATACTAATATAATAGGTTATGATAAGATGTAAGTTATGAAATCGAAGACGAAATGTTAAGGTAATTAGAAATTTCATGATGTAGGCATTTAAATTATGAATTATGATATGCATGTATGGAATAGATGCTACCAAATTATTGTGTGTTGATAATAGAAAAAGGGGGCTGTTTTAGTATGATGGCCGAATGGTACTTATTTGTAGGTGAAAATGGTATTTTGTTTAAGTTGTGATATGTAGAAGGAAATTAAGTGAGTGATGTTACTAGTGGTGGTATGACAAGATAACCATATTTGACCGAGTCTCACGTTGCATGAAAACAAGATTTGCAAAGTTATGTTGTCACATCTCATGTTTTTAAAAGTTCATATGCATAGGAATAATAAACACGAGACGAATGATTCCGATGAGACACGATATATTATGTCATGTTCATGATCATGATTATGTTATGTTATGTTGAAGTGCTGTCCTGACATCGGGACCGGAGTGGTAGATGTCAGGGGCCCATGTTTACGTTATGGCTGAGTGTAACACCGGGTCTGGGACAGGGATCTCAGTCATAATGCGTCACCGTTAGCACATGTGCATATGATTCATGATGTTATGTCGCACATGTACTATACGGGGAATCATTCAGTATGTCGTGCGTTATTATTCTTATGAAAAGTGCTATAGCCAATGATGTAAATGTTATGTCTTCATGTTATGAAAAAGTCATGTTATGCAAGTTATGAATATGTCATGTTATGCAAGTTATGAAAATCATGTCATGATTATGAAAAGTCATGTTTACGAAAAGTCATTTTATGAAAAGTCATGTTTTATGCATCACGTCATGACCATGTCACCTTAGGGTTATGATTAAGAATTCCTTAAGTGTATGATAGCACTACAGTGGACAATGTAGTGTTAAGCATGAGAATGTAGTACATGTAAGATATGCAAAGAGGGTATAAGTTATGGATTAGAAGTTAAGTATGGATATAGTATGATGCTTGGATTAAGCAGAATGAGATGCTGTTATGCTATGTATGCTTTGAAATCTTCCTAATTTATCTGCTTTCAGTTTACAGCAGTTTACAGATATGGTATGATACTTTACTTGTTAGAAAGGAGACGTGCTTATTATATTCAAAATTTATGTTTATTATGATTTGTCACCCCGTCTCCCCATGTATGATCCACATGTCGTATCTGGTAAGACTACTTGCTGAGTGATAAAAAGTCGGTGGCTATCGCGCATACTTGCCTCTTAACATTTCAAAGAACAGGGACCCTGATGCCGTGTTCATTGAGGAGGAACCCCAGATAGAGTATCCGTGAGCATAGATGTAGGCTGAAGATATGTACCTGTTGTGTGAGCTTTATTTCATTATGATGTAATAAGACTATCGTGAGAGGCTGTATTGGTGATTTGTGTGGATTTGAATGGTTTGTATTTGTAGCGCCCCGCACCCGGCCTCGTCCAGATACGGTGCACCCACCGTACTTCACTAAGGAGAGTACAAGGCGTCATACATAACATGTGAACATCCATAACATAAGTCGTGGATTCCCATGCTATCATTCAACATGGTAGTAAAATTTAGGCAGAACTAAAACTTTTCAAATCAAACATGCATCACTAATTTACTGAGCTTCCAAAAGTAGTAGCACCCCAAATCATAACATAACTGACAATCCAGAGAGTTTAAACATAGTCATATTACAAATCGTCTTGGTAGCACAAAAGTCCTTAGCTTAACTCTCTTCATACTCCTCGCCTACGGATAAGGAACTCTTGGCTCGTCCTCGATCCATTCTAACTTGGCATTCTCCGGCTCGGGGGAAAAATAAAGTGTGAGTGATAAAAATCACCCAGCAAGAATACAATGAACTACCATGAAATACGTAAAGAATCATAACATGAATGTATTACCCCAAAAACCTCAAATAATCATAATTTATACCTGCTCTTGGATCATGTACTTACTTGACATTCGGGTTAGGCATGTTTTAGGGAATGCTATACCATACCTGATCTTGGATTCTGAACTTACTTGTCATTCGTCTTAAGCATGTTATTAGGAAATGCTTTAACAATAACTTATAACCATTAATTGTTACATGCAACATATGTTCATGATCGTGAATTATGCAAGATGCAATGCATGATGTCATGTCATGTCATGTCAAAACATCATTTTGGTCCCATAAAGTAACATGTCGTAAAACAGAGTGTCAGATCAATTAACCCCGGATCTGAGCGGGTCCAGAACAGATATCAGACCAATTAACCCCGGGCCTGAACGGGTCCAGAACATATATCAGATCAATTAACCCCGGATCTGAGCAGGTCCAGAACAGATATCAGATCAGTTAACCCCGGATCTGAGCGGGTCCAGAACAGATATCAGATCAATTAACCCCGGATCTAAGCGGGTCCAGAACAGATATCATATCAATTAACCCCGGATCTGAGCGGGTCCAGAACATATCATATCATCAGACCAATTAACCGCGGGTCTGGAGTCGGGTTAGTCGCATGCTTGGCCGGCAAAGGAATCATGAAGCTTTCTTTAAAAACATGGGACCGTAAAACTTTTTCATGCATAACGAAAAGATAGTCGCTCGTAAAACTTGCTTGCATCATAAAATCCATGAAAATCAATTTCGTGATCATGCATGATACATGCCGTGATATAAAATGCAAGCCATGACATGAATAATTGTATGCATTCCTTATAACATATCAACATACATGAATTTGGAAGCTAAGTATTTCCAAGACTTTTGCTTCGCATTCATAGGGCGGTTGAGCTAACCAATTAGGTCTATTTCCATAATTCTTTTGTCGCAAATACGTTTGGTGGAATCTTAGATACGTGTCATAAAATTTCAGATTATTTCAATAATCGTAAAGGGACTTATTTACTTACTTTCCGAACTGGGTTAGGTGCTGAATCTGAACTGACAGATTTTACTAAAAATTCAATTGCGGTGAATCCGTAATTTGTTTTCCAGAAATTCCAACTTTCCCAAGTCATAAATATATGGAACTAGTATCCTACCGAAATTTAGCCCATTTGCATGTCTCTAAGTCCCTTTTCTGAGGCTAGAAAGTCGTTACCAATTTCAGGTTGGCTCCAGTCATCTTCGTTGAGCAGTTTCACCAAATAATTCATTAAAAATAATCCATAACTTGATTTACCAAGATTCCAGTTGGCGTGTCTACCACACTCATAGGATTATTAGCATACCAAAAATCAGCTTTATTGGTCATCTACAAGGTCCCTGTTTAAGTCAGTGGAAAGAGGTCACCATTCTGCTCAGTTCCCGTTTTTCAGGTCTGACCAGTCTTACTAAATATTTTATTAAAAATTAACCATAGCTCATTTTACCAAGATTCCAGCTAGCGTCTCCCCTACACTCACAGGGCTAGGTTTGTGCCAAAAATCAGATCTATTGAAGGTTCACAATGTCCTATTTTAATACATTGAAGTCAATGGTCAATTCTGCCCAGCTCCAGAATTTGTTACTGGAGTAGTTTTACCGCGTAATTTCTTCAAAATAATCCTTAGCTTATTTTGACGAAATTTTACCTCTCACTTGTGCTACATTCATAAGGCTAACTTTGTACCAAAATTTAGCTTCATTGAAGGTCTGTAAGGTCAGTTATTAAATCATCTAAAACGTCACTCTATTCTGCCCAGTTCCAGAATTCCCAGCCTGAGCAGTTTCACCAAAACATTTATTAAAAATAATCCATAGCCTATTTTACCACAATTCCAACTCTCACATTTGCTAAACACATAGGACTAACATCATACCAAAAATCAATTTGATAGCATGTTAGTAAGGTTCAGTTTAAGGTCACACATCTCACTGTCCAATTTTGTCCAGCTCCAGTGGTTTGACATTTTACCCTCCTTTCATGTCAAGTGACCACTAATTATCTTGTGCTTATGAAATAACTTATTAGTCATCACATACCCCCTTTTTCCTATGAATGTCAAGATTCCATCCCTCATTTTGAGTCCTCTTTGCACCATGTCAAAACAGTGGGTAGTTTGTTCACAACCACTAGCATGCTTGTTCCCAAAAGATGTTCTTTCTTGGATTCAATTCACCTTCATCTTCATCCTTTAAGCCGAAATTTAGGTGATACCAAGAACATATTTTCACAACACTTATTTAAGAATGCAACACATTCAAGTACCATGTTAGTCCAATCTTACCCAAACAACCTCATAAAATTCACATTTAACACATGCATGCTTTCTTAGGTCTTCACAAGTTTCATGCAAGAGTTAATCTAGCCTAGACTTACTTAGATGGACCTTAATTCATCTTAAGACAGCCGCATTTCACTTTGCATGCAAGAAAAGATTGCATCTTTGAAAGAATTAGTCACATGCAAGATAATGTTCTTAAGAAATCACTAAGGTACAAACTTGAACTTAGTGTTTTCTTCTAAAGTTCACATCTTAGGAACATCTAGCCATTCAAGTCACTAATTCTTCAAATAAATCATGAGAGTCTAGTGTATACTTGCCTCTTCAAGCTAAAGTTCTTGTCTTAGCTTGGTTATGAAGTGAGTTGAGTTGAAATCCTCCTCCTTTTCCACCCTTGACTACACGGTTTTGATGGAGAGGAAAAAGGAGAGTTAGTCTTCATTCAATAGTGAAATAGAGTTCCAATTGAGGCTAGAACATCTTACCAAAGTAGGCTTGGAGTGGAGCTTCAAGTGTAGCAAGATAGCACCACCTAAGAGAGTTGAAATCTTCCACCTACTTGGACAAGGATGCCACGGTTTTGGGGGTGGAGGGGTGGTTCAAGTGAGCTTCATTCTTCACTAAATAAGAATTCACTTAAGGAATTTGGAATCAAGACTTACCTAGAGACCTTCTTGAGTCTTGAATATGAGCTTGATTGAGAACTCCTACCTTCAAGGAGGGTTGTGGCCGAAAGTTGGAGTGTGGAGGGAGGGAAAATTTCTTGAGTGTTGGCTTGCTTGAGAGGGGATTCAAGGTGAGCTTGAAGTGAGCTTCTAGGAACACTTAAAATAGAATATGTTGGGGGAAAAATGGGGAGGGGACCGACGGTTGGGGAGTCAAATGGAGGGACAAGGCTTTTGTGAAAAGTTGAGAAAAGGGTGTTGGGTTTGTAATTGTGTAAGGCATGTTTGCATGCTTTCATTTTTTTATCATTTCCTTCTTGCATGCATGTCTTTTTTTCTTTTATTTTACTTAGTTTATTCTTTGCATGTTTGTTGATTTTGGTATTTTATATTATTTGGTTTATTTAGATTAATTTGTGGAGGGTTCTAGATCTCTTGGGAGGGTCTTGACCGAAAATAGGGGGCCTTTGGGGGTGTTTTGGTCATTTCATAATTAACATGTCCCAGATTTATATAATTTTTGCTACTATCTATTTTATCTAATATGATTTTTAATCTTGCTTTGTGAGCATCAATTACGTTTGTATTCTTACAAGAACAAGTTTACTTCAAGGGTGATCAATGGCCTTTGGCCGAATTCACAAGGTGTGTCACACACCTTGTGACATTCGCTTGTATAACTATTTAGTGTCTGTCCTAAATGAAC
The DNA here is from genome assembly GCA_036186865.1 of Eustoma russellianum. NCBI lineage: Eukaryota > Viridiplantae > Streptophyta > Magnoliopsida > Gentianales > Gentianaceae > Eustoma > Eustoma russellianum. The sequence continues at coordinate 14,650,654 of AP025049.1, forward strand.
TTAAAGAATTTAAATAAAGAAGCGCTAATTTGACTCAAGTAACATGCACGTGAAGGAATCATCGCTTTTATTTCGTCACTTGTTCATAGTTTCAAGTACATGGTCGTTGGGGTACAACATCCTCCCCCCTTATTATAAGTTTCGTCCTCGAAACTTCCAAACTAGTCAAAAAGATGCGGATACCTACTCCTCATATCTTCCTCAGTTTCCCATGTTGCTTCTGCCTCCGAATGATGCCTCCATTGTACCTTTACCATGAGTATGGATCTCTTTCTTAAGGCCTTCTCCTTTCGATCAACGATCTTTATAGGCTCTTCCTCATAAGATACATCCCCATCAACTTTCAACTGTTGATCTTCAAGGATGTGGCTGGGGTCATATACATATCGGCGAAGTTGGGAAACATGGAATACATCATGTAACTGGGAGAGAGATGGTGGCAACGCCAATCGGTACGCAACTTCGCCCACTCTCTCAAGTATCTCATAAGGTCCAACGAATCTTGGGTTTAGCTTTCCTTTGATGCCAAATCTTTTAACACCCTTAGTCGGAAAAACCTTTAGAAAAACTTTCTCTCCTTCTTGGAACTCCAAAGGTCTCCTTCTTTCGTCTGCTCATATCATCGTTCTATCTTATGCCTCTCTTAGCCTTTGCTGGACAAGCTTCACCTTTTCTCGTGTTTGCTCAACAATGTCGGGTCCCGCATAGATCTTATCTCCAATCTCATCCCAATAGAGTGGGGATCGACATTTTCGTCCATACAACGCTTCATATGGTGCCATCCCGATAGACCTGTGGAAGCTATTATTATAAGAGAACTCAATGAGCTTAAGGCTTCTATCCCAGCTTCCTCCAAAATCAAGGATGCAAGCGCGGAGCATATCCTCAAGGGTTTGGATTGTTCTTTTCGATTGTCCATCTGTTTGAGGATGAAATGCGGAACTCATTTTAATCTCTGTGCCCATTGCCTTTTGAAAGGCTGTCTAAAACCTCGAAGTGAAACGGGGATCGCGGTCGCAAACGATACTTATGGGAACCCCATGCAAGCAAACAATATGGTCAATGTACATAGAGGCTAACTTCTCCATAGATGCCTTAATCGTCATAGCCAAAAAGTGTGCGGACTTAGTCAACCGATCCACAATGACCCATGTAGCATCATTTCCATACTTAGTCTTGGGTAAGTCGGTTACAAAGTCCATGGTGATGTGATCCCATTTCCATTCCGGCACCTCTAAGGGTTGCAATAATCCAGCGGGTCTTTGGTGCTCGGCTTTTACTCTTTGACAAATTAGACATCGCTCGACGAATTCCGCTATTTGATTCTTCATACCAGGCCACCAAAATTTTTGCTTGAGATCTTGGTACATCTTATTTGCTCCAGGGTGTATAGACAATCGAGAATTATGAGCTTCCATTAGAACTTCATCCTTAAGTTCTTTGCTTTCGGGGACACACAATCGTCTTCGATACCACAAACTGCCATCGCTGCGAACTTCAAAGTCGTCTCGTGGCTTGTCTTTCATCCTTTCTTTGATTTTCCTCAAAGCTTCATCATTCCCTTGAGCCTCTTTGATCTTATCAATCAATGAAGGAACAAGAACTAGCTTGGCGAGAACCTCATCGACTGAGTCCACTTCCTCTAAACCGAACTCTTTCATGTCTAGCTGGAGAGGTGGTTGCCGTGGGTGACTTGCTTTCCGACTTAATGTATCAGCAACTTTGTTAGCTTTTCCCGGATGATACTGAATGGAAAGGTCGTAATCCTTTATTAACTCCAGCCATCTGCGCTGCCGCATATTAAGCTCTTTCTGGGTAAAGAGGTACTTTAGGCTCTTGTGATCCATATAAATTTCACACCGTTCGCCATACAAGTAATGCCTCCATATCTTTAATGCAAAAACCACTGCAGCGAGTTCAAGATCGTGGACAGGATAGTTTTGCTCAAATGGCTTCAACTGTCGGGATGCATAAGCTATCACTTTGTCATTCTGCATAAGAACACATCCGAGACCATTCGTCGAAGCATCACTATATACTACATACTTCTCACCAGGAGTGGGTTGAGCTAGGATAGGTGCGGACGTCAACTTTGCTTTTAGCTCTGAGAAACTCCTTTCACAGTCGGCACTCCACTCAAACTTGGTTTTCTTTTGGGTCAATCTGGTGAGAGGAACAGCTATCCTCGAGAATCCTTCAACAAACTTTCTGTAATATCCGGCCAGTCCGAGAAAACTTCTTACTTCAGTAACATTTGTTGGCCGGGGCCATTCTGTGATAGCGTCAATCTTCTTGGGATCTACTGAAATCCCATCTTCTGAAATCACATGACCAAGGAAGGATACACTTCGCAGCCAAAACTCGCATTTACTGAACTTGGCATATAACTGTCTTGCTCTTAGAATGTTTAGGACTGTCCTCAAATGGTCAGCGTGGGTCTCTTCGTCGGGTGAATATATCAAGATATCATCTATGAAGACCACCACGAATTTATCCAACAATTCTTGGAAGATTCGATTCATGAGATCCATAAAAGCGGCAGGGGCATTGGTTAAACCAAAAGGCATGACTAGGAACTCATAGTGTCCATATCGGGTCCTGAAAGCAGTCTTAGGGACATCTTCCGCCTTTATCTTTAACTGGAAGTACCCAGATTGTAGGTCTATCTTACTAAAATTCGAGATCCCTGCATTAAGATACTTTAGATAGGGTTTTGGAAAAGATTTAAATCTTATTCAAGTTAAACTTATGATTTACTTACCCTGAGCTGGTCGAATAAGTCGTCAATCCGGGGCAACGGGTACTTGTTCTTTATGGTAATTTTGTTGAGCTCCCGGTAATCGATGCATAGGCGCATACTTCCATCTTTCTTTTTCACGAATAGCACCGGAGCACCCCATGGTGAAACACTGGAGCGAATAAGTTTCTTCTCTAACAGTTCGTGTAACTGTTCTTTTAATTCCTTTAGTTCCGCAGGTGCCATGCGATAAGGGGCTTTCGATATGGGTTCCGCTCCTGGTACAAGGTTGATTTCGAAAGCGATCTCCCGATCAGGAGGTAGTCCAGGCAAATCATCGGGAAATACATCAGGGTACTCTTTAACAATTGGAACTTGTGCAAGGGTAGGGCCTTCTTGCTCAGCACCTAGAACATAAACCAAGAATCCTTCATGACCCTTCCTTAATGCTTGGCTGGCATGAGTTGCGTTAACAAAGACTTTCTTAGATGGTTTCTTTAATTTGGTTCCTCCTTGGAACGACATCTCTTCCTGAGCTGGGTCCTTAATGATGACCTGCCTGCTTCGGCAGTCAATGTGAGCATGATTCTTAGAGAGCCAATCCATTCCAAGTATGATATCAAAATCACTCATAGGTATGGGAATCAAATTGGCCTCAAACGTTTGGTCATTAACCTCGAGCGCACAATTTCTGAATATGTAAGGGGAAACAAGCACCTGATCGCCAGCTGCTTGTACTCTATAAGGTGAATTTAATCGGACTGGATCATGATCGATATTCTTAGCAAACTTCCGGGAGATAAATGAGTGGCTAGCGCCACTGTCGAACAACACATTTGCAGGTATGCTACACACTAATATAGTTCCTGAACCATGCATATTTTACTAAGCAATGTGATAGACATGCATAAGTGAAATGTATTGAAGGCATAAAACTTTAAATCTTACCAGTCACTACATCAGCAGTCTCCTCGACATCCGCATCCGTCATAGCGTGCACTCTTGCATTTGTACGGGGCCGCTGGTTCTTTTGTTGTTGCTGCGGCTGCGCTCCTTTTTCTGGACAATCTTTAATCATGTGGCCATCTTTGCCGCATCCAAAGCATTTTCCTGTTTTCCACCTGCACTCACCCACATGCCTCTTCTGGCAGTGAGAGCAAACCGATATTGCTGGCTGTTGAGAGAAAGTCTGATTCTTTTGCTGATTATTTTGGTTTTGCTTGCGGTGTTGATTCTGTCCTTGACGAACTGATCCTCTGAAATTCTTCTTTGCCACTTTCTTATATTTCTCATTACCGGTCCCTTGTCTTTCTCGTTTCTGGCCCACGTCATCTCTTCGGACAATATCCCTCTCTATGCGGTAACATGCATCTAGAAGCGCTCCAAAATTGGTAGGATTTGCATTTACCAACCACGTCCTAATCCTCGGATTTAAGCCTCTTTCAAACTTTAGCATTTTCGTCTCTTCGTCATTCATCGTAACGGGCTGGAACCTCCCAAGTGCAATGAACTTGTTGGCGTACTCCGCCACCGTCATGCCCGGCTCTTGTTTCAAAGATTCAAATTCATGTCTCTTTTGTAATTTGACAGATGGGGGAATATAGAACTTATGGAATTCTTGTAGAAATCTCTCCCAAGCAATCGGTCTAGGCAAAGGCTGCAGATTTGTCTTCCACCAATGATTGGCCTCGCTGATCAGGAAAGGTCGGATGGCATGGGCTTTCATCTCTCCGGGGCTTGAATTAGCTCAAAACAGTTTTCAACCTCATCTAGCCATTTTTCTGCGATATCGGGGTCTGGCCTTCCTTCAAACGTGGGTATGTTAGCCCTCTTGAGCTTCTCAAAATAGTATTGGGCGTCCCTTACTGGCTGATGTGGAGCATTCTGATGAATTAAGCCTTGCCCTATCTGAGTAACAACTTGGAAAAAAGCCTGAAAAGCATTCATGTCTGGAATGACCGGAGGAACAGGTGCCTGTGGAGCTGGTGGTGGCGGCGGGACCTCTGCTGGTGGCGGTGGAATGGGCTCCTGAGCAGCTAGTTGTGCTCTCGGAGGTCTGCCACGGGGTCTCACCATCTGCACTTATGGGTTTAACATCTATTTAGAATATCGAAATTAAAATCAATCGAATTTGACTAAGGACCAAAATCGAAAACTCTTAAGTAAGGAAGATAAAAAGGGCACATCTAACGTCATCACTCATCTAAGATCATGACTTAGGTCTAAGATCAAACTTAGATTGCTAAGATCATAACTTAGTCCTACGTTCTGCCCGAAATCTAGAGCCTGGGCTCTGATACCACCTGTAGCGCCCCGCACCCGGCCTCGTCCAGATACGGTGCACCCGCCGTACTTCACTGAGGAGAGTACAAGGTGTCATGCATAACATGTGAACATCCATAACATAAGTCGTGGATTCCCATGCTATCATTCAACATGGTAGTAAAATTTAGGCAGAATTAAAACTTTTCAAATCAAACATGCATCACTAATTTACTGAGTTCCCAAAGTAGTAGCACCCCAAATCATAACATAACCGACAATCCAGAGAGTTTAAACATAGTCATATTACAAATCGTCTTGGCAGCACAAAAGTCCTTAGCTTAACTCTCTTCATACTCCTCGCCTACGGATAAGGTACTCTTGGCTCGTCCTCGATCCATTCTATCTTGGCATTCTCCGGCTCTGGGGAAAAATAAAATGTGAGTGATAAAAATCACCCAGCAAGAATACAATAAACTAGCATGAAATACGTAAAGAATCATAACATGAATGTATTACCCCAAAAACCTCAAATAATCATAATTTATACCTGCTCTTGGATCATGTACTTACTTGATGTTCGGGTTAGGCATGTTTTAGGGAATGCTATACCATACCTGATCTTGGATCCTGAACTTACTTGTCATTCGTCTTAAGCATGTTATTAGGAAATGCTTTAACAATAACTTATAACCATTAATTGTTACATGCAACATATGTTCATAATCGTGAATTATGCAAGATGCAATGCATGATGTCATGTCATGTCATGTCAAAACATCATTTTGGTCCCATAAAGTAACATGTCGTAAAACAGAGTGTCAGATCAATTAACCCCGGATCTGAGCGGGTCCAGAACAGATATCAGACCAATTAACCCCGGGCCTGAACGGGTCCAGAACAGATATCAGATCAATTAACCCCGGATCTGAGCGGGTCCAGAACAGATATCAGATCAATTAACCCCGGATCTGAGCGGGTCCAGAACAGATATCAGATCAATTAACCCCGGATCTGAGCGGGTCCAGAACAGATATCAGATCAATTAACCCTGATCTGAGCGGGTCCAGAACATATCATATCATCAGACCAATTAACCCCGGGTCTGGAGTCGGGTTAGTCGCATGCTTGGCCGGCAAAGGAATCATGAAGCTTTCTTTAAAAACATGGGACCGTAAAACTTTTTCATGCATAACAAAAAGATAGTCGCTCGTAAAACTTGCTTGCATCATAAAATCCATGAAAATCAGTTTCGTGATCATGCATGATACATGCCGTGATATAAAATGCAAGCCATGACATGAATAATTGTATGCATTCCTTATAACATATCAACATACATGAATTTGGAAGCTAAGTATTTCCAAGACTTTTGTTTCACATTCATAGGGCGGTTGAGCTAACCAATTAGGTCTATTTCCATAATTCTTTTGTCCCAAATATATTTGGTGGAATCTTAGATACGTGTCATAAAATTTCAGATTATTTCAATAATCGTAAAGGGACTTATTTACTTACTTTCCGAACTGGGTTAGGTGCTGAATCTGAACTGACAGATTTTACTAAAAATTCAATTGCGGTGAATCCGTAATTCGTTTTCCAGAAATTCTAACTTTCCCAAGTCATCAATATATGGAACTAGTATCCTACCGAAATTTAGCCCATTTGCATGTCTCTAAGTCCCTTTTCTGAGGCTAGAAATTCGTTACCAATTTCAGGTTGGGTCCAGTAATCTTTGTTGAGCAGTTTCACCAAATAATTCATTAAAAATAATCCATATCTTATTTTACCAAGATTCCAGTTGGCGTGTCTACTACACTCATAGGATTATTACCATGCCAAAAATCAGCTTTATTGGTCATCTATAAGGTCCTTTTTAAGTCAGTGGAAAGAGGTCACCATTCTGCTCAGTTTCCGTTTTTCAGGTCTGACCAGTCTTACTAAATATTTTATTAAAAATTAACCATAGCTCATTTTACCAAGATTCCAGCTAGAGTCTCCCCTACACTCATAGGGCTAGGTTTGTGCCAAAAATCAGATCTATTGAAGGTTCACAAGGTCCACTTTTAATACATTGAAATCAATGGTCAATTCTGCCCAGCTCCAGAATTATTTACTGGAGTAGTTTTACCGCGTAATTTCTTAAAAATAATCCTTAGCTTATTTTGACAAAATTCTACCTCTCACTTGTGCTATATTCATAAGGCTAACTTTTTACCAAAATTTAGCTTCATTGAAGGTCTGTAAGGTCAGTTATTAAATCATCTAAAACGTCACTCTATTCTGTCCAGTTCCAGAATTCCCAGCCTGAGTAGTTTCACCAAAACATTTATTAAAAATAATCCATAACCTATTTTACCACAATTCCAACTCTCACATTTGCTAAACACATAGGACTAACATCATACCAAAAACCAATTTGATAGCACGTTAGTAAGGTTCAGTTTAAGGTCACACATCTCACTGTCCAATTTTGTCCAGCTCCAGTGGTTTGACATTTTACCCTCCTTTCATGTCAAGTGACCACTAATTATCTTGTGCTTATGAAATAACTTATTAGTCATCACATACCCCCTTTTTCCTATGAATGTCAAGATTCTATCCCTCATTTTGAGTCCTCTTTGCACCATGTCAAAACAGTGGGTAGTTTGTTCACAACCACTAGCAAGCTTGTTCCCAAAAGATGTTCTTTCTTGGATTCAATTCACCTTCATCTTCATCCTTTAAGCCGAAATTTAGGTGATACCAAGAACATATTTTCACAACACTTATTTAAGCATGCAATACATTCAAGTACCATGTTAGTCCAATCTTACCCAAACAACCTCATAAAATTCACATTTAACACATGCATGCTTTCTTAGGTCTTCACAAGTTTCATCCAAGAGTTAATCTAGCTTAGACTTACTTAGATGGACCTTAATTCATCTTAAGACAGCCGCATTTCACTTTGCATGCAAGAAAAGATTGCATCTTTGAAAGAATTAGTCACATGCAAGATAATGTTCTTAAGAAATCACTAAGGTACAAACTTGAACTTAGTGTTTTCTTCTAAAGTTCACATCTTAGGAACATCTAGCCATTCAAGTCACTAATTCTTCAAATAAATCATGAGAGTCTAGTGTATACTTGCCTCTTCAAGCTAAAGTTCTTGCCTTAGCTTGGTTATGAAGTGAGTTGAGTTGAAATCCTCCTCCTTTTCCACCCTTGACTACACGGTTTTGATGGAGAGGAAAAAGGAGAGTTAGTCTTCATTCAATAGTGAAAATAGAGTTCCAATTGAGGCTAGAACATCTTACCAAAGTAGGCTTGGAGTGGAGCTTCAAGTGTAGCAAGATAGCACCACCTAAGAGAGTTGAAATCTTCCACCTACTTGGACAAGGATGCCACGGTTTTGGGGGTGGAGGGGTGGTTCAAGTGAGCTTCATTCTTCACTAAATAAGAATTCACTTAAGGAATTTGGAATCAAGACTTACCTAGAGACCTTCTTGAGTCTTGAATATGAGCTTGATTGAGAACTCCTACCTTCAAGGAGGGTTGTGGCCGAAAGTTGGAGTGTGGAGGGAGGGAAAATTTCTTGAGTGTTGGCTTGCTTGAGAGGGGATTCAAGGTGAGCTTGAAGTGAGCTTCTAGGAACACTTAAAATAGAATATGTTGGGGGAAAAATGGGGAGGGGACCAACGGTTGGGGAGTCAAATGGAGGGACAAGGCTTTTGTGAAAAGTTGAGAAAAGGGTGTTGGGTTTGTAATTGTGTAAGGCATGTTTGCATGCTTTCAATTTTTTATCATTTCTTTCTTGCATGTATGTCTTTTTTTCTTTTATTTTACTTAGTTTATTCTTTGCATGTTTGTTGATTTTGGTATTTTATATTATTTGGTTTATTTAGATTAATTTGTGGAGGGTTCTAGATCCCTTGGGAGGGTCTTGACCGAAAATAGGGGGCCTTTGGGGGTGTTTTGGTCATTTCATAATTAACATGTCCCAGATTTATATAATTTTTGCTACTATCTATTTTATCTAATATGATTTTTAATCTTGCTTTGTGAGCATCAATTACGTTTGTATTCTTACAAGAACAAGTTTACTTCAAGGGTGATCAATGGCCTTTGGCCGAATTCACAAGGTTTGTCACACACCTTGTGACATTCGCTTGTATAACTATTTAGTGTCTGTCCTAAATGAACTTAAAGAATTTAAATAAAGAAGCGCTAATTTGACTCAAGTAACATGCACGTGAAGGAATCATCGCTTTTATTTCGTCACTTGTTCATAGTTTCAAGTACATGGTCGTTGGGGTACAACATCCTCCCCCCTTATTATAAGTTTCGTCCTCGAAACTTCCAAACTAGTCAAAAAGATGCGGATACCTACTCCTCATATCTTCCTCAGTTTCCCATGTTGCTTCTGCCTCCGAATGATGCCTCCATTGTACCTTTACCATGAGTATGGATCTCTTTCTTAAGGCCTTCTCCTTTTGATCAACGATCTTTATAGGCTCTTCCTCATAAGATACATCCCCATCAACTTTCAACTGTTGATCTTCAAGGATGTGGCTGGGGTCATATACATATCGGCGAAGTTGGGAAACATGGAATACATCATGTAACTGGGAGAGAGATGGTGGCAACGCCAATCGGTACGCAACTTCGCCCACTCTCTCAAGTATCTCATAAGGTCCAACGAATCTTGGGCTTAGCTTTCCTTTGATGCCAAATCTTTTAACACCCTTAGTCGGAAAAACCTTTAGAAAAACTTTCTCTCCTTGAGATGATTTCGTAATACGAAAGGACATGAAATGATACGAGCAGGATGTAATAGAGGTTCAGGACTTTGTACTTAATATGTAAAGTGTGTGTGCATGTTTACACGTTGGATATGATGTTACATGAGCATTCTGCATCATGGCATGGGCACTTGCATTTGATTTGAGAATTGCTTTGCGAAAGAACATGTGTTTACAAGAAAAGTTTGAAGTTTTCGAAAGACAAGATGGCTGCTGGTTGATCGCAGGGTATAAAAGTCACGCCTGCGAAAGCAGGGTATAAAAGCGTGATATGTGAATCAACAGCAGGGTATAAAGTATTTTATGGGGCCGTGGACCTATCAGCACAGAAAATAAAGTTATTTTATGGGGCCGTGGACCTATCAGCACGGAAAATAAAGTTATTTTATGGGGCCGTGGACCTTTCAGCACGGATATATGATATATGTAATGGGGCCGTGGACCTTTCAGCACGGATATATGATATATGTAATGGGGTCGTGGACCTTTCAGCACGGGGTATAAAGTTATATATTATGGGGCCGTGGACCTTTCAGCACGGGGTATAAAGTTCTGTTTGCTGTGGACTGATCACCCACAGGGTATAAAGTTCTGCTACGCGAAGAATATGATAAGAAGTATTATGAAAAGTTTGTGAAATGACATGCATGACATGTTTATGAAAGAAGACTTATGCATGGGTGTTGTGTGTGGTTTTAAAGAAGTTCATGCATCATGTTACACGAAGCATAAGATTTGACATGTAAGAAATGTGACTAGCTTATGACTTGCTTATGTGATATGTTGTTTTAGTACATGTTGTTCTCGTATCCGTGTATCATTTATGTGTTTTATCTGTTTGAGGAATTCTTATGAAGATGCTATTTGCGAACCCGAGCATCTTATTTTGGGCAATGACTTATACACTGATGGCTCGTCATGTATGGTCCCGTAAGGTGTATAGACAGGTTACTTGCTGGCGATAATTTCGCTAAGAACAGATACTCTATTCCTTTTCAGGTGAGCCGGAATATGAGATGATATTTATCGAAGACGATGGCGAGTGGGCTCAATGGGATGACGGATATGGGAATAGATAGATGCTGGACTACTTTCTTTAAGTTTTGGAACTCAATGTTATTATGTTGTTCTGGAGCTTATGTTAGGTAGATGACCAAACACCTTTTATTTCCGCTGCATTTTCTGGTTGTATTATTGACGATGAAGGTTTAGATTTTATGACGTTTCTGCTGATTTAACTTACGTCATGAATGATGTACGCTTGATCTGCTTTGACGCTTTGTAGTTCTTATAGTAGGCTACGGCGGGTGCACTGGTTCCGATGACAATGTCGGGCCGGGGCGCTACAGATGGTATCAGAGCCTAGGCTTCAGATCTATCTCGGAAACTTAGGTTCATGATCTTATAGCAAATTAAGATGTGATTTTCCCTTAAGTTTGACCCTTAGGTATAAGTGATGATTTCCTAGAGTATAAGTATGATCTGGGTTGGGTGTGTGCGAGCGCGTATATTATTTAAATTTCTATAATATTTTAAATTTCAGACCCCAGTGATCTCTGGGACACAATTCTGCAATATGCCTCTCTGCAGTATTACATGCCCAAGATAGCAAGCTTAGACAAGATAAGGGCATCCGACAGGCCGAAATAGGGTCGGATGACAGTGTCGGAGTATGCTGACTGTTTCCATGCATTGGGTTAATTCGCTCCTACGATTATGTAAGATAATCGCTTAGAGATGATGAAGTTCGAGCGAGATTTGTTCTCAAGAATCCAGTCCACAATTGTAAGTGCTGGGAGGAGAACCAAAGAGGACGTGATGGACACGTGCTTTCACGTCGAGAGTGATTTCCACAGAGTGGCGGCAGGATATGGTCGATGCAGGATACTCTGACAAAGGTTAGAGATCAAAAGAGGAGAGTGGAGTTGGTGATAGGCCATAGGAGTTGCTGCATTGCAATAAGAGTCTTGATGGGAATGTGGGAAGTTGGCAAGAGTATGTTACCAGCACAGACCGGTGGGTTGTCTCATTAAGGATTTCCAGAGATGAGGAAGAATGCTCAGGAAGAGGCGACTCAGCAGCCGAGAATGAATACCGCGTCCATGTTATGACTGATGCGGATAACTAAGAAGCTATCGACGAGTATGAGGTGTAATTTTAGTGAATAAGATATTGGCCAATGTACTTTGCAATAGCGGAGTGAACCACTCTTTCATGGCAAACGGATGCGTTAAGCGCCTTTATGGTTCACCGGAATAGTTAGAAACTCAGTACCATGTCCAAGCACCCAAGAACAAATTATGATTTTACACAACACTTACTATCGATTGAAGCAAGTGTCAGGAAAGAATCATGAGATGGAAGATGTAATCTTTGAAGGGGTTTGGTGTTGCCGTTGAATCAAAGAAAGTTGAAGTTACCACCGATTGGTCTAGACCATGGATGTCATCGATGTGCGGAGTTTCTTGGATCTAGCTAGTAATTACATGAGGTTTGTCGAGGGAGTTTCGATAGTAGCGATGCATCTCAGTCGTCGTACTCAAAAGAAGTTCAAGCTTGAGTGGATGGTAGAATGTGAGAAAAGCTTCACGGAGTTTAATAAGAGATTAACCACATCCCCAGTATTGGCTCAACCTTCTGGTACTGATGGGTTTGTGATATGTAGTGATGTGTCAAAAAACAGTCTAGTTACGTAAACTGTAGCGTAAGTTATGACTTTCCATCCAAATTGAGTTTAGTTGATACTTCACTTGTAAACTGTGTTTTGATGCAATACGAGCGAGTTATCGCGTATGCCTTAGGATAGCTAAACATGAGACAGCTAAGAGGGTTGGAACTACAAAAGGACTACGGCTTAACCATTAATTACCATCCAGGAAAAGCTAATAAAGTGGCCAGTGTAGTAGACGGAAAAGCTAACCATGTGCGACAGTCACCACTTGAGAGAGAGAGAGAAGAATTTAACTTGGTTTCTGTTGACTCTATAGTAATGTTTTCGCATCATTGACCGTCACCCCGAGCTTGATGGATTGGTTGAAAGAAGCTCAGAAGAAGAATAAGATTGTGGGTGATATTACTAGGAAACTGAGGTATAGTCAAGTTGATGGATTTTAGACCAAGGTGGACGGGAACTTATGTTAGAGGAAAAATGTGTGTACATGATTTAGATGAGCTAAGGAAAGAAATATTGCAAGGGGCTCACAACTCAAGGTTATCGATATATTCTAGTAGCACCAGAATGTACAAGGATCGCTAACAATATTATTGGTGGTGTAAGATGAAGAGACATATTGCGGAGTTCATTGGCAGGTGTCTGGTATGTCAGTAAGTTGAGACTGAACACCAACAACCTAGTGGATTAGTGATACCGTTGGAGCTTCCAGGGTAGAGATAGGAACTTATGACTATGGACTTTGTGGATGATTACCGAAAACAAGAAGTGGATATAACATGATTTTGGTGATTGTGGATCGATCGACCAACCTGCACATTACCGGTCTCGAAGGAAGTATCTCTCGGAAGTTGGTAAATTTAGATATGGACAACATTGTCAGCCTACATGGTGTTCCAATAAGTATAGTGTCTGACCGAGACCAACGGTTCACTTCCAAGCTCTGGATAGTATTCTAGAGGGCCCTGGGTAAGGAGTTAAGGATGAGTACATCCTATCACCCTCAGACATAGACAGTCTGAACGGACTACGTATACCCTAAAAGACATGTTAAAAACTGGTGTCCTGGATTTCAAAAGGAGTTGGGGATGTAATGGTGAAGTTAATGGAGCTCTATCATAATAACAGTCACCACAATGCAATTGATATGGCTCCTTTTGAAGCTTTGTATGGAAGGAAGTGTAGCTCCCCATTTTATTGGGATGAATTCGGTGGGAGGACCATCACCGAACATGAACGACTCGAGAAGACATTAGGAAGTGCGAGAATCACTCGAGAGAGACTCAAGTCGGCTCAGGACCGCAACAAAAGTTAGACGGATTATAAACGACGACCTTTGGAGTTTAAGTGGAAAGGTTTAATTGAGAATATCACCTAAAAAAAGTACTATGATATTGGAGTGAAGGGCAATTTAAGTCCCGTTTTATTGCTCCGTATGAGATACTTGAGAAAGTGGGAGTTTTGGTATAGGAGTTGGCGTTACCTCTGGTATTGGTGCAAGTCCAAAAGGTATTTCATATATCTCAGTTTAGGAAGTATGTGACGGATCCGATCAGTGTGCTCGAAGCACAATCTTTGGAACTCAATAGTGAGGTTATATATGAAGAGATACCTGTGAGGATCGTAGAACGAAAGGACCAAGTGTTGAGGAAATGGGTGATCTCTTATGTGAAGGTTCAGTGGAGCACTCACATGAAGCGGGAAGCTACTTGGAAACTTGAAGAGAGGATGCAGGAGAAGTATCCTCAACTCTTCAACTAAGGTATGTAAGTTTCGAGGACGAAACTTTTTGTAAGGGGGTGGAATGTCATACCCCGTGATTTTTGGGTCCAACGTGGAATAAGTACAATACAACTTAAAATACAATTTTAGTAATTATATAGGTTATGAGACTTAGTTAAGTAAAACATATAAAATAAAAGAAAGGATTAAAAGTGAGAATCAAGAAAATTAGGCAAAAGTACCAAAATGCCCTCCCCACTTAAGTGATGGGGGAGTTACACAATTAGTATAACTCCCCAAAGGAGGGAGGAGCCGTGGGTTATAGCACAAAGAAAGGGGGAAACCACCTAGAGAGAAAAGGGAAGGAGAAGAGAGAAAGAAGAAGAAGAGAAGAAGAAAAGGAAGGAAGAAGGCCGCTCTAGGTTCAACCCTTATCAAAATTCTGCAGTACGCTTGTAAGCTTATCTAGATTCCAAGGCAAGTAATCTTTCTATACGCTTTACGCAAATTTTGATACTTTAGGCCCTATGTTCTTACAAAGAGAAAACTTGGATCACACATTGGTAGTTTTGACTTGTCTATGCTAAATGCTTTTTTATGTGTGTAATTGTTGTTGTTGTTGAGCAAAGTTATGTTCTTTGAGCCAATGTCTGAAAATAATTATGTTGTGATCTTTGTTGTTAAATATGCCCACAAGAGTGTTATACGTGATGTGTTCATTGTCCTTGTGTAAGTTCTTAAGTTTGGTGATTACACCTTGGATGCTTTGAGTGTGTTTGCAGGGAGTGGAAGGATGAATGTTAACATTGTTGTAAGACTTGTTGGGTTGGAAGGTTTGAAGATATCTATTGAAAGTTGTGGGTGATAGAAGGTTAGGGTGGATACTAGTTTACTTGTTTAAGTATCAAAACATGTTAGTTGTGTGTTAAGCATGATGAATCCAGGAGCTAAGATGGATCTTGAAGTGTTGAACATGAAAGGGTTGAAGAAGAAAGGTGTTGGGTGGAAGTTACTGCAGAAAAACTGCAGTTTAGAACCGTCAGAACACTTCGAACACCTACATTAGGCGCTCTATGTCACATTAGGCGCCTAATGTAGCGTTCAATGTGTCCTGAATCATCCCCGAACACTTCGAACACCTACATTAGGCGCTCTATGTCACATTATGCGCCTAATGTAGCGTTCAATGTCACATTAGGCGCTTGATGTAGGCGTTCAATGTCTACAACACATCTCCGAACACTTCGAACGCCTAGTATAGGCGCTCTATGTCACTTTAGGCGCCTCATGTGGCGTTCCAAGTATACTGGAAGTCTTTTTGACCCTTTAGGTGCCCTATGTAAGTGTAGCAACTTTATACACTTCCTTTGAACATAAAATGCAAGGTATTTGAGGTGTAATTGAGGAATATATGGTAAGATTGACTAAGTAAGAATAAGATTGAATCCCAAGCGAATTAGCGAGACGAACGGACTTGGAAAGATACAAACAGGGAGTGTTTGAGGTGCAAGACCGTATACTTGATATGTAAGATGTGTGTGTGAGATACCTTTATTATCTTCCATTGCTCATAAATTACAAAGTGTTTTGAAAGTGTGCTAGAGTTGTAAACATTAAGTATGAATGAGTAGGGTTAAGTATGAATTCGAAGTGGATTCGTGATACGAAAGGGCATAAAGTGGTATGAATGAGGTGTATTTGAGTAGTAAATGTTAAGTGTGAATGAGTAAAGTTAGGTATGAATCCAAAGTGAGTTAGCAATATGAAAGAGCACAAAATGGTAAGAAAAGGGTGTGTTTGAGGAAGTATGAACGAGCAAGGTTAAGTGTAAACTTGAGATGATTTCGTAATACAAAAGGACATGAAATGATACGAGCAGGATGTAATAGAGGTTCAGGACTTTGTACTTAATATGTTAAGTGTGTGTGCATGTTTACACGTTGGATATGATGTTACATGAGCATTCTGCATCATGACATGGGCACTTGCATTTGATTTGAGAATTGCTTTGCGAAAGAACATGTGTTTACAAGAAAAGTTTGAAGTTTTCGAAAGACAAGATGGCTGCTGGTTGATCGCAGGGTATAAAAGTCACGCCTGCGAAAGCAGGGTATAAAAGCGTGATCTGTGAATCAACAGCAGGGTATAAAGTATTTTATGGGGCCGTGGACCTATCAGCACGGAAAATAAAGTTATTTTATGGGGCCGTGGACCTATCAGCACGGAAAATAACGTTATTTTATGGGGCCGTGGACCTTTCAGCACGGATATATGATATATGTAATGGGGCCGTGGACCTTTCAGCACGGGGTATAAAGTTATATATTACGAGGCCGTGGACCTTTCAGCACGGGGTATAAAGTTCTGTTTGCTGTGGACTGATCACCCACAGGGTATAAAGTTCTGCTACACGAAGAATATGATAAGAAGTATTATGAAAAGTTTGTGAAATGACATGCATGACATGTTTATGAAAGAAGACTTATGCATGGGTGTTGTGTGTGGTTTTAAAGAAGTTCATGCATCATGTTACACGAAGCATAAGATTTGACATGTAAGAAATGTGACTAGCTTATGACTTGCTTATGTGATATGTTGTTTTAGTACATGTTGTTCTCGTATCCGTGTATCATTTATGTGTTTTATCTGTTTGAGGAATTCTTATGAAGATGCTATTTGCGAACCCGAGCATCTTATTTTGGGCAATGACTTATACACTGATGGCTCGTCATGTGTGGTCCCGTAAGGTGTATAGACGGGTTACTTGCTGGCGATAATTTCGCTAAGAACAGATACTCTATTCCTTTTCAGGTGAGCCGGAATATGAGATGATATTTATCGAAGACGATGGCGAGTGGGCTCAATGGGATGACGGATATGGGAATAGATAGATGCTGGACTACTTTCTTTAAGTTTTGGAACTCAATGTTATTATGTTGTTCTGGAGCTTATGTTAGGTAGATGACCAAACACCTTTTATTTCCGCTGCATTTTCTGGTTGTATTATTGACGATGAAGGTTTAGATTTTATGACGTTTCTGCTGATTTAACTTACGTCATGAATGATGTACGCTTGATCTGCTTTGACGCTTTGTAGTTCTCATAGTAGGCTACGGCGGGTGCACTGGTTCCGATGAGAGTGTCGGGCCAGGGCGCTACAGTTAGTCTTCATTCAATAGTGAAAATAGAGTTCCAATTGAGGCTAGAACATCTTACCATAGTAGGCTTGGAGTGGAGCTTCAAGTGTAGCAAGATAGCACCACCTAAGAGAGTTGAAATCTTCCACCTACTTGGACAAGGATGCCACGGTTTTGGGGGTGGAGGGGTGGTTCAAGTGAGCTTCATTCTTCACTAAATAAGAATTCACTTAAGGAATTTGGAATCAAGACTTACCTAGAGACCTTCTTGAGTCTTGAATATGAGCTTGATTGAGAACTCCTACCTTCAAGGAGGGTTGTGGCCGAAAGTTGGAGTGTGGAGGGAGGGAAAATTTCTTGAGTGTTGGCTTGCTTGAGAGGGGATTCAAGGTGAGCTTGAAGTGAGCTTCTAGGAACACTTAAAATAGAATATGTTGGGGGAAAAATGGGGAGGGGACCGACGGTTGGGGAGTCAAATGGAGGGACAAGGCTTTTGTGAAAAGTTGAGAAAAGGGTGTTGGGTTTGTAATTGTGTAAGGCATGTTTGCATGCTTTAATTTTTTTATCATTTCTTTCTTGCATGCATGTCTTTTTTTCTTTTATTTTACTTAGTTTATTCTTTGCATGTTTGTTGATTTTGGTATTTTATATTATTTGGTTTATTTAGATTAATTTGTGGAGGGTTCTAGATCCCTTGGGAGGGTCTTGACCGAAAATAGGGGGCCTTTGGGGGTGTTTTGGTCATTTCATAATTAACATGTCCCACATTTATATAATTTTTGCTACTATCTATTTTATCTAATATGATTTTTAATCTTGCTTTGTGAGCATCAATTACGTTTGTATTCTTACAAGAACAAGTTTACTTCAAGGGTGATCAATGGCCTTTGGCCGAATTCACAAGGTGTGTCACACACCTTGTGACATTCGCTTGTATAACTATTTAGTGTCTGTCCTAAATGAACTTAAAGAATTTAAATAAAGAAGCGCTAATTTGACTCAAGTAACATGCACGTGAAGGAATCATCGCTTTTATTTCGTCACTTGTTCATAGTTTC
The DNA here is from genome assembly GCA_036186865.1 of Eustoma russellianum. Classification (NCBI taxonomy): domain Eukaryota; kingdom Viridiplantae; phylum Streptophyta; class Magnoliopsida; order Gentianales; family Gentianaceae; genus Eustoma; species Eustoma russellianum. Next base: position 14,669,025 of record AP025049.1, read on the forward strand.
AAGTACATGGTTGTTGGGGTACAACAGTATTATTATTATGCATGTCGTGAGCTTATTTTGCTTCCGCTATATCGATTACAATTCATGTTGACATGTGCATGTATAGTATCGACGCCTTGTACTCTATGGAGTAGAGTATGGCGGGTGCACTGAGCTGGAACCCTGGTTTCGGGCGGGGCGCTACAAAGACTCTTGCAAAAGAAAAGAAACGCTTGATTGAAGACAAGAAATTGTTAGAATCATCTAACACAAATCTTTTATCTCAATTAAACGATTCAAAAGAGGAGTCGTCTAATTTGATTGTCTCATTGAGATTTGAAATTGAATCCTTGAAATATGAAAATATGATAATGAAAGCCGAGATCTCAGATTTGAGACCAAGAAACGAAGATCTAAAAAAGACGGTAGAACAATTCAATAGATGAACTTGCGTGTTAGGTTGTCTCATTTCTTCGCAAAAACATGCAACTGATAAAATCGGATTAGGGTATGTTGAAGATAATCTGGTACAAAACAAATCTACAAACTTTGTTGTATCTTCATCTAAGCAACAACATGTATTTAAAACGATCATAAACCCTAAGAAGACGACAATACAATCTAGCGAACCCCATGTTGCATTTCATTACACTACTTCTTTTTCATCACATGGAAAGTATAATTGTGTGCTATATCGATATGAAAGAAAGCCATTGATACATAAACAACATTCATATCATACAAATGCATCTAGATCATGCACCGTGCATACAAACCGAAATGCATATCAAAGCCGAAAATCACCTTATTTTTACAATGATAGGTTTGACCATCATAGGTCAAATAGAAGTGATCACAACATGTACTATATTCCTTATTCATCTTTCTTTTCACCTTTGGTAAGACCAAGATTAAATCGTTTGTTGAATCTTTTTCACGGCTAGATCTATATTGAATTGTGTATACAAAAATGATAAGAGACTCAATCTTGATTGAAATTGTTGTACCCCAACTTTACCGCACTTGAAACCATAATGAAATAGTGATTCTCCTAATCTCATTTTAATTAAGTTACATTAGCACTTCTCTATTTAAATTCATTTAAGATGGATACCAAATAGTTGTACAAGTAGATGTCACAAGGTATGTGAAGCCTTACAAATTCAGCCAAGAGGGCTTGATAAACTTTGGAATAATTTCATTTCTATAAGAAGGCAAACCTAAATGGTCCTCACAAAAGCAAATTTAAAATCATATTAGATAATAAATAATAGTATAAGTTATATAAGTATGAGCTATGCTAAAAGTGAAAAGACTAAAATACCCCCAAGACCCCCCAAAATTTCGGCCAAGACAATGGAGGGATCTAGAACCCTCTCCATTATTCTACTATTTGAAATATTTCACTAGAATATAATTATATAATAAAGAAATAAATCAAGCATGCTAAGAAAGAAATAATAAAATAATGAAAAGAAGAGTGCATGGGAGACAAAAGCTTCCCAAGCTACAAGCCTAAGACTTGCTTTTTCCCTCCCCCATGCGCCGGTTACCCCTCCCTCCACCATTACTTCTCCTTTAAAACAACCTAGAAGCTTCATCTTGAACTCTCTCTCAAGAAACCAAGCCAAGACAACACTTAAACTATTCTTCATCTCCCCCCACACATACACTCTTGAAGCTAGGAGGTTCAACTCAACACTCCTTCCATCTTCAAAGAAGCATCTAGGTAAGTTTTATTCCAAGCTCCATTAGTTGATTCTTATTTTTAAGGAATGAAGCTCATTTGGTTCCTCCTTCTACCCCTAAACCCATGACCTTCATGGTCACTAGGTGCAAGATTTTCAACCCTTTTAGGTGGTGCAAGCTCTTGCTAGTTGAAGCTCCATTCAAAATCTCACTTTGGTAAGCAGATCTAACACCAAAATAGCTCCATTTTCATTTGAGAATGATGACTAACACTCTTTTTTCCTTACTTAAAAAAAACCGTATGCTTCATGAGTAAAGGAGGAGGAAAATTTCAACTTATCTCATTCTGTATCCAAGCTAAGAAAAGGCTCTAGCTTGAAGAAGCAAGTATACCTTGAACTCTCATGATTTATTTGAAGAATTAGTAACTTGAATGACTAGTTATTTCCAAGACATGAACTTTAGTGAATATATTAAGTATTAAGCATGAGACCTTAGTGACTCCTTAAGATAATGTTTTGCATGAGACTAATCCCTCCCAAGATCAAATCTTTTCTTACATGAAATATGATATGAGGCTGTTATAGGATGAAACAAGGTTCAACAAAGTGGCTTTAGGCAAGAATAGCTCTTGGATGAAGCTTGTGAAGCACTAAGATGGCATGCACGTGCTAGTTGTAATTTTATAAGGTTGTTTGGTAAGATTGAAATAAAAGAGCATATAAATGTGTTGCATACCTAAATAAATATTGTAAAATATGTTCATGGCACCCTACAAGTTTCGGCCAAGAAGATAAAAGTGATGGTGAGTTTTGAATCCAAGAAAGAACACATTTTGTGAGCAAATATGATGAGTGTTGTGTACAAATTACAAACTGTTTTGGAATGATGCAAATGTGACTCAATAAGAAGAATGAAATCTGGATATTCATGTTAAAAACGGTGTATGTGGTGACTAATAAGTTATTTCATAGGAATAAAGATAATTAGTGGACACTTGACATGAAAAGGTGTTAAAACACAAAACCACTGGAGCTGGGCAGAATTGCATAGTGTATTATGTGACCTCCAAATGGGCCTTACTAACGTGCAAACCAGCTTATTTTCGGCATGACATTAGCCCTGTGTGTGTGGCAAATATGAGAGTTGGAATTTTGGTAAAAGAAGTTGAGGTTTATGTTTAATAAAATATTTGGTAAACTGCTCTAACTGAACTTACTGGAACTGGGCAGAATTATGTAACGTTTTATATGGCCTAGAAACAAATCTTAGAAGTGTTCAGATAGGCTGATTTTCGCATCATGTTAGCCTTACGTGTGTAGTAAATATGGGAGTTAGAATTTTGGAAAAAGAAGGTGTGGATTATCCTTAATAAAATTTTTGGTAAAACTGGCCAAGCTGAAACTACTGGAGCTCGATAGAATTAAGTAACGTGTTTCATGACCCAAAAATGGACCTTAGAAACATGCAAATGGGCTAAATTTTGATAGGATACTAGTTCCGCATGTTTATGACGTATGTGAGTTGGAATGTTGGAAAACGAAATTATGGTTTTTCCACAATAAAATATTTAGTAAAATTGGTCAGTCCAGCATCAACATGTGACCAATTTCGGAAAAATAATTAATTGGACCCTTTAAAGTTATTAGATTGTTCTGAAAATTTTATGTTAATCACCTAAGACATAGAGGAGCATGTTCATGTAAATTAATCAACTTGATACTATCGTTTTGATGGGTAACTATGGATTTAAAATCAACGTACTAAAATAGGAAACTTGGGCAGAACAGAGGAATAAGTTAAGAGGCCTAATTTTGTGGATTTTGACCTATATGAACGGTTTGGGCCCTTGGATGTTCGTCCTTAAGGATTTTACTATGTTTTCCAGGCTTTGGCCAAAACTAATTAAGGTTTTAAGGTCATGAAAATTAAGGTAAAGATGGCTATTATACTGCTGAATTCAGCAGTACACTTTTTAACAACTTAATGATTTAAGGGCCTTATTCGTCTTAAAACATTAAGCAAATTTTATGTCATGAACATAAGACTCTATGATGCATGTATATGGATAAAGATTAAGAAAATAGGACTGTTTGACTAATTTTGGAAGCCTCATGAACGGAACGACAAAACTAGAATAATTTTCAGCATAAGGAAACCATGCCTATGTCATGACTTAAGTAATTTCTAAGACAATCCATGCCATGACTTGCATTGCATAACATTTCATGTATCATGCATGACCACATGCACCATGAATCCGATTTTTATGAATTTTCCGTATGCAAGCAAGTCTTTTCTAGCAAGCAAGTTTTGCGATATGCATATAAGTTATTTATGGTCCCATGTTTTAAAGAAAGCTTCATGATTCCCTTGCCGACTAAGCATGCGTATAACCCGACTCCAGACTTGGGGTTAATAGGTCTGATGACATGATAAGTTCTGGACCCATTCCGGACCTGGGGTTAATTGGTCCGATGATATGTCCTGGACCCGATCCAGGCCCGGGGTTAATCAGCCTGATATTATGTTCCGGACCCGTCCTAGACCCAGGGTTAATTGGTCTGGTGACATGTTCTGGACCCGTTCAGATCCGGGATTAATTGATCTGATACTCTGTTTTTCGGACACGTTATCTTTATGGGACCAAAATGATGTTTTTGACATGATATGATATCATGCATTGCATCTTGCATAATGCATGAACACTTTGATATGTTGTACGTTTCAGTTAGTGGATAATAAGATATTGTCGGTATAACACTACCTAAAATTTATGCTTATGCTATATTGTCAAGCAGATCCAGGATTAAAGAACAGGTATGAACTAACATTGAGGTTCTTTTGGTTTTACATTCATGTTATTATTCTTTATTTATTTCATCGTAGTTTATTGTATGCTTGCTGTGTGATTTTATCACTCATAACTTTACTTTTCCCCCAGAGCCAGTGAATGCTAAAGTTGAATGGATCGAAGATGAACCGAAACGTACCCGTAGTCGAGGTGTCAGGAGAAGATCATGCTTAAGGACTTTTGTGCTGCTATGATGATGTACTGTGAACTATGTTGAATTCTTTGGGATTTCGGTTATGTTGTTTGTGGACTACTACTTTTGCGGACTTAATATTCCGTAATGCATGTTTATTTAAAAAGTTTTAATTCTGCCTAAATTTTACTACCATGTTAAATGTTAGCATGGGATTCCATGGCTTAAGTTATGGATTTTCGCATGTTATGCATGACGCTTTGCACTCTCCTTAGTGAAGTACGGCGGGTGCACCGTATTCGGACAAGGTCCGGGTGCGGGGCTCTACAGGTGGTATCAGAAACCAGGCTATAGATTCCGGGCAGAACGTAGAACTAAGTTATGATCTTAGAATCTAAGTTTGACCTTAGACTTAAGTCATGATCTTAGAAGAGTGATGACCTTAGATTAGGACCCCTTAGACCGGATTTAGAATATAAACTAATAGTCAATTCCGCCTTATTAAATCCGGATCTCTAATGTAAGGTGAGACTTTTCTCTTCCTCAATTAAATTTTTCTGAGAATTATGGCCTTTGAACAAAATAACTAGGTTTTATCCCAACCTTTGTATAAATGCTGACACTCCGTAGTGCGGATGGTGCGACCTCGTGGCAGACCTCCTAGGGCTCGACCAGCTGCTCAGGAGCCCGTTCCCCCTCAGCCACAGGGCCCCGTTCCTCCACCTCCAGTTCAGAATAATCCACCACCACCATCGCAGGCACCTGTTCCTCCGGTTATACCTAACATTAATGCCTTTCAGGCCTTTTGCCAAGTGGTTACCCAGATCGGGCAAGGCCTAATCAATCAGAATGCTCCACCTCATCCGCACGAGCTTTTGAGAGATGCCCAGTATTACTTTGAGAAATTAAAGAGAGCTAATGTACCACCGTTTGAGGGAAAGCCAAATCCCGATACAGCGGAAGGGTTGGATGAAGTTGAAAACTGTTTTGAGTTAATTCAAGCCCCCCGACAAGTTGAAAGCCCAAGCCATCAGACCTTTTCTGATAAGTGAAGCTAACCAATGGTGGAAGACGAATTTACATCCCTTGCCCAGACCGATTGCCTGGGAAAGATTTCTGCAAGAATTCCACAAGTTCTATATCACTCCGTCAGTCAAACTACAAAAGAGGCATGAATTTGAATCACTGAAGCAAGAACCTGGTATGACGGTAGCAGAGTCTGCAAATAAGTTCATCACATTAGGGAGATTTCATCCTGTCACCATGAATGATGAAGAGACAAAAATGCTAAAATTTGAAAGAGGCTTGAATCCAAGAATCCGAACATGATTGGTAAATGCAAACCCCACGAATTTTGGAGCTCTTTTAGATGCCTGCTATAGATTGAGAGAGACATTATCCGCCGAGACGATGTGGGACAAAAGAGAGAAAGACAAGGGACTGGAAATGAGAAGTACAGAAAGGTAGCGAAGAAGAATTTCAGAGGATCAGTTCGACAAGGAAAATCCCAGGGTCAGAATCAGCGCCGCTAGCAGCACCAGAATAATCAGCAAAAGAATCAGACTCCACCCCAGCAGCCAGCTATACCAGTATGTCCTCAGTGCCAGAAGAGGCGCATGGGTGAGTGTCGATGGAAGACTGGAGAATGTTTTGGGTGCGGCAAAGATGGTCACCTGATTAGGGATTGCCCATAAAGAGGAGCGTAGCAACAGCAACAACAGCCAAAGAACAAGCGACCACGTGCGAATGCAAGGGTGCACGTCATGACAGAAGCAGATGTCGAGGAGACGGCAGACGTAGTGACTGGTAAGGTCTAAAGTTTTACGCCTTAAATGCGTTTTACTTATACATGTCTATATTGCTGCTTAGTTAAATATGTATGATTCAGGAACAATCTTAGTATGTAGCATACCTGCGAATGTATTGTTCAATAGTGGCGCCAGCCACTCCTTTATCTCGAGAAAGTTCGCGAAGAATATAGATCATAACTCAGTCAGACTAGAATCACCCTATAGAGTACAAGCAGCCGGCGATCAGGTGCTTGTCTCTCATTATATCTTCTGAAATTGTGTGCTTGAGTTCGATGAACAGCGTTTTGAAGCCGACTTGATTCCTATACCCATGAGCGATTTTGATGTGATCCTTTGAATGGATTGGCTCTCAAGGAACCATGCTCGCATTGATTTCCGAAGTGGGTAAGTTATAATTAAGAACCCAGCTCGACACGAAGTGTCATTCCAAGGAGGAGCTCAGTTAAAGAAACCATCCAAGAAAGTCTTTGTTAACGCGGCTCGTGCCAGCCGAGGGTTGAAGAAAGACTATGAAGGATTCTTTGTTTATGTCCTAAGTACTGAGCAAGCGAGTCCCATCCTTGCTCAAGGATGAATACCCCGATGTCTTTCCAGACGAATTACCTGGACTACCTCCTGATCGCGAAATTGCCTTCGAGATAAACCTTGTCCCAAGAGATGAACCCATATCAAAAGCCCCATATCAGATGGCTCCTGCAGAACTGAAAGAGCTAAAGGAGCAGTTACACGAGCTGCTAGAGAAGAAGCTCATTCGCCCCAGCGTTTCGCCTTGGGGTGCTCCTGTGTTATTCTTGAAGAAGAAAGATGGAAGTATGCGCTTGTGCATTGATTATCGGGAACTCAACAAAATCACCATAAAGAATAAGTACCCATTGCCCTGGATAGACGACTTATTTGATCAACTCAGGGTACGTAACTAACAAGTTCTAGTTCAATTAAGGTTTAAATTTCCAAAACCCTATCTAAAGAATCTTAATGCAGGGATCTCGAATCTTCAGTAAGATTGACCTACGATCAGGATACTTTCAATTGAAAATTAAGGTTGAAGACGTTCCAAAGACTGCCTTCAGTACACGCTATGGACACTACGAATTTTTGGTCATGCCTTTTGGCTTAATCAACGCTCCTACCGCCTTTATAGATCTCATGAATCGAGTTTTTTAGGACCAGTTAGACAAGTACGTAGTGGTCTTCATAGAAGATATTTTGATCTATTCACTAGAGGAGGAAACTCATGCAGCCCATTTGAGGACGGTTCTGAATATTCTAAGAGGAAAACAATTGTACGCAAAATTTAGCAAATGCGAGTTTAGGTTGCGTAGTGTATCCTTCCTCGGCCATGTTATATCAGAAGACAGGATTTCAGTAGATCCCAAGAAAATTGAAGCTATTACGGAATGGCCCAGACCAACAAATGTTACCGAGGTGAGAAGCTTCCTTGGATTAGCAGGCTATTATCGGAAATTTGTGGAAGGATTTTCGAGGATATCTATTCCCCTCACCAGATTGACACAGAAGAAAACCAAGTTCGAGTGGAGTGCCGACTGTGAAAAGAGTTTCTCAGAGTTAAAAGCAAAATTGACATCCGCCCCTATCTTGGCTCAGCCCACTCCTGGCGAGAAGTACGTGGTGTACAGCGATGCTTCAAAGAACAGCCTCGGATGTGTACTTATGCGGAGAGATAAGGTGATAGATTATGCATCCCAACAGTTAAAACTATTCGAGCAAAACTACCCCATTCATGATCTTGAGCTTGTCGTAGTGGTTTTCGCATTAAAGACCTGGAGACATTACTTCCATGGTGAGAAGTGTGAGATCTATACAGATCATAAAAGCCTTAAGTATCTCTTTACCCAGAAAGAACTAAATATGCAGCAGCGCAGATGGCTCGAGTTGATTAAAGATTATGATCTCTCAATTCTATATCACCCTGGGAAAGCTAATAAGGTTGCTAATGCGTTGAGTCGGAAGACAAGTCACCCACGGCAACCACCTCTTCAGCGAGATAGGGAAGAGTTTGGCTTAGAAGAAGTTGATTCAGTGGATGAAGTCCTCGCCAAGTTGGTTCTTATTCCTTCACTAATCGATAGGATCAAAGAGGCTCAAAAAGAATGATGCAACCTTGAGAAAGATCAAGGAGAGGATCCGAAATAAGCCACTAGATGACTTCGAAGTTCATAGCGATGACAGTTTATGGTACCGAGGATGGTTATGTGTACCTGAAAACAAAGAAATCAAAGATGAAGTCTTGGTGGAAGCCCACAACTTACGATTATCTATACACCCTGGAGCTAACAAGATGTATCAAGACCTAAAGCAAAGATTTTTGTGGCACGGCATGAAGCGGCAAATAGCTGAATTTGTTGAGCGATGCTTGGTCTGTCAAAGAGTAAAGGCTGAACACCAAAGACCTACTAGATTACTGCAACCCTTAGAAGTACCAGAATGGAAATAGGACCACGTCACTATGGATTTTGTGACCGACCTACCCAGGACTAAGTATGGAAATGATGCTATATGGGTCATTGTGGACCGTCTAACCAAGTCTGCTCACTTTTTGGCCAGGTCGATTAAAGCCTCTGTGGAGAAGTTGGCCTCTATGTACCTTGATCAGATTGTTTGTTTGCATGGTCTGCCCATAAGTATCGTATGCGATCGTGATCCCCATTTTACCTCGAGATTCTGGACATCCTTCCAAAAGGCAATGGACACTGAGATCAGAATGAGTTCTGCTTTCCATCCACAGACTGATGGCCAATGCGAAAGGACGATTCAAACCCTTGAAGACATGCTTCGTGCTTGCATTCTAGACTTTGGAGGAAGCTGGGATGAAAATCTCAAGCTAGTCGAGTTTTCCTACAATAACAGCTTCCATAGATCCATCGAGATGGCACCATATGAAGCATTGTACGGGTGAAAATGTCGATCTCCACTTTATTGAGACGATATTGGAGACAAGATCTATACGGGACCTGACCTTGTAGAACAAACACGAGAAAAGATAATGATTGTTCAGAAAAGATTGAAGGCGGCACAAGATAGAAGTAAGGTATGGGCTGATAAAAGACGAAGACCCTTAGAGTTTCAAGAAGGAGAAAAAGTCTTCTTAAAGGTATCTCTGTCTAAAGGGATCAAGAGATTTGGCATAAAAGGGAAATTGAGCCCAAGATTCATTGAACCATATGAAGTTTTAGAAAGAGTCGGTGAAGTCGCATATCGCTTGGCATTGCCCCCATCACTATCCCAGTTACATGATGTGTTTCATATTTCCCAATAACGTCGATATGTTTATGACCCAAGCCACATCCTTGAGGATCAGCAGTTGAAGGTTGATGAAGATGCATCATATGCAGAGGAGCCCCTAAAAATCATTGATCGGAAAGAGAAAAAGCTGAGAAAGAGATCTATACCTATGGTAAAGATTCAGTGGAGATACCATTCTGGAGAAGAATCCATGTGGGAAACGTAGGAAGACATAAAGAATAGATACCCCCATCTTTTTGACTAGTCTCTGAAGTTTCGAGGACGAAACTTATGTTAAGGGAGGAGGATGTTGTACCCTAACTGTACCGCACTTGAAACCATAATGAAATAGTGATTCTCCTAAGCTCATTTTAATTAAGTTACATTAGCACTCCTCTATTTAAATTCATTTAAGATGGATACTAAATAGTTGTACAAGTAGATGTCACAAGGTATGTGAAGCCATATAAAATCGGCCGAGAGGCCTTGATAAACTTTGGAATAATTTCATTTTTATAAGAAGGCAAACCTAAATGGTCCTCACAAAAGCAAATTTAAAATCATATTAGATAAAACAAATAATAGTATAAGTTATATATGTATGAGCTATGCTAAAAGTGAAAAGACTAAAATACCCCCAAGACCCCCCAAAATTTCGGCCAAGACAATGGAGGGATCTAGAACGCTCTCTATTATTCTACTATTTGAAATATTTCACTAGAATATAATTATATAATAAAGAAATAAATCAAGCATGCTAAGAAAGAAATAATAAAATAATGAAAAGAAGAGTGCATGGGAGACAAAAGCTTCCCAAGCTATAAGCCTAAGACTTGTTTTTTCCCTCCCCCATGCGCCGGTTACCCCCTACAATTACTTCTCCTTTAAAACATCCTAGAAGCTTCATCTTGAACTCTCTCTCAAGAAACCAAGCCAAGACAACACTTAAACTATTCTTCATCTCCCCCCACACATACACCATACGACTACTTCATCTTGAAGCTAGGAGGTTCAACTCAACACTCCTTCCATCTTCAAAGAAACATCTAGGTAAGTTTTATTCCAAGCTTCTTTAGTGGATTCTTATTTTTAAGGAATGAAGCTCATTTGGTTCCTCCTTCTACCCCTAAACTCGTGACCTTCATGGTCACTAGGTGCAAGATTTTCAACCCTTTTAGGTGGTGCAAGCTCTTGCTAGTTGAAGCTCCATTCAAAATCTCATTTTAGTAAGTAGATCTAACACTAAAATAGATCCATTTTCATTTGAGAATGATGACTAACACTCGTATTTCCTTCCTTAAAAACCCGTATGCTTCATGAGTAAAGGAGGAGGAAAATTTCATTTCATCTCATTCCATATCCAAGCTAAGAAAAGGCTCTAGCTTGAAGAGGCAAGTATACCTTTAAGTCTCATGATTTATTTGATGAATTAGTGACTTGAATGACTAGTTATTTCTAAGACATGAACTTTAGTGAATATATTAAGTATTAAGCATGAGACCTTAGTGACTCCTCAAGATAATGTTTTGCATGAGACTAATCCCTCCCAAGATCAAATCTTTTCTTACATGCAATATGATATGAGGCTGTTTTAGGATGAAACAAGGTTCAACAAAGTGGTTCTAGGAAAGAATAGCTCTTGGATGAAGCTTGTGAAGCACTAAGATGGCATGCATGTGCTAGTTGTAATTTTATAAGGTTGTTTAGTGAGATTGAAATAAAAGAGCATATAAATGTGTTGCATGCCTATATAAATGTTGTAAAAGATGTCCATGGCACCCTACAAGTTTCGGCCAAGAAGATGAAAGTGATGGTGAGTTTTGAATCCAAGAAAGAACACCTTTTGTGAGCAAATATGATGAGTGTTGTGTACAAATTACAAACTATTTTGGAATGATGCAAATGTAATAAAAAGAATATAATCTGGATATTCATGTTAAAAACAGTGTACGTGGTGACTAATAAGTTATTTCACAGGAATAAAGATAATTAGTGGACACTTGACATGAAAAGGTGTTAAAACACAAAACCACTGGAGATGGGCATAATTGTGTACTGTATTATGTGACCTCAAAATGGGCCTTACTAACGTGCAAACCAGCGGATTTTTTGCATGCAATTATCCCTGTGTGTGTGGCAAGTATGAGAGTTGGAATTTTGGTAAAAGAAGTTATGGTTTATTTTTAATAAAATATTTGGTAAAACTACTCAAGCTGAAATTACTGGAACAGGGCAGAATTATGTAACGTTTTGTATGGCCTAAAAAATCTTAGAAGTGTTCAGATAGGCTGATTTTGGGCATGATGTTAGCCTTATGTGTGTAGTAAATATGGGAGTTGGAATTTCGGAAAAAGAAGGTGTGGATTATCCTTAATAAAATTTTTGGTAAAACTGGCCAAGCTGAAACTATTGGAGCTGGATAGAATTAAGTAACGTGTTGCTTGACCCAAAAATAGACCTTAAAAACATGCAAATGGGCTAAATTTCGGTAGGATGCTAGTTCTGCATGTTTATGGCCTCTGTGAGTTGAATTTCGGAAAAAGGAATTATGGTTTTGTCACAATAAAATATTTAGTAAAATTGGTTAGTCCAGCATCAGCATGTGACCAATTTTGGAAAAATAATTAATTGGACCCTTTAAAGTTATTGGATTGTTCTGGAAATTTTATGTTAATCACCTAAGACATAGAGGAGTATGTCCATATAAATTAATCAACTTGGTACTATCGTTTTGATGGGTAGCTATGGATTTAGAGTTAACGTACTAAAACTGGAAAATTGGGCAGAACAGAAGAATAAGTTAAGAGGCCTAATTTTGTGGATTTTGACCTATATGAATGGTTTGGGCCCTTGAATGTTAGTCCTTAAGGATTTTACTATGTTTTCCAGGCTTTGGCCCAAACTAATTAAGGTTTTAAGGTCATAAAAATTAAGGTAAAGATGGCTATTATACTGCTGAATTCAGCAGTACACTTTTTAACAACTTAATGATTTAAGGGCCTTATTCGTCTTAAAACATTACGAAAATTTTATGTCATGAACATAAGACCTATGATGCATGTATATGGCTAAAGATTAAGAAAACAGGCCTGTTTGACTAATTTTGGAAGCCTCATGAACGGAACGACAAAACTAGAATAATTTTCAGCATAAGGAAACCATGCCTATGTCATGACTTAAGTAATTTCTAAGATAATCCATGCCATGACTTGCATTGTATAATATTTCATGTATCATGCATGACCACATGCACCATGAATCCAATTTTAATGAATTTTCCGTATGCAAGCAAGTTTTGCGATATGCTTATAAGTTATTTACGGTCCCATGTTTTAAAGAAAGCTTTATGATTCCCTTGCCGGCTAAGCATGTGTATAACCTGACTCCAGACCCAGGGTTAATTGGTCCGATGATATGTTTTGGAACCGATTCAGGCCCGGGGTTAATCGGCCTGGTATTATGTTCTGGGCCTGTCCCAGACCCGGGGTTAATTGGTCTGATAACATGTTTTAGACCCGTTCAGAACCGGGGTTAATTGATCTGATACTCTGTTTTTCGAACAGATTATTTTTATGGGACCAAAATGATGTTTTTGACATGACATGATATCATGCATTGCATCTTGCATAATGCATGAACACTTTGACATGTTGTACGTTTCAGTTAATGGATAATAAGATATTGTCGGCATAGGACTACTTAAAATTTATGCTTAGGCTATATCGTCAAGCAGATGCAGGATTAAAGAACAGGTATGAACTAACATTGAGGTTCTTGGAGTTTTACATTAATGTTATGATTCTTTATTTATTTTATGGTAGTTTATTGTATGCTTGTTGGGTGATTTTATCACTCATACCTTTACTTTTCCCCCTGAGCCAGTGAATGCTAAAGTTGAATGGATCGAGGATGAACCGAAAGTGCTGTACCCGTAGTCGAGGTGTCAGGAGAAGATCATTATTTAGGACATTTGTGCTGCTATGATGATGTACTATGAACTATGTTGAACTCTTTGGGATTTCGGTTATGTTGTTTGTGGACTACTACTTTTGGGGACTTAATATTCCGTAATGCATGTTTATTTAAATAGTTTTAATGTTGCCTAAATTTTACTACCATGTTAAATGTTAGCATGGGAGTCCATGGCTTAAGTTATGGATTTTCGCATGTTATGCATGACGCTTTGTACTCTCCTTAGTGACGTATAGCGGGTGCACCGTATTCAGACAAGGTCCGGGTGCGGGGTGCTACAGAAATTGTAGCGCCCCGCACCGGCTCGTCCGTGTACGGTGCACCTGCCGTACTTCACTACGGAGAGTACCAGGCGTCGATTCATAACTTATCGTAGTCCATAACAAAGTACATGGACTTTCATGCTTACACATCATCAAGTAAGCAAAACTGAGGCAGAATTAAAAACTTCTAAATAAAAACATGCCTAATATTCATAACATCGTCTACATCAATGTCCACCAAAATAGAAGAGATGTCCAAATTTAAAATCCCATCATAAGTTCATCCAACATAAGTCATCATACTAAAGTCCTGAAGCTATCCTCTCTTGCACATCTATGGAAAGGGAACCCTAGGCTCGTCATCAATCCACTCGACCCTGTTCCCTGTAGGCTCTTGGAGGAAAAATAATGGGGTGAATGACAAAGTCAGCAGCAAGTATACCATAAATAATCATGAATTAAATGGAAAATATACACATGAACCAGAGCCCCAAATATATTTGGATTCGCAACATACCTGACTCTCAACTCATCATTCGTAAGGACATAGGATCATAACTTAAGAGACAAACAATCATGTTAAGATAATAAATTAGGAGATATCAAACCATATCGTCATAGCCTAAGTAATAGTACATCAATCATTCGACTAGCCATAGACAATGCAGTATGTATGCGTATGCACATGTGATGCATCATGACAAAAATAAGAATAAATTCATTCTTTCTTTCTTTCAAAACGTCATTGTTAATAAAACGCGAGGAGTGAATATTCAGATCTATTATATCCGGATCTGAGGCGGTCATACCATTCCCTTCAGATCTATTATGTCCGGATCTGAAAACGGTCATACAAACAATCATCGTCATCAGGTCTATGCTCTCCGGGCATGTACGGTCATAATCATCATTATCAGGTCTATTCTCTCTGGGCATGAATGGTCATAATAATCATAACCAGGTCTATTCTCTCCGGGCCTGTACGGTCATAATCATCAACAGATCAATTAACCCTGGATCTGGAGCGGGTTAGACGGGCCAGAATTAATGGTACCAACAGGTGTCGTTATTTTCAAAACTGAAATCTTTTCTTTAAAAGCGCTTTTTCATAATTTCTTTGACATGAATTCATCTTCATAATGACATGAATGATGATGATGCAATGCATGACATGCAACATGAAACTCATGGCTAGATGCATCACATAATACAGATATGGTCTTGTTCCTTAAGCTGGAAAAATTTCCAGAATTAATGTTCTGTTCACGCGGCCCCAAACCTCACAATTTGGGCCTATTTTCATGATCTCATGACATACATATGCATAATGGAGTCTTATCTACTTGACGTAAAATTTTCATAACGTTCCAAGACATATAAAACCCCCAAATCATTAAATTACCAAACAGGGTACTGCTGAATCCAGCAGCACAGTACCCATCCTTCACATTTCTTTCAAGCCCATAAAATCTTATTTAATTTATGCCAATACCTGAAAAACAAAATAGACATACCAAGAAATAATATTCATGAGCCCAATAGCACTTACAAGTCCATATTAGAAATAATAAGGCCTCCTAACTCAAGTCATAATTTTGTCATGTTTTCCAGTTTTGCACCGCTAACTTAAAATTAAGTATTAGCCTTGAAAACAGTGATTCCAAGCTGATTTATTTACATGGATATGTTCATCTATGTCTTAAGTGATTACCATAAAAATTCCAGAGCAGTCCAATAGGTTTAAGGTGGTCATTTAATTATTTTCCTAAAGCTAGGTACATGCAGAATCTGGAATGACCAGCTTTCACTAAATAATTTATTGCGCATAAACTAAAAGTCCTTTTACCAATATTCCAACTCACAGATTTAACAAACGAACAAGGCTAGCATCTTACCAAAAATCAACGCATTTGCACGTTTCTAAGGTCCATTTTTGGGTCTTATAACACATCACTTAAATCTGTCCTGTTCCACCAATTTTTCCTTTTTGTCACCTTTCTTGCTAAATGTGCACCAACTAGACTTATTCCTCTAAAATGACTTACTAGCCATCAAATACACTTTTTAACATAGACATTACAGGTTCTAATACATTAAATAGGCAACATACAAATCACTTAAAAAACAGTTTGAAACTTACACATAGCACACATTGATATTGCACATTTTGTACATAATAAAGTCTACCTTTGGCACATCTAATTTGTGTACCACATAACCCCCAACACAGCCCGTTTCTTACACATGAAAGGGCTTATATTTCGTTTTTATAATGAACATAATACACCTAAGTAATAAAACATTCAAACATACAACTTCTATATATATCTTTTACCCTACAAGACATATTCTTTCACAAGAACCAATGTTCACCCCTACCTCCTCCTTCAACCGTCCCCTTACATGGTAAGAAAGAGAAATTTTGCCATATTTATCTTAGACATACGACATATTCAAATTCAATGTAGGCAAAGAACTCATCTTTGGGGGAATTTCACACATGCAAGCCACTTTTCTTAAGGAACACTAAGTTCTCATGCTTCAAGCTTAATACTTTCCAACTAAGATTAAATCTTAATAATAACTAGTCATTCAAGCATGCATTTTCACACATAAGTCAAGAGCATTTAGAGTATGCTTGCTTCTTTGGATCTTATAGCTTCCTTCTAGCTTGAAACTTGTTTGAAACAAAGTGAAGTTTCCTCCAACCTCTTCCAAATATACACGGTTTTTGGAAGAATAGTGGAGATAGATGTTAGTCATTATTTAATCATACAATAAAGCTTAGTTTGAGGCTAGATTGTCTTACCAATTTGAAGCTTGAATGGGGGTTGAGATGAGTCAAACCCACTAAGGAGCTAACCTCTCTTAGTATCTTGAAAACCTTCACCTAATGACCATTTGGAGGCCATGGTTTCAACAAGAAAGGAAGTTACCGTGTGAGCTTCACTATTTGAAGTATGTAACTCTCTTAAGAAGGTTAATATGTAACTTACCTAGAAAGACTTGAACTTGAAGATGGTTCTTGGATCTCCTTGGCTCAAGGTTGACCGTGTGAGAGGGATGAGGGAGGGATTGCTCAAGGGGTAGGGAGTCTTGGTTCTTTTGCTTTTTGTGAGTTCTTGAATAGTTGAATAAATAAGAGAAGATTCTGGGACTCTTGAATATAGTTTTTCCTTCAATGGCTAAGATGTAGCCGTTGGAACCTTAAGGAAGAAAAGACTTTTCCTTTGCATGGTACTACTATTACTAACTTGAGTTACTTTTGAGGTATGATTAAGATAAAGTAACTCTAGTAAAGGTTGAAGGTGTCTCTTGGCTTCCCCCCATGGTTAACCGGCGGTTGGAGCCTTTAAGCATGCTCCATCATGCTTTAGTTGCTTTTGAGGGTGTTTAAATGAAAAGTTACTAAATTGTTGGAGAAGAGTTTAATGGTAAAGTTGATCCCATAATTCCTCCATTTCCTTGTAACCCACGGTTTGTGTGAGTTACCCATCCTTAAAATAATATCTTGTTATGGCTATTACATGCATAAACTACTTTATAATATTGCTTTAGTAAGCATTTAAAGTGAGTAGTTGAGACCTTTTTAGCAAAAGTAGTCTCATGTCCCCTAATTATGCTTCTTAACTAGCGGTTGGGGGAAGGGAGAAGGTAGTACTTTTTCCCTTTTTCCTTTATAATCTCCATTTAGTAGGATACTAAATGCTCTTGTAAACTTTTCATGCTTACTTTAAGAAGACCACCAAGGGTTAGTTGGCTTGTAAGAGGAAACCCTATTACGGTATCTCCAAGACCCGTATGGCCGAGATTTATGAGTAATCTTGGAAGGATAAAACTGTCATCTCACATACTTCATAAGACATGCTTGTGTCATTTCCATTTTTTTAAGGAATTTACCTTAAGGAAAAATAATTGAAGCAGTCGTAATAAAACTTAATAAAATTGTACTTGAAGGATCCAATCTTTCATTAATTCATTTATACAAGTCTCAAGTACAATATGATTTTTCGTTGGGGTACAACAGAAATAAATACCATGACTTCGGTATTTTTCAATAAAATCATCACGTACTAAATCAACATAGCCCAAAGTGATGTCTCTTTAAAGATGACTAATATTAAAAATTTACGAAACTAAAAGGTACCCCTTTTTGTATTAGAAAACTTTTTAGTGTTGAATGTCACTAACCCTTAAGGACCCAAAAACAAAGGGTACCTACAAAATTGTTTGCTTTGCATGGATGATATAAAACAAGAGATGCATCAAACAAGTGGTATCACACTGTAATGCTGTAAAAAGAATATTTCGATTTGAAAAGCAAACAAGTGGTATCATTACGGTTGTAGCGCCCCGCCCGAAACCAGGGTTCCGGCTCAGTGCACCCGCCGTACTCTACTCCATAGAGTACAAAGCGTCGATATTATACATGTACATGTCGACATGAATAATGAATCGATAAGCGGAAGCAACATAACATAAACAAATCTTCGTCGACATGCACTGTACTACCTCATAAACTGTACAACCATCATATACAGAATACTGAAATCATATATCATACATCATAATCCGAAACTTAATGCCTTCGAAATAATCTCTCAGCATGCTCTTCATTATCAATGGTCTATCTAGCATGTCATGAGCTTGTATTTTGATACCTGTTATCTGGAAAATTATAAATGAGGCAAGTATGAGCGATAGCCACCGACTTTTAATCGCTCAGCAAGTAGTCTTACCAGATACCACATGTGGATCATACATGGGAAGACGGGGTAACAAATCATAATACCATACGTTTTGAATATAATAAGCACGTCTCCTTTTTAATAAGCACAGTATCATATCATATCAGTAAACTGCTGTAAACTGGAAGCAGATAAATAAAGAAGATTTCAAAGCATACATAGCATAATAGCATCTCATTCTGCTTAATCCGTAACATCATACTACATCCATACTTAACTTCTAATCCATAACTTATACCATCTTCGCATATCTTACATGTACTATATTCTCATGCTTAACACTACATTGTCCACTGTAGTGCTATCATATAAGAATTCTTAATCATACCCTAAGGTGACATGGTCATGACGTGATGCATAAAACATGACTTTTCATAAAATGACTTTTCGTAAACATGACTTTTCATAATCATGACATGATTTTCATAACTTGCATAACATGACATATTCATAACTTGCATAACATGACTTTTTCATAACATGAAGACATAACACTTACATCATTGGCTATATCACTTTTCATAAGAATAATAACGCACGACATACAGAATGATTCCCCATATAGTACATGTACAACATAACATCATGAACATAGGTACATGTGCTAACGGTGACGCATTATGACTGAGATCCCGTGTCCCAGACCCGGTGTTACACTCAGCCATAACGTAAACATGGGCCCCTGACACCTACCACTCCGGTCCCGATGTCAGGACAGCGCTTCAACATAACATAACATAATCATGATCATGACATAACATAACATATCGTGTCTCATCGGAATCATTCGTCTCGTGTTTATTATTCCTATGCATATGAACTTTTAAAAACATGAGATGTGACAACATAACTTTGCAAATCTTGTTTTCATGCAATGTGAGACTCGGTCAAATACGGGTATCTTGTCATACTACCACTAGTAACATCACTCACTTAATTTCCTTCTACACATCCCAACTTAAACAAAATACCATTTTCATCTACAAATAAGTACCATTCGGCCATCATTCTAAAACAGCCCCCTTTTTCTATTATCATAACACAATAATTTGGTAGCATCTATTCCATACATGCATATCATAATTCATAACTTAAATGCCTGCATCATGAAAATTTCTAAGTACTTTACATTTCATCTAAGATTTCATAACTTACATTTATCATAACCTATCTATGTTAGCATATATAACATGTAACATATCATGTACATACATTGTAAAAGTTAATAGCCTTATATTTACACATACATAAATATGGCCTATTTATATTCATACTTTTCATAACTTAATACATAATTTACATACTTAACTTACTTTCATAACTTGACATATTCATCATATATACATATGTATTTGTGTAAAAATATAATAAAATCATTTTGTCACCAAGCCTAAAGGCCGAACATATATACATGGTGTATATATATATAAATCATTTTATGCTATATTATATAATATCCAAAACTTATTCATTTTCATATCTTAACATATTCATCATATATACATATATACTTATAAAATATGATGAAATCATCTTTGTTACTAAGGCCTAAGGGCCGAACATATATGTACATAATATATACATATATAAGTCATTTTGTGATATATTATGTAATGTCCAAAACTTATTCATTTTCATATCTTAACATATTCATCATATATACATATATATACTTATAAAAATATGATGAAATTATCTTTGTTACTAAGGCCTAAGGGCCGAAGTGTATATATATGGTATATATATATATATAAATCATTTTATGATATATTGTATAATATCCAAAACTTATTCATTTTCATATCTTAACATATTCATCATATATACATATATATATATTTGTATAAAAATATATTGGAATCACTTTTTGTCATTTAAGGCCTAGTGGCCGAAATGTATATATATATTTGCAATAGTTTATATACTATACATATATAGATACATATAAGTCATTTTAAATACCATTATTCATATTTAATGTATATAATATACTTATGTGTTCATAATACATATAAAAAGTATTCATAATCATAATTAGACATAAAACCGAAATATATATATATATATAATATATAGGTGTATAATACATAATACATAATACACCAATACGTATTCATTTTCTCTTTTTAACCTATTCACAAACCGTATATACCTATTTATATCAATATATTTTCATACAAAATAGTATGTTTATTTATATGTATCTACACATCTCTACCTACATATGTATACACATATATATAGATCCGTATATATACATATGTAGATCTATACACTTATACATATATATATATATATCAACATACATATTTTATAATATGTATATATATACGTGTTTATATATAATGTATATATGTGTATATAGTGTGCGTGTATATAGTGTGTGTATATATATACTTATTACTCAACATAGATCTATACTTTCTTGAAAAGAAATCTTGAACATACTACATGATGATCCAACTTTGATATGAACATAAATACTTAATATTTGTAAAATCATGTAAAACTGATCCTGAAAACAGAAACTGTTTTCAGAAGTTGAGTTCTTGGTTTAAAACTATTTTAAAAATCACATTTTCCGCACCCATTATTCAACCCCCCTTCTAGTGGTGCCTTTCAGATCCTACAACTAAATGCTAGAATGAACTTTTCATGCTTTCATTTACTAAGACTACTAAGGGTTTGTTGCTTGTAGTAAAAGAAACCCTATTTTAATATCTCCAATACCCTTATGGCCGAGATTATGAAAAATCTTTGGAGGTAAAATTTCATCTCACGTAAGACATACTCTTGTCAATTCCATTATTTATGGACTTACCTTAAGGAGAATTAATTAAAGTGGTCGTAATAAACTTAATAAAATTACACTCGAAGAATCTATCCTTCCATTAATTCATTTATACATTCTCAAGTACAATACGATCTTTCGTTGGGGTACAACAATATGGCAACAAACTTGAAAATAGAAAGTCTTCTCCTCATCTCATCTCACACGCCATATATATATATATATATATATATATATATATATATATATTTGTAAAAAAGGCACTATATACTTATATTCTGACGTACCACCGACAAGTCACATATATTATAAACGTACGCCGATGTCACACCACTATATATACCTCATATTTATGAGTATATTCAGGTCTTATATCATATGATATGGGTCATGGTGATGTCAAAATTATAATGACATGTCACAAGGTCATAAATCGAAAAATTGTCGTATCAGGTGACTCTTGTCATATAAAGATGGTGTAGTGCCCCTACTTGGCCTGCCCGCATACGGTGTGTTGAGAAAAAGGGATTTGAGTGATTACAAAATGCATGATTTAAATAACGTGTACTAAAGAAATGCATGACACGTTTTTATGACTTGACACGTTTTTGCATGAAACCTGCCTTATATAGTTTATATATAATGTTACCGTACTAACAAGCCATGAAGCTTTAAAGCTTACACCAAATGTCAAACATTTTTTTGTGTTTGAACTATTTTCAGGTACAAACATTAATGAACTAAACTACATCATTAAGTGAAGTACTTAGTTAAATGAACTAAGTAGTTCGTTAAATGAAGATATATTTATATATATATATATATAGATTTTTTAAAAGGCACTATACACATATATCCCAACTTACTACCGGCACGTTGTATATTTTACGAACGTACGTCAACGTCACACCACCATACTTACCTCATATTTATGAGTATATTCAGGTCTTATATCATATGATATAATTCATGGTGATGACAAAATTATTACGACACGTTACAAGGTTCTAAACCAAAAATTGTCATATCGGGTGACAACCGAAACTTCGCCAACGTGTCACATACTTGACATATATAGATGGCCAGCCCCTACACTTCACAAATGGCCACAAATTTCGTGTCTTACATGGTATATTCAGCCATAAAATCATTCCATATTGGCACACACAAATCACCATCAATTAAGGCCAAATTGTGGAGATTTCAAATTCAACATTTCAGCACATGGGGCGCCACTTACACTCGAATATACCTATGTGTGTAATTATTGTCCACTATTTTATAAAGCTTACAAAATTAAAATTCAGCACATGCCAATCCTGCAACACACCTAATACACCTTGATGGAGCGTATGTGGAGCTTAGTTGGCATCTTGATTGGCCAAGAATGAAGTATAGAAGGTTGGTGACATAAATGAGGGAGCTACACAAGGTAATGTTTCAAACTATGTCACATATATGACACATGCTGAAAATTCAGCATGTGTAATTTGAGCTGGCCGATTTTGTGTACTAAATTGTGACATATTTACTTCTTCAATTTAAATGGATTGATTTGATGATAAAATGGAAGTATTTTGAATGTGTCTTGAATAGTGCACATGCTGAAATTTCAGCATGTGGTGAAATGGTCAGCCGATTTTTGTGAAGTAAATGGGGATCAATTTGTCTTGCAAATTTTATGATATTGATTATGTGACTTATGACAATATTTTTACCACTAATTGGCACATATTTTTAAGTGATGTTTTCAGATTTATACATTCATCAAATGATGACACAACTCATCCAATCAACAAGTGCCAAATAAGCAAAGGCAAGATGATCATCCAATGAAGTATTGCCAAGTAAGTAATTTGATGTCACAATTATTCAAGATATTCTTCCAAGGACTTAAAAGATAATTTCCAAGGGGAAGAAAAGCAAAGAGGGGGCAGCCACATCTTGATAAAAAGAGGAGAAGAAGAGCAAATAAAATACAAGACAAGTCTTACAAATCCTAGAGGCAAAAACGTTTTCATACTCTCCTTCTTCTGCACTTCTTTATTCTTCTCCCTCAAAGCCTATTGTATTCATATTCATACATATTGTATAGGCTTTATATAAACCACCATACATGCTATATTTTTGTAAAAGATTGATCAAGGTGTGATCAATCTTTCATCCGGTCGGTGGTGGTGTTCGTGATCATTGTGATTCCTTGTAAGGTTTGTAAAGGGTTGGAGTTGGTGTATAACTCCATCAAACCTGTGTGGTAAGGTGTTGTTTGTTGTTTTGTGATTAGTGATAACCGAGGAATGTGTCCTCGAAGACTGGAGTAGGTTGATGTAACCAAACCAGTATAAAATTCCTTGTGTTCTTTACTTTTCAGCACTTACTTTCAGTTTCCAGCACAGTGTATCATTTTCATTGTTATCTTAAAAATTTCAAAAAACTTTCAAAAATTACGAAAATTTCCAGAAATATAGCCACATGTTTTAAGTTTCACTTGGCGCAAGTTTCAACCCTTTTGGACAAGTATAAGTCATCCAAACGTCAATAGTTCTGAGACTAGTGCAGTCTGATTTTCAGGTTTGCAATGGTTGAGACTTTGAACATATTTGACTAACTTTCCAAAGGAATTTTTCAAAACTGTTTCAACCCAATTAAATAAACATAGTAAGAGGTTTGTCATTAATTTTTCAGATCATTTGGAGCCACGGTTTAATCAGAATAAATTTTTCAAATCAGACTACCGTTTTTAGCAGATTTGCAATCTGAACACCAACGATTTTTAAAAGGGTTAAAGGTTGAATTTTGATCTGAAATTTTTAGGAGATACTCAGAACATCTGAGACTAAGAGGTCTCCAAATTTCAGAATTTTTGAAAACCTGTAACCTAGTTTTTTAAACGTCACAAAACAGGTCATGAAAACAGAAACTGTTTTCAGAAGTTGGGTTTTTGGATTAAAACAATTTAAAAATAAAAAACAAATTTTCCGCACCCACTATTCAACCCCCCCTTCTAGTGGTGCCTTACACGTCATACAAGTGGTATCAGAGAGCAGGCATACTCACAACAAGAAGATCCAACGATCTAAGTGAGATGGCAACCACTAGCTTCAAAACCGAGCAAGGTATGCCGAGTCAAAGGCCTCCTCTTTTTGATGGTGAGTCCTTTATTCAATGGAAGTTAAGAATGAAACTTTTTCTTATAGCTATTGATGTTGATTTATGGTCCATCATAGAAGATGCTCCATTTGTTCCTTCAAAATTATCTACTGTAGATAGCGTCACACTAGAGGTTGTTAAGCTAAAACAAGAATATACTAGTGATAACAAAAAGAGATTAAGCATGAATGTTAGAGCCATGCAATTACTTTTAAACAGGCTAAGTAAAAGTTAATCTAGCTATGTGTCTAATTACTCTAGTGCTCAAGAAATGTGGAGAATTCTTGAGATGAAAAACGAATGGACTAGCGAAGTAAATGAGTCCAAGATTGATATGCTTATGTCTACACTTGAGTCCTTTAAAATATTGCCAAATGAGTCTATTGTTGATATGGATCTACGCTTGACTAGCATTTATAATTCTCTTGAGTCTCTTGGCAAAGCTTTCTCCACGCAGGAAAAGGTCCAATAGTACCGAAGCCTTCCATCCGAATGAGGCCTTAAAGTGACGGCTATAGAGGAAAGCAAAGAAACCAAATCAATAAAAATGGAGGAACTAATTGGATAACTAAAGGTATATGAAAACAAACTCACTATAAGGAAATCAGAATCAACGTCGAAACAAGGTAAGACTATTGCTTTTAAATCAAATGAATACGTCTCTACTTCTTCCTATCACGTAGATGATAGTGAATCCAAATCAGATAATGATGACCTAATACTATTGGCTAAAGTTTTGAGAAAATTCATGAGAAAGTCATTTAAAAACAAACCTAAGGCTACTTCCACTAAAAGAAATAAAAATAAAACAAATGACAAGGACGTAAAATGCTACGAATGCGGAAAACTTTGACATTTATCTTATGGCTGTCCTAACAAGGACAAGCAAACAAACAAACACCTTGGCAAGGATCGGACCAAAAATAGACTTGTCTCAGAACCCAAACAAAGGAGAAGAGCTCTCAAGACCTCCACTTGGAGTGACACATCTGACTCTGAGACTGATACAGAAGAGGAGACAACACAAGTATGCTTTGTATCCAAAACATCAAACGAGGTATCCTCTGATTCTGACTCTGACTCTGAACCTTCATATGATGATCTTTTCAGTCAATATTTGGAATTGCACAAATTGACTAACACTCTCGCAAAATAAAAGAGGCGATTAATTGAAGACAAGAAGTTGTTAGAATCTTCTAACACGAATCTTGTTTCTCAATTAAACGATTAAATAGAAGAGTCGTCATGCATCATCAATGCATAAAAGTCAGAGATCTCATAATTAAATACACATAATAATGAAATAAAATCCGAGATTTTAAATTTGAAATCAAGGAATACGGATTTAGAGAAAATGATAAAACAATTTGACACGGGATCTAATATGCTAGATCGCATTATTTTATCATAAAAACATGATAGTGATAAAAGCGGATTAGGACACATTGAGACAAACGAAGTATCAATTAAACCAACCAAATTCGTTTTGTCTAAGAAAGTAGACACACCTAAGGCATACATAGCGCCTAAGATGAAGCAAAGACCTCCTCTCCCCTCATCTCGTCGCACCCCTTCCTCATATCATACAAAATATAATTATGAGTCATATAGATATGAGAAGAAACCAGTGATACATACACGACATTCATTCCATACATCTAGATCATGCACAATGCACAATAACACTAGAACATATCAAAAACGCACACCATATAATGCGCATAAGGGGATTCTTGGCCAAAGGCCTAACATTTTCTCACCCCATGTGTACTACATTGCTCCTTCATCTACATTCTTACCATTTGCTAGACCGAGAAGGATCACCCAAGCATGGGTATCGAAAGGTACTTGTACTAAGAGGTGAATAACTAACTCGTAAGAACCCAAAATCAAAAAGGTTACCTAAATCATTATTGTACATTGCAGGGAGCCCATACATCAAAAGACACATCTATCAAGTGGTTCCTTGACAGTGGTTGCTCGAGGCACATGACGCGTGACCCGAGCATGTTTTCAAAGTTGAAGAAGGTCACAAAAGGCGGATCTGTGACCTTTGGAGACAACAATGAAGGAAGAATCATCGGAAAAGGTACAATCGGAAGCCCAAGCACCTTTCAAATCTCCGACGTCATTTTGGTAAGTAATCTATCCTATAATCTTCTTAGCATTTCACAGTTTATTGACAACTGCTTTGATGTGTGTTTTACTCATCTATATTGCAACATAATAAATAAAAATGAAGAAACAGTTTTAAAAGGAAAACGTGAAGGAAATATTTTTACACTTTCTATGAATGACATGTTAGAAGCTAAGGTTAAGTGTTTTATATCAAATGAACCAGACGTTAATTTGTGGCATAGACGCTTAGGATACATTGGCATTTCTACACTTGAAAAACTTCAACGAAAGAACCTAATACGAGGATTGCCTAAACTTGATTTAAACAACTTTCAGTTGTGTGAATCTTGTATTAAAAGCAAACAAACACGCGAGTTCCTTAAACCTAAAAATGAAATTAGCACATCTAGAGTTTTAGAATTATTACACATTGACTTGTTTTGGTCCTAGTCGCTCTAAGAGTCTCGATGGACGGCATTATGCATGCGTTATCGTTATTGATTTTTCTCTCTATACTTGGACTTTATCTCTTGCAAATAAAGGTGATAGTACCATTGAGATTGCGAAACTAACAAAACAACTTGAAAATGAATATGGTTTAAATGTGAAAAAGATTAGAAGCGATAGAGGCGGTGAATTTATAAATAAGGACATGATTGCATTTTACTAAGAAAAGGGAATCAAATACGAGTTTTCGCCACCTGGAACTCCACAACTAAATGGAGTAGTAGAAAGAAAGAATAGGACACTACAAGAAATCGCTAGAATCATGTTATGTGAAAATAAATTGCCTAGATTTTTGTGGACGGAAGCCGTAAATTGTGCATGCTATATAGTTAATCGTTTGTCAACTAGAAATAAGATAAATCAAATGCCTTATGAGATTGTAAATGATCGCATGCCTGAAATTGATTACTTTCGTGTGTTTGGTTGCAAATGCTTTATTCTAAATACAAAACATAATTTAGACAAGTTTGAATCTAAATCAATTGAATGCATCTTTGTTGGATATTCTGTGAATTCAAAAGCATATAGATGTTATGATCCCATCACTAGAAAAATTTTAGAATCCATTCATGTGAAGTTTAATGAATTTGGTGAGGTTGAGAAAAGATAAAGAATATGACGATGATTTTGAATTAAGACCCGTCTATAATGATGATGATGGCACGCATGATGAAGAAACCACACTAGAAATGCATGATCACTTAGAAATGCATGAGAACGTAGAAAATAATCAACCAAGATTGCATATGGATCACCCACAAAATCTCATTATAGGCGACATTACTCATGGTGTGCGACCACATAGAAGAATAAATCCAGGTGAAATAAATCAATTTCATGCCAGGATATCCGAAATTGAACCTAAAAATGTATTTGATGCTTTGAGTGATGCTTCTTAGATTGATGCTATGCATGATGAACTTAATCAATTCGTAAGAAATGATGTATGGGATTTAGTGCCACGACCACAAGATAAGACTATAATAGGCACAAAGTGGGTGTTTAGAAATAAAATGAATGAAGAAGGAAAAGTTGAGAGAAACAAGGCTAGACTTGTAGCACAAGAATACAATCAAGAAGAAGGAATAGTCTATGACAAAACATTTGCACCCTGACAAGTTTAGAAGCCATACGACTTTTACTTGCTATTGCTTGCATGAAAGGTTTTAAACTCTATCAAATGGACGAGAAAAGTACATTTTTAAATGGCTTTATACAAGAAGAAGTATACGTGAAGCAACCACCCAGTTTTGAAGATTTGAAATACCCCGATCACGTATACAAATTAAAGAAGGCACTATACGGTTTAAAGCAAGCACCTAGGGCGTGGTATGATTGTTTTGCTACATTTCTTTTGGAATATGGTTTTAAAAGAGGCCCGATAGATAGCACTCTGTTCTTGAAATATGATAAATCGGATTTATTAATTATTCAAATTTATGTTGATGACATCATTTTTGGATCTACATCTCATAAACTTGTTGAAGATTTTGAAACTTGCATGAAATCTGAATTTGAGATGTCTATGGTTGGTGAATTGAATTACTTTCTTGCCTTGCAAATTAAACAAACGAGTAAAGTATACATATTAGCCAAGTTAAATATGTAAATGACATGATTAAAAAGTTCAATTTTGAGAACCTAAAACCGTCCCCCACCCCTATGAGTGTCACCACTAAACAAGACAAAGATGAACATGGAACAGATTTTGATAATGCTTTATATAAGTCTATGATTGGTTCTTTGCTATATCTTACTGCGAGTAGACCTGATATCATATTTAGTGTGTATATATGTGCACATTTTCAAAGTCAACTTAATGTGTCTTATTAAAATGCTGTGAAAAGAATATTTCGCTATATTAAGCACACACCCACTTTAGGCATTTGGTATGATAAAGATTGTGAATTTAATGCCTATACCGACGCGGATTATGGTTGATGTAAAATAGATAGACAAAGCACAAGTGGCACTTGCCGATTTATAGTAAACTTGCTAATTTCATGGTTTTCGAAAAAGCAAGCAAGTGTAGCCTTATCCACTACCGAAGCTGAATACATGGCACTTAGTCTTTGTTGCACACAATTACTATGGTTAAAAAAACAACTTTCTGATTTTGGTATCACGGTAAAGGTATTCCTATCTATTGTGATAGTATGAGCGTCATAAACTTGTCTAAAAACCTCATGCTACACTCTAAGACCAAGCATATAGAAGTACGATATCATTTCCTTCATGATCACGTAAATAATGGTTACATTATCATATATCATGTACACACTAAGGCACAAGTAGTCGACATCTTCACTAAAGCACTAAATCAAGCCACGTATGAAAATCTTCGTTCTAAATTAGGCATGACTTCTGCTGATTTAATTTTGATATTTCTTTCCATACTTACATGCACTTTTGATTGTCTTTCCAAAATAAACGGTGAGAGAATGCATGATTTAAGGGGGAGAGAGAGATTAATTGCACAAATCAAGGGAGAGAATTAAAACTTCAAAATTCAAAATTTGAATTTGTGCACGATGGAGGGAGAGCGACAAAATTTAAATCATGAACTTAGGTTATTTTGTAAATCATCAAAAGGGAGAGATTGTTGAGAAAAAGGGGTTTGAGTGATTACAAAATGCCTAATTTCAATAACGTGTACTAAAGAAATGCTTGACATGTTTTTATGACAGACACATTTTTGCATAAAACCTGTCTTATATAGTTTATATATAATGTTGCCGTACTAACAAGTCATGAAGCTTTAAAGCTTACATCAAATGAAAAACATTTATTGTGTTTGAACTATTTTCAGGTGCCACCATTAATGAACTAAACTACTTCATTAAGTGAAGTACTTAGTTAAATGAACTAATTAGTTCATTAAATAAAGATATATTTGGAAAAGGCACAAAGGTAACAAATTCAACAATGGAAAGTATTCTCCACCACTTATTACATGCCTTTATATATATATATATATATATATATATATATATATATTCACATTTTTTAAAAGGCACTATGCACATATATTCTAACGTACTACCGACACGTTATATAATTTACGAACGTACGTCAACGTCACACCACCATACTTACCTCAAATTTATAAGTATATTCAGGTCTTATATCATGTGATATAAGTCATGGTGATGACAAAATTATTATGACACGTTACAAGATTCTAAACCAAAAATTGTCGTATCGGGTGACAACCGAAACTTCGCCAACGTGTCACGTACTTGCAATATATAGATGGCCAGCCCCTACACTTCAAAAATGGCCACAAATTTCGTGACTTACATTGTATATTCATCCATAAAATCATTCCATGTTGGCACACACAAATCACCCTCAATTAAGGCCAAATTGTGGAGATTTCGAATTCAACATTTTAGCACATGGGGCGCCACTTACACTCAGCCTTTAGAGCTGAATAATCAAGTTATTCTATGTATATTATGTGTGACATAATATATATATCATATGCAAAAAGTTTGAATTCAATCGAAGAAAAATCGCGAAATAGATAAAAGTCGAAAATTCGGTTTTCTACGAACACGACACATGGAACGTTTTTGGCATGACATATAACATGTATCTAGACACTTTTTACATATTTAATAAATTCTAAAGTTTTCTAGAAAAATCATTTTGTGGCTGATTGGAATATACCTTATTTGTGTAATTATTATGCACTATTTTATAAAGCTTACAAAATTAAAATTCAGCACATGCCAATCCTACATCACACGCCTAATACACCTTGATGGAGCATACGTGGAGCTTAGTTGGCATCTTGATTGGCCAAGAATGAAGTGTACAAAGTTGGTGACATAAAGGAGGGAGCTACACAAGGTAATGTTTCAAACTATGTCACATATGTAACACATGCTGAAAATTCAGCATGTGTAATTTGAGCTGGCCAATTTTGTGTACTAAATTGTGACATATTTACTTCTTAAATTTAAATGGATTGATTTGATGATAAAATGGAAGTATTTTGAATGTGTCTTGAATAGTGTACATGCTGAAATTTTTAGCATGTGGAGAAATGGTTAGCCGATTTTTGTGAAGTAAATGGGGATAAATTTGTCTTGCAAATTTTATGGGATTGATTATGTGACTTATGACAATATTTTAACAACTAATTGGAACATGTTTTTAAGTGATATTTTCAGATTTATACAGTCATCAAATGTTTACACACCTCATCCAATCAATGAGTGCCAAGTAAGCAAGGGCAAGATGATCATCCAATGAAATATTGCCAAGTAAGCAATTTAATGTCACAATGATTCAAGATATTCTTCCAAGGACTTAAAATGTAATTTCTAAGGGGAAGAAAAGCAAAGATGGGGCGGCCACATCTTGATAAAAAGAGGAGAAGAAGAGCAAATAAAATACAAGTCTCACAAATCCTAGAGGCAAAAACGTTTTCATACTCTCCTTCTTCTACACTACTTTCTTCTTCTCTCTCAAAGACTATTGTATTCATATTCATACATATTGTATAGGCTTCATATAAACCACCATACACGCTATATTGTTGTAAAAGATTGATCAAGGTGTGATCAATCTTTCATCCGTTTGGTGGTGGTGTTCGTGATCATTGTGATTCCTTGTAAGGTTTTTAAAGGGTTGGAGTTGGTGTATAACTCCATCAACCCTGTGTGGTAAGGTGTTGTTTGTTGTTTCGTGATTAGTGATAACCGAGGAAGGTGTCCTCGAAGACTGGAGTAGGTTGATTAACCGAACTAGTATAAAATTCCTTGTGTTCTTTACTTTTCAGCACTTACTTTCAGTTTCCAGCACAGTGCATCATTTCATCTGGATCTTAAAATATTAAAAAAATTTCAGAAATCACGAAACTTTCTAGAAATATAGCCATACGTTTTAAGTTTCATTTGGCGCAAGTTTCAACCCTTTTGGACAAGTATAAGACATCCAAGCATTAAACGTTCTGAGACTAGTGCAATCAGATTTTCAGGCATGCAAAGGTTGAAACATTGAACGTATTTGACTAACTTCACAAAGGAATTTTTCAAACTGTTTCATCTCAATTAAATACACATAGTAAGGGGTTTGTTATTAATGTTCAGATATTTGGAGCCACGGTTGAATCAGAATAAATTTTTCAAATCAGACTACTGTTTTTGGCAGATTTGCGCAATCTAACCACCAACGATTTTTAAAAAGGTTAAAGGTTGAATTTTGATCTGAAATTTTTAGTAGATGCTCAGAACATCTGAGACTAAGATCTCTCCGAATTTCAAAATTTTTGAAGATCCGTAACCTAGTTTTTCAAACGTCACAAAACAGGTCCTGAAAACAGAAACTGCTTTTAGAAGTTGGGTTTTTTTGGATTAAAACAATTTTTTTAAAAAACAAATTTTTCACACCCACTATTCAACCTCCCCCCTTCTAGTGGTGCCTTGCAGGTCCTACATGGTGCGCCCAACGTACTTCGCTATGGAGAATACCAGGCGTCAATGCATAACACATCACAGTCCATAACAAAATTCATGGACTCTTATGCCCTCATCTTAACAGGTAAGCAAACCTTAGGTAGAATAAAAACTTTTAAATGAAACACTCCGAATATCCGACATAAAGTTTACAACCATGTCCGCGAAATAAAGGAAAATCCGAAATTAATGTCCCCAACATAAGTCCATCAAAACATAAACCCATCATAAGAAAATCCTTAAACTGCCATCCATTCTCACGTCTATGGATATGGAACTCGAGGCTCATCGTCAATCCATTCTACACTGTTTCCTGTAGGCTCTGGGGGAAAAATAAAAGGGTGAGTGACAAAATCATCAGCAAGTACACCACAAACAATCATGAATTAAATGAAAGATATACACAAGAACCAAATCCCAAGAATTTGGATTTCCAACATACCTGACCTTCAATCCATTAGTCGCAAAAGGTAATAGGATCATAATTTAAGTGAGGAAAGATAATAAGATCAGAACTTAAGTGACCGAAGTAATTAAGATCATACCTAAGTGACAGTAGATCTAGCATCCTACTTGCAATTATATGCAATGTATAGGAATATGCAAATGTGATGCAACATGATAAGATGAGAACTAATTTCGATCATTCTTTCTTTCAAAACATAATCGTCATAAAACAAGAGCAGAGAGAGTTCAGATCTATTATCTCCGGATCTGAAACGGTCATACCATACCCTTCAGATCTATTATTTCCGGATCTGAAACGGTCATACAATCACTCATCATCATCAGGTCTATTGTCTCCGGACCTGGACGGTCATAAATCATCATCTTCAGGTCTATTATCTCCGGGCCTGGGATGGTCATAATCATCATCCTCAGGTCTATTATCTCTGGGCCTAGACGGTAATAATCATCATCGAATCAATTAACCCTAGATCTGTAGCGGGTTGTGCTGGCCAGGAATTAATGGTACCATAGGATCTTTCTTTCAAAATAGAAATCTTATCTTCAAAATAACTTTTCTTAAATTCTTTGGCATAAATCAGTCTCATAAATTGCATGAATATGGACAATGCAATGCATGATATGCAACATCCAATTCATGAATACATACATCATATAAAGCATATACGGACTTGTCTCTTAAGATGGAAAAACAGTCCAGCAGTAATGCCCTGTTCATAAGGCCTCAAATCATCAATTCAGGGCCTATTTCCATAAGCTTATGCCACTCACATACATAATGGAATATTAGCTACATGCCATAAAAATTTCATAACATTTCAAGGTGTTTAAGACCTTCAAAACATCAAATTATGGTCAAGGTGTACTGCTGAATCCTGCAGCACAGTACCTGCCCTACCTTAGTTCCATGGGCCATAAAATCGTATTCAATTTGGACAATCACCTGGAAAACATAGCCAACATACTAAGGAACAATATTCAGATGTCCAAACATCACATACAAGTCCAACTTAACGAGATCAAGGCCTCACAAATATACGCCATCATAGTGTCCTGTTTTCCAGTTTTGCACCGTGACATTCATCTCAGTTGTTACTCTTTTAAAACAGTAATTTCAAGCCAATTCCTTAAATGAACGTGCTCATCTATGTGTTAGGTAAAATACCATAAAATTTTCAAGGCAATTCCAATATGTTTAAGAGGGTCATATAATTATCTTTCTCAGTCTAGGTACCTGCAGAAACTGCAGTGACCTATTCTTACTAAAAATTTCATTAAGGTCAAACCACTAGTCTTTTTACAGAATTTCCACCTCACAAATTTACTACACATATCAAGCTACCATCACCCCCAAATTTAGCTAAATTGCACACTCATAAGGTTCATTTTCAAGACAAACAATTGCTACTCCAACCTGTCCAGTTTCAGAAAATCTTAACTTCATCACTTTTTATTATTCAACATTTCCCAACTAACTTCATCCCCTAAAATACTTGCTAACCACTAAATGAACATTTTAACATGATTTTTTCAAGTCTCATAATATTCTTTAGGCTACACCATAACCCACGTCAAACAGTCTTGCGTTTACACATAGAACATGACATTTTTTGTACCTTTTATGCCTTATAAATTCCATTCCTAGCAAGAGTTAGCTCATTATTCAACAAATCTCCTAAAATAACTTTGCTAACCACCAAATACCCTTGTTAATATGCACTTTTTCAGGTATCCTAGAGTTCTCTAATCTACGCCATATACTCATGCCATCAATCCCATAAACTACACATAGAACAAGCCATTTTTCATACATTTTACACCTCATAAAGTTTATTCTTAACAAAACTAATTCACCTTTCAAATAATCACCAAAACAGCCTGTTTTGTGGATAGTAGATCTCATATAATATTCAAGTTAGGCACATAACATATCCATATAGTAAATCATTCAATATGCCAACAACTTTCCTTTATAAAACTAATTTCTCATGCTCTGTACTTTCCTTTATAAAGCACATATATGTACACAGATATGAGAACCAACATGTATTAAAACAACGTATCACATAGCAAGTCATAAACTAGTCATGTTTCTTGCATGTCAATTCCTTATGCTCCGTGTATCATGATGCATGTACTTCTTTAAAATCACACACAACACCCATGCATATGTCTTCTTTCATAAACATGTCATGCATGTCATTCACAAACAATTTCATCACTTTACATATCATATTCTTCGCGTAGCGAACTTTATACCCTGTGGGTGATCAGTCCACAGCAAACATTACTTTATACCCCGTGCTGAAAGGTCCACGGCCCCATAACATATAACTTTATACCCCGTGCTGATAGGTCCACGGCCCCATTACATATATCATATATCCGTGCTGATAGGTCCACGGCCCCATTACATACATCATATATCCGTGCTGAAAAGGTCCACGGCCCCATAAAATAACTTTGTTTTCCGTGCTGATAGGTCCACGGCCCCATAAAATACTTTATACCCTGCTGTTGATTCACAGATCACGCTTTTATACCCTGCTTCCGCAGGCGTGACTTTTATACCCTATGATCAACCAGCAGCCATTTTGTCTTTCGAAAACTTTAACTTTTCGGTAAATACTTCTTTCGCAAAGCAAATCTCAAATCAAATGCAAGTGCCCATGTCATGATGCAGGATGCACATGTAACTTCATATCAAACATGTAACACACACACATACACCGTACATATCAAGTGTGCAGTCTTGCACCTCAAACAATCTATGTTCGTATCTTTCCAAGCCATTCGTCTTACCAAATCACTCGGGGATTCAATCTTATTCTTACATGATCAAACTTACCATCTATACCTCAATTACACCTTAATTACCTTTGCGTTTTGTGTTCAAAAGAAGTGTGTAAGGTTACTACACGTACATAGGGCACCTAAAGGGTCAAAAAGACTTCCAGTAGAGTTGGAACGCTACATGAAGCGCCTATAGTGACTTAAAGCGCTATACTAGGCGTTCGAAGTGTTCGGGGATGTTCCGTAGACATGAACGCCTACATGAAGCGCCTAATGTGACATAGAGTGCCTTATGTAGGTGTTCGAAGTGTTTCGGGGATGATTCAGGGACACATTGAATGCTACATTAGGCGCCTAATGTGACATAGAGCGCCTAATGTAGGCGTTCGAAGTGTTCTGACGGTTTCTAAATTGCAGTTTTTCTGTACGGGAAAGCTTCAGGACACATTGAACGCTACATTAGGCGCCTAATGTGACATAGAGCGCCTAATGTAGGCGTTCGAAGTGTTCTGACGATGCCAAACTGCAGTTTTTCTGCAGTAACTTCCTCTCCAACACCCTCCTTCTTAAACCCTTTCATTTTCAACACTTAAGATCCATCTTAACATCTAGATTCATCTTACTTAACACACATCTAACATGAATTGATGCCTAGCCATGCCTAACAATATCCACTCTAGCCTTCAATCATTCACAATCCTTCGAAAGATCTCATCAACTTTCCCAACACAACAAGACTACAGCAATGTCATCACTCATCTCTCAATTTCTGCACTTACTCTCAACATCTAAGTGTAGACAATCACATAAGAGTAGCGCAAGACAATACGCACGTCAAGATATACACTTTTAGGGGCATGCTTGACAACAACGAAGCACCACACAACTATTTCATAAATATGGCCCAAAGAACAAGACTTTACACAATTAGCAATAAGACTTACGTATAACAAAGCATTTAAGATCGACAAGACAAGAATACTAATGTGTGATTCATGTTTTCTCTTTGTAAGAACATAGGGCCTAAAGTATCAAAATTTGCGTAAAGCATATAGAAAGATTACTTGCCTTGGAATCGAGATAAGCTTACGAGTGTGTGCTAGAATTTCGAGACGAATTGGACCTAGGTTAGCCTTCTTCTTCTTCCTTTCTTCTTCTTCTCTCTCTCTCTTCTTCCTTTTCTTCCTCCTAGGCGTTTTTCCCTCTCCTCTTTTGTGCAATAACCGTCCCCTAAGTTGAGATGGGGAGTATAACTAAAAGTGGTGTAACTCCCTAGCTCTTAGTAGGGACCTTTTAGGTAATTTCTTTAATTACCTTTAATTCTATTTTGAACCCTTCTTTCTTATTCTTCTATGTGTTTAAGGGACTAAGTCTCATAACCTACATAATTAAATTAAGTTGTATTTAAAGTTGACCTCTAAGTATTGAAATCGTGCTTAAAGTCACGGGGTGTAACATTCCACCCCCCTTACAAAAGTTTCGTCCTCGAAAATTACAGACCTTAGTCGAAGATTTGAGGTACTGTCTTCCCCGCATTTGTTCTTCGAGCTCCCAAGGGGCTTCACATTCCATGTGATTGCTCCACTGGACCTTTACAATAAGGGATCACTCGCTTTCTCAACACCTTGATCCTTTCGGTCCATAATTTTCATGGGTACTCACCTCCTCATATGTAACATCGTCCTTGAGTTCCAAAGGTTGAGCTTCAAGTACATGACTTGGATCCGCCACGTACTTTCTTAATTGTGACACGTGGAATACATCACGAACTTGCGCCAACACTGGAGGCAATGCCAACCTATAAGCCAAGGCTCCCACTTTCTCAAGTACTTCATAAGGACCAATAAAGCGAGGGCTTAGCTTGCTTTTTACTCCGAACCGCATGACGCCCTTGGTAGGTGATACCTCAATAAACTTTTTCACCCACGTCAAAATCCAATGGTCGTCGTTTGGAATCTGCCCAACTCTTGCTGCGATCCTGAGCCGTCTTGAGTCTTCCCAGATGATTTTCACCTTATTAACGTTTTCTCCAATAGCTCAGGTCCCGTGATGGTCCTCATGCCCACTTCGTCCCAATAAACCGGGACCTACATTTCCTTCCGTACAACGCTTCAAAAGGAGCCATGTCAATTGCACTGTGGTAACTATTGTTATAAGAAAACTCCATCAGTTTTCACCATTCCGTCCCAACTCCCTTTGAAATCCAACACGCAAGTCCTTAGCATATCTTCCAAGGTTTGAATAGTCCGCTCGGACTGTCCATCAGTTTTGGGGATGATACGCCGTACTACAACCTTAAACTCTGTACCCATGGCTTCTTGGAATGCTGTCCAAAACTTAGAAGTGAACCGGGCATCTCGGTCGGACACTATACTTACCGGGACTCCATGCAAACTAACAATACTATCCATATATAAACTCACTAACTTGTCAGAGGTGCTTTACTTGAAACGGGTAGGAAATGGGCAGACTTGTTAAACGATCCACAATGACCCAAATCATGTCACATCCACTTCTTGTCTTTGGTAAACCCGCTACAAAATCCATTGTGACATGTTCCCATTTCCATTCCGGGATTTCCAACGGCATCAACAATCCACCGGGTCGTTGGTGTTCCGCTTTGACTTGTAGACACACCAAACACCTCTCTATGAATTCCACAATATGTCTTTTCATCCCAGACCACCAATAGTATCGCTTGAGATCTCTATACATCTTGGTGCTACCGGGATGTATTGATAACCTCGAATTATGAGCTTCCTGTAAAACATCCTTCCTAAGTTCGTCAACATCCGGCATGCATAATCTTTCCCTAAACCATAAGCTCCCATCCTCCTTGATCCGAAATCCTTCAGCTTGACTATGTTTCACCCTTTCCGTTATCTCACTTAAAGCCTTATCTTTCTTCTGTGCCTCCTTTATCCGATCAATCAAACTCGGTGTGATAGTCAATGTTGTCAAAACGTATACTGTAGAGTCAATCAAATCCAAACCAAACTCCTCCATCTCTCTTTCCAATGGTGATTGTCGTGCATGGCTGGACTTCCTACTTAAGGCGTCGGCTACCTTATTAGCCTTTCCCGGGTGATAATGAATAGTTAGGTCATAGTCTTTTAGCAATTCCAACCATCTCCGCTGCCTCATATTCAATTCTTTCTGTCGAGAACAAATACTTTAGACTCTTATGATTCGTGAATATCGCGCACTTCTCTCCATACAAATAATGCCGCCAAATCTTCAAGGCGAACACAACCGCGGGCAAGTTCCAGATCATGTGTGGGATAGTTTTGGTTCATAAGGCTTTAGCTGTCTTGAGGCATACACGATGACTCGTTCGTTTTGCATTAAAACACAACCTACAAACAAGGTGTTAGTCTAAACTTAATGGGTATACAACGATCATAACCTCATACTATAATTTAAAGTACCTAACCCGTTCTTTGACGCATCACTATAAATTACAAACCCATCAGTTCCTGAAGGTTGAGCCAATACTGGAGCTGTCGTTAATCTCTTCTTAAGCTCCGTGAAACTTTGTTCGCATTCCGCCGTCCACTCAAACTTGGACTTCTTTTGAGTAAGGCGACTGAGAGGTACGGCAATCCTCGAGAATCCCTCAACAAATTTTCTGTAATAACCTGCTAGACCCAAGAAACTTTGCACTTCGGTGACATTGGTAGGTCTAGGCCATTCAGTTATGGCTTCCACCTTCTTCGGGTCAACAGCAATCCCCTCTTCTGATATCACATGACCCAAGAAAGCCACACTTCTTAACCAAAACTCACACTTTCTAAACTTTGCATAAAGTTGTTTCTGCCTCAAAACGCCTAGTACGGTTCTCAAATGCTCAGTGTGAGTTTGCTCGTCAGGAGAGTACACAAGAATATCATCTATGAATACCACTACAAACTTATCCAACTGTTCTCGAAAGACGGGTATTCATAAGATCCATAAAAGCGCAGGGGCATTTGTCAATCCAAATGGCATCACTAAAAATTCATAGTGGCCATACCTTGTGCGGAAAGCTGTCTTTGCGATGTCCTCGGCCTTCACTCGCAACTGATGATATCCTGATCGGAGATCGATTTTCGAGAAGATCTTGGCACCTTTGAGCTGATCAAAAAATCTTCGATTCGCGGAAGGGGATACTTATTCTTGATGGTAACTTTATTCAACTCTCTATAATCGATACAAAGCCTCATGCTACCATCCTTCTTCTTTACAAACAAAACAGGTGCTCCCCAGGCGATACACTAGGGCGGATAAACTTCTTGTCCAATAACTCCTGCAGTTGTTCCTTCAACTCTCTCAGTTCTGCCGGAGCCATTCTATAAGGAGCTTTAGAAATAGGTTCTGTTCCTGGAATCAAGTTGATCTCGAACTCAACTTCCTCGGGGGTGGTACTCCTGGTAAATCTTCCGGAAACACATCAAGGAATTCATTGACCACCGGAATTTGCTCAATAGATGGTACCTCCTGAGTAACATCCATGGCATACACTAGGAATCCCTCGGCACCCTTCTTCAAGGCTTTGCGTGCTTGTGCGACGGACACATATACCTTTTTGGGTACCTTCTTTCGTTCCGAATCCCCTTGAAACATTACCTCTTCCATCTCAGCACTCTTGACTGTCACTTGCTTCAATCGACAGTCAATGTTGGCGTGATGCTTGGCCATCCAGTCCATTCCAATATCACGTCAAAGTCATACATCTGAATAGGGATCAGGGTGGCGGAGAATGTTTGTCCTTCAAACTCTAATTCACAACCTCTGTACCGATGATGCGAAACCATAATTTGATCTCCGGCCGCTTGAACACGATACGGAGTCTCTAACCATTCAGGTGAACTACCAAGGTATTTAGTGAATCTCTTTGCTACGAAAGAGTGGCTCGCGCCGCTATCAAAGAGCACATTGGCAGGTACCTTATTTACTAAAATCGCACCTAAAGCCATATCAAGTTATACACGAAAGATTAAGCACGTAAATACTTAATTCAATAAGGATTTAAACTTAGTTTAAATGGTACCTGCTACTACGTCAGTAGCCTCCTGCACATCTGTGTCCGTCATGAGATGTACACGGGCATTTGCTCTAGGCTTCGCTCTCGGCTGCTGAGCCGCCTCTCCAGGATTTTTTCTTCATCTCCGGCAGTCTCTAATCATATGCCCACTTGACCGCATCGAAACATGCTCCAGCCACTTTCCTACACTCTCCAACGTGGTTCCTGTTGCAGTGTGGACATACTCCTATAGCCTGCTGGGCACGGTTCTGGGGTGGGTCTCTGAAATTTCCAACGGCCTCTCTTCGGAATCTTGACCCAACGTCCGGGTCTTCCACCAACTCGCACATCTCTTGGCCTCTTGCCTCTATCGACCCTCCAGCGCTAGCTGCTCTTGCCGCTACTCGGCGGAAATCACTCTCCACACGAAAACACGCATCTAGCATATCCTCATAAGTTTTCATCCCTGCATTCACTATCGCCGATTGTATCCTCGAGTCCAAACCCCTCTCAAACTTCGTCATCTTAAGACGATTATCAGACATGATCGCAGGGGCAAACTTACCCAAAGCATGAAAACGATCTGCATACTCCGACACCGTCATCCTTCCTTGCTCCAATCTGTCAAATGCTCTTATCTTGTCCAATATGCAGTCTCCGGTAGTGTACTTCAGGAAAACATCACAAAACTGTGTCCAAGAGATTGGTGGGGTCATTCTCAACACCATTCCTTCCCACCATTCGCCAGCCTTGCCACTTAGAAGGGGCGTGGCCACCTCAACCTTTATCTCGTTCGGTACCTGCACCAGCCGAAAACATTTCTCTACCTCAGCCAACCAGTGCTGAGCCTCTTCAGGATCCGTACATCCTCCAAACTCCGGCACCCTCATCTTTCTCATCCCATAAAAGAACCGGATGTTATGTTGTGGCGGTGGGGAGGCGGAGGTTGATGCTGTGCATACCCTTGTGCAATCACCGTCAGTGCATCAGTGAGCACCTGGGGTAAAACAACTTGTGGTGGCTGGTTCTCCTGTCCATTACCAGCGTTGCCTGTGTTATCTCTTCTTGGAGGCATATTTCTCTGAAAAGGTCAACATTGCATTAGCATTAGTAAATACAAGGGGTTACCGAAAGCTTGAACGCGTGCGAAGGGGTGAGGGTGTTCAACTATTATTACAAAGTTAGATAATAAACGCGCTCGCACACACCCAACCCATATCATACTTAACCACTAAGAGATCAACTTATAACTAAAGATCAACCTTAAGGAGAATCATAGCTTAGGTGTCTAAAAATCATGAACCTAAGTTTCCGAGATAGATCTGAAGCCTAGGCTCTGATACCACCTGTAGCGCCCCGGCCCGATACCGTCATCGGAACCAGTGCACCCGCCGTAGCCTACTATGAGAACTACGAAGCGTCAAGCAGATCAAACGTACATCCTTCATAATGTAAGATAAAAACCAGCGGAAACGTCATAAAATTTAAACCTTCATCGTCGTAATACAACCAGAAACTGCAGAAATAAAAGGTGTTTGTTCATCTAACCAACATAAGTTCTAGATCAACATAATAACAACGAGTTTCCAAACTTAAAGAAAGTAGTCCAGCATCTATCTATTCCCTGTCCGTCATCCCATTGAGCCCACTCGCCATCGTCCTCGATGAAATCAACTCATATTCAGGCTCACCTGAAAAAGGAATAGAGTAACTGTTAATTAGCGCAAAATCTATACACCTTACGGAATCACACACGTCGAGTCACCAGTGTATAAAACATTGCCCAAAAATAAGGTGCTCGGGTTAGCAAATAGCATCTTAATAAGAATTCCTCAAAGCAGATAAAGCACATATATGTACACAGATATGAGAACCAACATGTATTAAAACAACGTATCACATAGCAAGTCATAAACTAGTCACGTTTCTTGCATGTCAAGTCTTATGCTCGTGTATCATGATGCATGTACTTCTTTAAAATCACACACAACACCCATGCATATGTCTTCTTTCATAAACATGTCATGCATGTCATTTCACAAAACATTTCATCACTTTACATATCATATTCTTCGCGTAGCAGAACTTTATACCCTGTGGGTGATCAGTCCACAGCAAACATACTTTATACCCCGTGCTGAAAGGTCCACGGCCCCATAACATATAACTTTATACCCCGTGCTGAAAGGTCCACGGCCCCATTACATATATCATATATCCGTGCTGAAGGTCCACGGCCCCATTACATACATCATATATCCGTGCTGAAAGGTCCACGGCCCCATAAAATAACTTTGTTTTCCGTGCTGATAGGTCCACGGCCCCATAAAATACTTTATACCCTGCTGTTGATTCACAGATCACGCTTTTATACCCTGCTTTCGCAGGCGTGACTTTTATACCCTGTGATCAACCAGCAGCCATTTTGTCTTTCGAAAACTTTAACTTTTCTGTAAATACTTCTTTCGCAAAGCAAATCTCAAATCAAATGCAAGTGCCCATGTCATGATGCAGGATGCACATGTAACTTCATATCAAACATGTAACACACACACATACACCGTACATATCAAGTGTGCAGTCTTGCACCTCAAACAATCTATGTTCGTATCTTTCCAAGCCCATTCGTCTTACCAAATCACTCGGGATTCAATCTTATTCTTACATGATCAAACTTACCATCTATACCTCAATTACACCTCAATTACCTTTGCGTTTTATGTTCAAAAGAAGTGTGTAAGGTTACTACACGTACATAGGGCACCTAAAGGGTCAAAAAGACTTCCAGTAGAGTTGGAACGCTACATGAAGCGCCTATAGTGACTTAAAGCGCCTATACTAGGCGTTCGAAGTGTTCGGGGATGTTCCGTAGACATTGAACGCCTACATGAAGCGCCTAATGTGACATAGAGCGCCTTATGTAGGTGTTCGAAGTGTTCGGGGATGATTCAGGACACATTGAACGCTACATTAGGCGCCTAATGTGACATAGAGCGCCTAATGTAGGCGTTCGAAGTGTTCTGACGATGCCAAACTGCAGTTTTTCTGCAGTAACTTCCTCTCCAACACCCTCCTTTTTCAACCCTTTCATTTTCAACACTTAAAGATCCATCTTAACATCTAGATTCATCTTACTTAACACACATCTAAACATGAATTGATGCCCAGCCATGCCTAACAATATCCACTCTAGCCTTCAATCATTCACAATCCTTTGAAAGATCTCATCAACTTTCCCAACACAACAAGACTACAGCAATGTCATCACTCATCTCTCAATTTCCTGCACTTACTCTCAACATCTAAGTGTAGACAATCAACATAAGAGTAGCGCAAGACAATAAGCACGTCAAATATACAGTTTTATGGGCATGCTTGACAACAACGAAGCACCACACAACTATTTTCATAAATATGGCCCAAAGAACAAGACTTTACACAATTAGCAACAAGACTTACGTATAACAAAGCATTTAAGATAGACAAGACAAGAATACTAATGTGTGATTCATGTTTCTCTTTGTAAGAACATAGGGCCTAAAGTTTCAAAATTTGCGTAAAGCGTATAGAAAGATTACTTGCCTTGGAATCGAGATAAGCTTACGAGTGTGTGCTAGAATTTCGAGACGAATTGGACCTAGGTTAGCCTTCTTCTTCTTCCTTTCTTCTTCTTCTCTCTCTTCTTCCTTTTCTTCCTCCTAGGCGTTTTTCCCTCTCCTCTTTTGTGCAATAACCATCCCCTAAGTTGAGATGGGGAGTATACAAAAGTGGTGTAACTCCCTATCTCTT
Organism: Eustoma russellianum; assembly: GCA_036186865.1. Taxonomy (NCBI): domain Eukaryota; kingdom Viridiplantae; phylum Streptophyta; class Magnoliopsida; order Gentianales; family Gentianaceae; genus Eustoma; species Eustoma russellianum. The sequence continues at coordinate 14,713,800 of AP025049.1, forward strand.
AGTAGGGACCTTTTAGGTAATTTCTATTAATTACCTTTAATTCTATTTTGAACCCTTCTTTCTTATTCTTCTATGTTTTAAGTGACTAAGTCTCATAACCTACAAAATTAATTAAGTTGTATTTAAAGTTGACCTCTAAGTATTGAAAATCGTGCTTAAAAGTCACGGGGTGTAACAGAAATGGCATCAAAACACCATCCCACCTTGCCTTTGCTGACGATCTACTAGTGCTCACAAACGGAACATTACAAAACATAACGCAGATGAAGGACTTCTTCCAACAATATCAAAAGGCATCAGGCCAAAAAATAAACTTTGCAAAAAGGCAGCTGCTAACAAGTACAAAGATGACAGAAAAAGAAGAAAGAGCAACAACACACGCTGGAAATGCAACAAAGAAAACCACCGATGAAATACATGGGATGTTACATACACAAGGGAATCAACAGAACAAAATACTGTCAACCACTCCTCAGCCATTTTGACAGAAAGCTAAATCTATGGAGCAACAGAATGCTCAACACAGCCTCAAAACTCATACTGATAAAGCATGTTTTATCAACAATACCTCTGCACACCCTAACAGTCTCAAAGCTACCAAGGGAGGTTATAAAAGACCTAGAAAAAAAATGGCGAGATTTCTCTGGGGAGAAAAACATCACTGGCAAGACTGGAAAACACTAACAATGCCCACAACAGAAGGGGGACTAGGCATCAGAAACATCAATGCATTACAAAAGGCATACTCCTGCAAACTGTGGGCAAGATACAAACAGAATGAAAGTCTGTGGAGTATATTCATGAATCAAAAATATGGAGCACAACGTAACTATCAACACAAGGCAACAGACACACCAATCTGGAAAAGGATCTGCCAAATACACAATCACTATGCAGAAAACTAGAAAAACGAGGATGAACACATAACGCTGAAAGAAGCATATGAAAAATGCAGAAGGAGCAAAAACACACTATTATCTCACAAGTTCATATGGCATAAATACCAATCAGGGACAATCAAGATCTTTCTATGGAAATTTCTACACAAATCTCTCCCCACCAAAGATAACCTTCAAAAATTTCTAACAATCTCACCCACAATTTGCCCTTTTTGCAGGGAGGAGGAAGCAGACGAGAGACACATATTCATACACTACAAGGAAATAAAGGGAATATGGACAAAATATGCTTACATGCTAGACGGACCAATGAGACCACAACAACAAATCAGACAACACTTAATGGCTTGTTGGATTAAAGGTTCAGAAAGAACAATAGCAGGGGCTCTCAGAATCATAACCCTTGGAATTATAACATGGTACATCTGGAAAGCATACAACAAACTAATACAAGAAGATGCAGAATGGAAACCCCACACACTAGAAGAACAGATCAAAGCGCACATATACAACTGGAGTAAGACCAAGAACAAGACCAAAATGGCAACAAACAAAAAGCACTCCAGCAAGAAGGCGTAATTGCTAGAATGCAGTCAAGACCCTCAAAAATACTAAAATGGACAGCACCCCCAAAGGGCAGATTAAAATTAAACACGGATGCAGCTATAGGAAGGAAAACAGCAGCAGGAGGGGCAATCATCAGAGATGAGGAAAAAAATCTCAAACATGCAATAAGCTTCCCACTGCCAGTCACAGACCCACTACAAGCAGAAATCCAAGCGATACTCATAGCAATCTGCTACTAAAACATACACAGCACAAAGCTCAACATGCAAATGCAAGGGATAGAGATTCAAATAGACTGTAAAAGAATCATAGAAATCCGACAAGAACAGAAAGAAACAATGAAGAATCTGGAGCAAAAAAATGGATCGAGGAAATAACAAGAAGAAACAAAGGGTTAATCAGCCATGGACCAGAGAAACAAACACTGTAGCTCACAACCTAGCTCAACACGGGATGATGAAGCAAGCTTTCACTGAGTTTAAAGACATCAACGAACTACCGCCGTACATCAAAGGCTATAAAAACATATGTAAGCACAGCCTACATCCGAATATAGGAGAACGAAGAAGCAACAGAAAAGAGGAAGAAAGGTAACCAAGGAGCAGCCCAAAAATGATGAAGAAGACGACACAGAGGAAAAAGCAGAGGTGGTGAAAGCTACACCTAAAATTTTTCTCCGCACTCAAAAAGAAAACCCCCTCCCCAAAATGTAAATCCCAAGAGAGAAGCTGAAACTCTCAAGATGACACCACGTGGAAACATGCATGTCAAACGGATGTAATGATTTTTACAGATTAAATAAAAAGATAGTGTTTTGTTAAAAAAAAGTTGTTAGTTGGAGTGTTAAGGTAAAAGTGATCCCATGAATCCCCTATGTTGTAGAATCGGCGGTTCTTAAGTGGAATAGAGGGAACTTTTCTTAAAATCCTTGGAACATAATTAGTAGGGTACTTAAATCCATGCGTAAGCTTTTTAGGCTTACTTTAAGAAGTCTACTAAAGAATTAGTTGGCTTTTAAGAGGAAAGTTTGTTATAGAGTTTCCAAGACTCCTTATGGCCGAATTTTACTAAAAATTTTATAAGGGTAAATTCGACATTTCACTTGCTTCATAAGACATACTTGTAGCATTATACTATTTCTTATAATATTTAATTTAAGGAAATTTAATTAAGAAGAAGTACTAAAACTTAATAAAATGCACTTGGAAGAACTAATATTTTATTAAACCACTTCATATGAGTCGGAGATACAGAGTGATTTCTGTTGGGTAAAACAGATGGTCATCCCATATACATAAAAAATTATTCAAAAATTTTGTGATCTACATGTTACAATCAGCCAACAAGGTCATACCATGTTTGCACACAAATCACCCACAATTTAGCCTAGATTTGTGGAGAACTAAAACTCAATTCCATTTTGGCACATGGGGCCTTTATACTCAGCTATTGGAGCTAAATATACACCTCATTTTATGTATATTATGTGTGACATAATAATATTACATGGTTAGGAAGTTTGAAATTAATCAGAGAAAAATCGAGTAATCGACGAAAGTCAAAAATTTGATTTTCTGCAAACCTACACACATGGAATGTTTGAGACATTGATGTAACATGTATCCAGACACTTTTTACACATTCAAAATATTGTACCCAACAGAAAGTCATACTGTACTTGAAGACTTGTATAAGTCAATTAATGAAGTTGCATCCTTCAAGTGCATTTTACTAAGTTTTATTAGTAATTCTTTTATTTTATTTTGATAAAGCAAATATTATAATGATTCAAGCATGAGTTATGGACCACGACCAATCGACCTAAGGGCCTAAGGAATTTCGGCCACAAGGCATAAAAAGAGCCTTAGAAAGTTTTTCAAATTATAAGAAGGATAAACTTAAGGGCATTCTTAAAACAAGCCCAATTAGCAATTAAGGAGTTTTAAGTAGTGGGGGAAATTTTCCCCCAACCCTCACTAATTTTCGGCCCCATGAGTCCAAGAGGGTTCAAGATTTCCCTAATTTAATTTTTTAAATGAAAAAAGGAAAAATAATTGATAAAAAGGGGGCAACTACCTAAATAGCTTTTCATTAAACACACTTGGAAAGTGACTTAAGCATGGTAATGGCTACTAAATGCCATTACCGCCGGATTTCCCCTCTATGGATAACCCAAAAAGCCTTTCAAATCTTACTATGGTTACTTTATGTTAACCACAAGCTAAAGTAACCCAAGTTAGCCTTAAAGTAACTCTAGTTGGATAAAGTAACCCAAGATAGCATTAAAGTAACCTTGGTTAGCTAAAGTAACTTAAGTTAATTGACTCTAATTAACCTAACCATGCCAGGGTAACCTCCTACTTCCCTCTTGCTCCCCAACGGCTAAACCACTTAGCCTAGTCAAGAAATTTCTCTCCAAGAAACCCTAGAGCACTCTCAATCTCAACCCTCAAGAATTCACAAAAGAAAAGGGACAAGGACTTCCTCCCCATCTCACACGGCCAACTTGAGCCAAGGTAGAACAAAACCTTCAAGCCTCAAGAATCTTCTAGGTAAGTAGAATGTTTAACTTCCTAGTTAAATCACATAATTCATAGAGTGAATCTCACATTTCTATTTTCTTGCTCAAAAACCGTGACCCCCATGGTCACTAGGTGCAAGCTTTCAAGCTCTTAAGTGGTACTAGTTCCTTAAGAGATTTGAACACCATTCAAGCTTCATTGGTAAGCCAGTCTAGCCTCTATTTAGTTTTATCTTTCAGTTAAGATAATGACTAACAATTGTTCTTTTCCTCCTCCAAAACCGTGGGGTTTATATATTGAAGAGGAGGAAGACTTCACTTCATTTCATCCAAGTTCCAAGCTAAGGAAAGGTTTAAGCTTGAAGAGGCAAGTACACTATAAATATTCTTGACTTGTGTGTGAAAATATAATCTTGAATATCTAGATGTTACTAAGATTCAATCTTAGATAGAAAATAGTAAGCTTGAGGCATGAACATTTCGGACCCCTTAAGAAAAGTGACTTGCATGTATGAGATTCTTTCAAAGATGGATTCTATGCCCTTAGAATATGAATATGATGTTTTTTTAAGATAAATGTAGTAAATCTCTCTTCTTTGATTTGTAAGGGGGACGGTTGGATGAAATGTGTGGGGTGAATATTGTCCTTGTTAAAGATTGTGGCTTGTGGGGTAAAAGATGCATATAAGTTGTATGTTTGGATGTCCTATGACTTAGGTGTATTATGTTCATTATAAAAATTGAACATAAGCCTTGCATGTGTACGAAACGGGCTGTTTTGGGGGTTCCAGGCATACAAACTAGTTATGCCAAGGATAGATTTGATTATGTACAAGATGTGCTATCGAGGTGTGCTTTATGTAAATTCCAAAACTGTTTTGACAGGAACTCTATATGGCTTTAAAAGTATATTAGAACTTGTACGCTAACAAGTGTATGTGAAGGTTTGTAAGCCATCCTTGAAGAATAATCTATGTCCGTACATTTTATCAAGAAAAGTGACAAAAATGGAAATTACTGGAACAGAGCAGAATAATATAACGTATCATATGACCTGAAAAGGTATCTTAGAAATACTCAATTAAGCTAATTGTTGGCATGATATTAGCTCTATGTATGTTGTAAATATGAGAGTTGGAATTTTGGCAAAAGAAGTTATGGTTTATCCTTAATGGAATTTTTAGTAAAACTGGTCAAGATGGAATTATTGGAGTGGGCAGAATTTAAGTGACGTGATAATTGACCCAAAAGTAGACCTTAGAAATATGCAAATGGGCTGATTTTCGATAGGATGCTAGCCTTATGTGTTTACTAAGTCTGTGAGTTTGAATTTTCGAAAAAGGACTTACGGTTTGGTCACAATAAAATTTGTAGTAAAACTGGTCACTCCAGAATCAGCATGTACCCGTTTCTGGAAAAGTGAGTAAATGACCCCTTAAAAGTCATTATATTGCTCCGAAAATTTTATGACAATTACTTAGGACATAGATGAGCATGTCCATGTAAATTAATCATATTGAAATTATTAGTTTAAGGGGTAACTACTAAAATTAAGTGAACACTACGAAACTGGGAGACTGGGCCGAATTACGAGACTAGTTGGGAGACTTCGTTCCTACGGTATAGACCTGTTTGAACAGCTTGGGCCTATGAATATTAATCCTTGGTATGTTTACAGTATTTTCAGGGCTTTGACCCAAATTAAATAAAGACTTATTGGGCTTGAAAGAAAGGTAAAAGAGGGGTGCTGCACTGCTAAATTCAGCAATACCCTGTTTGGTAATTTAATAGTGTATGGGTCTTACATGTCTTGAAACGTTATGAAACATTTACGGCAATTAGAAAAGACACCCTTATGCATATGTATGTCAAGAAATCATGATAATTGTCCTAAAATGTGAGGTTTTGAGGCCGCACCAATGGAATGATAATGCCGGAAATTTTTCCAGCCTAAAAAATAAGCTCGTACTTGTATGTATGTGACGCATTATGTCATGAATTGCATGGTACATGTCATACATTGCATCGTCGTCACTTACATGATTCATGAAACTGATTTTATGACAAAGAATGATGAAAAAGCGTTTTTAAAGAAAAGATTCGGTTTTGAAAAGAACGATTTCCTTTTGTACCATTTATTTATGGCCAGCTTAATCCGCTCCAGATCCAGGGTTAATTAATCTGATGATTATGACCGTTCAGGCCCGGAGATAATAGACCTGATTATGATGATTATGACCTTTCAGGCCCGGAGAGAATATACCTGATTATGATGATTATGACCGTACAGGCCCGGAGAGAATAGACCTGATGACTATGTTTGATAATGTGACCATTTTCAAATCCGAAAATAATAGATTCGAAGGGAAGAATATGACCACCTCAGATCTGGATAAAATAGATCTGAGCACTCTCTTGTTTTTATTGACGATGATGTTTTGAAAGAAAGAAAGAAAGAAAGAGCTTATCCTCATTTTTATCATGATGCATCACATGTGCATACTCATGCATGTTGCATTTAATGGTTCGTCGAATATTTGGTACATTGTTACTTAGGCTAAGATGTTATGACTTGATAGCTCAAAAGTTATGATTTTTATAAGTTATAAGCTTGTTACTTACGGATTGGATGGAAGGTCAGGTATGTTACTAAACCAAAACTTTTGGGGTTTGGTTCTTCTATGCACTTTCCATTTAATTCATGATTATTTATGGTTTACTTGCTGGTGACGTTGTCACTCACCCCTTATTTTTCCTCCCAGAACCCGTAGGAAATAGGGTCGAGTGGATCGAAGATGAGCCTAGGGTTCTCTATCCATAGAAGAGCGAAAGAAGGATGACTTAAGGGTTTTCGCCATGGTGGTCAAGATTGATGGACTTTTTATGAACTTGTGTTGGAAACATTGACTTTCGGATTTCCGCATTGTGAACATGTTTGTAAAACTTAAGAAGGATGTTTAGACGTTTTTACTTTGAAAGTTTTTATTCTGACTCGGTTTCGCTTACTTGTTGATGCGTAAGCATAAAGGTCCATATGCTTTGTTATGGATTAATACATGTTATGGATTGACGCCTGGTACTCTCCGTAGTGAAGTACGGCGGGCGCACCGTATTCGGCTAGGCTGGGGTGCGGGACGCTACAGGTGGTATCAGAGCTAAGGCTCTAGATCCAGGCAGAATATAGAATTAAGTTATGATTTTAGAAATCTAAGATTGATCTTAGATGTAACTCATGATCTTAGATGAGAGTTGACCCTAGACTAGGATGACTTAAACTGGAAATTAGAGTCATGACTTAATACTGAAAATCTTAGTCTATGAAATTTTACGTCTTCTTGAGTCATCCATTTAAACTTCTATTGGATTATGAATTAAATTCTGTCACTTATTATGACATTCCAACCTTGAATAAAACCCCGACACTTCAGTGCAGATGGCATGACCACGAGGCAGACCTGCCAGAGCCAGACCAGAGGATGCAAGAGCGTGTTTCCTCCTCCACCTGCTCAGGTTCCTCCACCACCACCACCACAAGATCCAAAATCCGCCCCCAGGCTCAGACTATTCCCCCAACCCCAGGGGCCTTTACCACAATGATTCTGGATATTAATGCTTTCCAGAATTTTTGCAGACCGTAACCCAAATCGGTTCAAGTAATGTTGCAGCAGAATGCTCTCAGCCTCACGAGGCGGTCAGGGATGCTCAGTACTATTTTGAAAAATTGAAAGAGCTAATGTTCCCCCCTTCGAAGGAAAATCAGACTCAGATGCCGCTGATACAATGTGGCTTGGACGAAGTGGGAAAATTGTTCTTGAGTGATCGAGCACCTGAAGAAGTAAAGACCAAGCTGTTAGGCCGTTCCTACTGGGGGAAGTGAACCAGTGGTGGAAGGCCAATATGCAATCCCTGCCAAGCCCATTTCATGGGAAAGATTCTCTTAAGAATTCAACAAATTTTACATACCACATTCCATTCAAGTGCAAAGAGACATGAGTTCGAATCATTAGTACAAGAGCAAGGAATGACAGTTGCAGAGTATGCTAAAAGTTCATAGCCCTGGGCAGATTTCAACATCTACATATGAACGAGTGAAGAGACTAAATGTTGAAGTTTGAGAGAGGGTTAAACCTAGGATCAGGACCTGGTTGGTCAAATGCAAACCCAACCAATTTTGGGCACTATTGGATGCTTGCTACAGAATAGAGAGGGATATTATTCGCCCGTGATAGATAGAGACTAGGAAAATAGAGAAGAGAACATCAGGAAATGGAGGGTCCTGCAAAGCGCAAGAGCAAGAACTCAAGAGGCCCAGGACGACAAGGAAAGAATCGGTTTCAACGCCGTTCTCAAAAGAATCAGTCAAAGAATCAGGGCCAGCAGTCAGCTATTCCAAATTGCTCTCACTGCAATAAGCGTCACTGTTGGGGAGTGCTACTTTCAGCAGGAAAGTGCTTCGGGTGTGGCAAGGTGGGCCACATCCTCAAAGACTGTCCGGATAAGGGAACCACATACTTTGGGTGTGGAAAACTAGGACACATAGTCAAAGATTGCCAGAGAAAGGGGAACCATAGCAAGCAACAACCTAAGAACAAGCGTCAGCGTACAAATGCGAGGGTCCATGCTATGACAGACGCAGCTGATGAAAAAGCCAATGATGTGGTGGCAGGTACATTTTAAAGTTTATGCAATGATTAGATTTTGTCAATACTATTGCCTGCTGTTGCTTAGTAAATCTCGCATATCCAGGAGCTATTTTGTATGCTCAGTGCCTGCCAATGTACTATTTGATAGTGGCTTCACTCATTTATCTCAAAGAAATTCGCAAAGAATATTGATCAACACCCCAACCCATAGTGACACTCCTATAGAGTTCAAGCAGTGGGGATCAGGTGCTTATGTCTCATTACATTTTTAGAATTTGCAAACTTGAGTTCGATGATTACCGGTTTGACACCGACTTAATTCCAATACCCATGACGGATTTCGATGTGATACTTGGGATGGATTGGCTCTCCAAGAATTTCGCCACATCGATTTCCGTAAAAAGGTGGGTTACTATTAAGGACCCCACACGTAAGGAAGTAAACTTTCAGGGAGGTTCAAATTAGGAAGTGTCCTAAGAATGTTTATGTAAATGCAATCGGCGCTAGTAAGGCGTTAAAGAAAGGACACGAAGGGTTTCTCGTTTATGCCATAAATGTTGATCAAGCACCCTCCGATCTTTCTCAAGTCTCGGTGGTCCGAGAATATCCAGATGTTTTTCCAGAGGAATTACCAGGTCTTCCTCCGGATCGAGAAATATCCTTCGAAATTAATCTAATTCGGAGCTGAGCCAATATCGAAGGCTCCCTATCGAATGGCACCTGCGGAATTAAAAGAGTTGAAGGAGTTACGTGAATTGTTAGAGAAGAAGAACTTATTCGCCAAGTGTTTCGCCTTGGGGTGCCCCCGTACTGTTTGTAAAGAAAAAGGATGGGAGTATGCGCTTATGCATTGACTATAGAGAACTCAACAAGATCACAATAAAGAACAAATACCCATTGCTAGGATTGACGACCTATTCGATCAGTTCGGGTAAGCGATTCAAAGTTTTTATTTCAATGTAAGTCTATTATGAACACTACCTAAAAATATCTGATGCAGGGGCACGGATTTTTAGTAAGATTGATCTTCGCTCGGGTAACTTCCAATTGAAGATCAAAGCTGAGTGTCCCGAAAACTGCATTCAAACACGTTATGGACATTACAAATTTCTTGTAATGCCATTCGACTGACCAACGCCCCCGCGCGTTTATGGATCTAATGAATCGAGTATTTCAAGAACAACTGGACAAGTGCATGGTAGTCTTCATTGACGATATCTTGATCTACTCACATGATGAAGAGTCCCACGGGCCCATTTAAGGACCGTCCTCGACATCTTACGGAGAAACAATTGTATGCTAAATTTGTAGTAAATGCAACTTCTGGCTACGCGGTAGTTTCTGGACCGTGATATTTGAGGATGGTATATCCATGGACCCCAAGAAAATCGAGGCAATCACGGAGTGGCCAAGGCCGACCAATGTTACAAAGTAAGGAGTTTTTTCGGTCTCGTCGGCTACTATCATAAGTTTTTTTAGGGGTTCTCTCGAATTGCTATGCCTCTCACCCGTTTGACACAAAAAAAGACCAGTTCGAATGGACCACGACTACGAAAGGAGTTTTACCGAACTAAAAGGAAAGTTGACTTCCGCTCCAGTGTTGGCACAACCTACTTCTGGGAAAGTTTTGAGGTATAGTGATGCCTCTAAGAATGGACTTGGATGTGTACTAATGCAGAAAGATCGAGTGATGCGTCATCTGACAGCATAAAACCTTTTGAACAAATTACTACACGATCTTAATTAGACAGCCGTAGTCTTCGCCCTAAGATATGGAGACATTATTTGTCGGTGAAAGTGTGAAATCTTCACAGATCACAAAGCCTTAAGTACCTTTCATCCAGAAAGAATTAAATATGTCAACGCAGATGGCTAGAGTTGATGAAGGACTACGACCTTTCTATCAGTATCATCCGGGAAAAGCTAATAAAGTTGCCGATGTTGAGTCGAAAGACAAGCCATCCTCGTCAACCACCTTGCAGCGTGATATGGAAGAATTTGATCTTGAGGAGGTTGATTCCATTGAGGGCATGCTCGCAAAGTTGGTATTGATTCCTTCGCTGATTGACAAGATTAAGGAGGGTCAAGAAGGGATGAAACTTTGAAGAAAACAAAGGACCGTTAGAACAAACCATCTGAGATTTGAAGATCAGAATGATGATAGCTTGTGGTTTGAGGAAGACTGTGGTACCCAATGACGATGATATAAGGAACGAAATTCTTCGTGAAGCTCATAATAACGTTTGTCTATCCATCCTGGAGCCAACAAAATACAAGACTTAAAGCAAAGATTCTGGTGGCATGGCATGAAAGGCAAATTGCGGAATTGTAGAAAAATGCCTTGTTTGCCAGAAGGTGAAAGCGGAACATCAGAGACCCGCGGTTACTACAACCTCTTGAAGTCCCCGAGTGGAAGTGGGATCATATTATGGATTTCGTGACTGACTTACCAAGGACAAAGAATGGACATGATGCCATTTGGGTGGTTGTTGATCGCTAACAAAATCCTCACTTCATGGCTATGACGATCAAGCTCCTATGGAGAAGCTAGCTACTATGTATGTTGATCAAATTTGTGCCTGCATGGAGTGCCCATGAGTATTGTATGTGACCGCGATCCTCATTCACTTCTCGATTTTGGTTGGCTTTTCAAAAAGTAATGGGCACTGAGATACGAATGAGCTCTGCATTTCACCCCCAAACGGATGGTCAATCGAAAAGGACCATCCAAACGCTGGAAAGACATGTTGCGAGCTTGTATACTCGACTTTGGGGGAAGTTGGGACAAGAGTCTCAAACTAGTAGAATTTTATTAAACAATAGTTACCATTGATCTAGTGGAATGGTCCGTATGAAGCACTCTACGGAAGAAAGTGCCGCTCTCCACTTTACTGGGATAAATCGGAGAGAAGGTTTTGAAGGACCTGACCTAATAGAACAAACACGAGAGAAAATAATGATCATAAAACAAAGGTTACAAGCGGCCCAAGATCAAAGTAAGATTTGGGCAGACGAGAAACGGCGGCCATTGGAATTTCAAGTAGGAGAAAAGGTGTTCTTGGAAGTGTCGCCATCAAAAGGAGTTAAGAGGTTTGGTATCGAAGGAAAGTTAAGTCCCAGGTTTATTGGGCCATATGAGATTCTTGAAAGAATTGGAGAAGTCGCTTACGGCTAGCACTACCACCGTTGCTATCTCAATGCACGATGTATTTCACGTATCACAAATTCGTCGGTATGTGCACGAGCCTAGCCATATATCGAGGAGCAACCCTGAAAGTTGAAGCCGATGCGACCTACGTAGAAGAACCGGAAAGGATTGTTGATCGTAAGGAAAAGACATTAAGGAAACGATCCATACCTATGGTTAAGGTGCAATGGAAACACCATTCGATTGATGAAGCTACTTGGGAGATGGAAGAAAAACATGAAGAACTTGTACCCTCACCTTTTTAGTAACGCTTTTAAGTTTCGAGGACGAAACTTGTAATGAAGGGGGAGGAGTTGTACCCAACGAAAATCATATTGTACTTGAAGACTTGTATAAGTGAATTAATGAGTTGCATCCTCAAGTGCATTTTACTATGTTTATTAGTATTTCTTTTATTTTATTTTGATAAAGCAAATATATAATCATTCAAGCATGAGTTATGGACCATAGCCAATTCACCTAAGGGCCTAAAGAATTTTGGCCACAACGCATAAAAAGGGCCTTAGAAAGTTTTTCAAATTATAAGAAGGCTAAACTTAAGGGCCTTCTTAAAACAAGCCCAAATAGCAATTAAGGAGTTTTAAGTAGTGGGGGAAATTTTCCCCAACCTTCACTAATTTGGCCCCATGAGTCCAAGAGATTCAAGATTTACCTAATTTCATTTTTAAATCAAGAAAAAGGGAAAATAATTAATAAAAGGGGGCAACGACCCAAATAGCTTTTCATTAAACACACTTGGAAAGTGACTTAAGCATGGTAATGGCTACTAAATGCCATTACCGCCGGATTTCCCCTTATGGATAACCAAAAGCTTTCAAATCTTACTATGGTTACTTTATGTTAACCACAAGCTAAAGTAACCCAAGTTAGCCTTAAAGTAACTCTAGTTGGATAAACTAACCCAAGTTAGCATTAAAGTAACCTTGTTAGCTAAAGTAACTTAAGTTTTACTCTAATTAACCTAACCATGCTAAGGTAACCTCTACTTCTCTTGCTCCCAACGGCTAAACCACTTAGCCTAGTGAAGAAATTTCTCTCCAAGAAACCTAGAGAACTCTCAATCTCAACCCTCAAGAATTCACAAAAGAAAAGGGACAAGACTTCCTCCCCATCTCACACGGCCAACTTGATCCAAGGTAGAACAAAACCTTCAAGCCTCAAGAATCTTCTAGGTAAGTAGAATGTTTAACTTCCCAGTTAAATCACATAATTCATAGAGTGAAGCTCACATTTCTATTTTCTTGCTCAAAAAACCGTGACCCCCATGGTCACTAGGTGCAAGCTTTCAAGCTCCTAAGTGGTACTAGTTCCTTAAGAGGTTTGAACACCATTCAAGCTTCATCTTAGTAAGCAAATCTAGCCTCTATTAGTTTTATATTTTCAGTTAAGATAATGACTAACAATTGTTCTTTTCCTCCTCCAAAACCATGGGGTTTATATATTGAAGAGGAGGAAGACTTCACTTCATTTCATCCAAGTTCCAAGCTAAGGAAAGGTTTAAGCTTGAAGAGGCAAGTACACTATAAATATTTTTGACTTGTGTGTTAAAGTATATGCTTGAATGTCTAGATGTTACTAAGATTCAATCTTAGATAGAAAATAGTAAGCTTGAGGCATGAACATTTCAGACCCCTTAAGAAAAGTGACTTGCACGTATGAGATTCTTTCAAAGATGGATTCTTGCCCTTAGAATATGAATATGATGTGTCTAAGATAAATGTAGTAAATTTCTCTTCTTTGATATGTAAGGGGGACGGTTGGATGAAGTGTGGGGTGAATATTGTCCTTGTTAAAGATTGTGACTTGTGGGTGGTAAAAGATGCATATAAGTTGTATGTTTGGATGTCCTATGACTTAGGTGTATTATGTTCATTATAAAAATGGAATATAAGCCTTGCATGTTTATGAACGGGCTGTTTTGGGGGTTCGGGGCATACAAACTATTTATGCCAAGGATAGACTTGATTATGTACAAGATGTGCATTATCAAGGTGGTGTTTTATGTAAATTCCAAAACTGTTTTGAGAGGAACTTTATATGGCTTTAAAAGTATATTAGAACTTGTATGTTAAGAAGTGTATGTGAGGTTTGTTAGCCATCCTTGAAGAATAATCTTTGTCCGTACATTTTATTAAGAAAAGTGACAAAATGGAATTACTGGAATAGGGCAGAATAAATAATGTGATATTTTGTATGACCTGAAAAGGGATCTTAGAAGCTAATTGTTGGCATGATATTAGCCCTATGTATGTAGTAAATATGAGAGTTGGAATTTTGGTAAAAGAAGTTATGGTTTATCCTTAATGGAATTTTTAGTAAAACTGATCAAGCTGGAATTATTGGACGGACAGAATTTAAGTGACGTGATAATTGACCCGAAAATAGACCTTAGAAAATGCAAATGGGCTGATTTTTGGTAGGATGCTAGCCTTATGTGTTTACTAAGTCTTGAGTTGGAATTTTAGAAAAAGGAATTACGGTTTGGTCACAATAAATCTGTAGTAAAACTGGTCACTCCAGAATCAGCATGTACCCATTTCTGGAAAAGTGAGTAAATGACCCCGTAAAAGTCATTATATTGCTCCAGAAATTTTATGACAATTACTTAGGACATAGATGAGCATGTCCATTTAAATTAATCATATTGAAATTATTAGTTTAAGGGGTAACTCTAAAATTAAGTGAACACTACGAAACTGGGAGACTGGCCGAATTACGAGACTAGTTGGGAGACTTCGTTCCTACGGTATAGACCTGTTTGAACAGCTTGGGCCTATGAATATTAATCCTTGGTATGTTTACAGTATTTTCAGGGCTTTGACCCAAATTAAATAAAGACTTATTTGGCTTGAAAGAAAGGTAAAAGAGGGGTGCTTGCACTGCTAAATTCAGCAATACCCTGTTTGGATTTAATAGTGTATAGGTCTTACATGTCTCGAAACGTTATGAAACATTTACGGCAATTAGAAAAGCACCCTTATGCATATGTATGTCAAGAAATCATGATAATTGGCCTAAAATGTGAGGTTTTGAGGCCGCACCAATGGAATGATAATGCTGGAATTTTTCCAGCCTAAAATAAGATCGTACTTGTATATGTGATGCATTATGTCATGAATTGCATGGTACATGTCATACATTGCATCGTCGTCACTTACATGATTCATGAAACTGATTTTATGACAAGAATGATGAAAAAGCATTTTTAAAGAAAAGATTCGGTTTTGAAAAGAACGCTTTCCTTTGGTACCATTTATTCTTGCCAGCTTAACCCGCTCCAGATCCAGGGTTAATTGATCTGATGATTATTACCGTTCAGGCCCGTAGAGAATAGACCTGATTATGATGATTATGACCATTCAGGCCCGGAGAAAATAGACCTGATTATGATGATTATGACCGTTCAAGCCCGTAGAGAATAGACCTGATTATGATGATTATGACAATACAGGCCTGGAGAGAATAGACCTGATTATGATGATTATGACCGTACATGCCCAGAGAGAATAGACCTGATGACTATGTTTGATAATGTGACCGTTTTCGGATCCGAAAATAATAGATTCAAAGGGAAGAATATGCCGCCTCAGATCCGGATAGAATAGATCAGAACACTCTCTTGTTTTTATTGACGATGATGTTTTTGAAAGAAGAAAGAAAGAGCTTATCATCATTTTTATCATGATGCATCACATGTGCATACTCATGCATGTTGCATTTAATGGTTCATAGAATATTTGGTACATTGTTACTTAGGCTAAGATGTTATGACTTGATAGCTCCTAAGTTATTATTTTTATAAGTTATGAAGCTTGTTACTTACGGATTGGATGGAAGGTCAGGTATGTTACTAAACCAAAACTTTTGGGGTTTGGCTCTTGTATGTACTTTCCATTTAATTCATGATCATTTATGGTTTACTTGCTGGTGACGCTGTCACTCACCTCTTATTTTCCTCCTAGAACCCTCAGGAAATAGGGTCAAGTGGATCGAAGATGAGCCTAGGTTTCCCTAGAAGAGCGAAAGAAGGACGACTTAAGGGTTTTTGCCATGGTGGTCAAGATTGATGGACTTTTTATGAACTTGTGTTAGAAACATTGACTTTTGGATTTCCGCATTTGTGAACATGTTTGTAAAACTTATGATGGATGTTTTTAGACGCTTTTATTTTGAAAGTTTTTATTCTGCCTCAGTTTTGCTTACTTGTTGATGCGTAATCATGAAGGTCCATATGTTTTGTTATGGATTAAGACATGTTATGGATTGACGCCTGGTACTCTCCGTAGTGAAGTACGGCAGGCGCACCGTATTCGACTATGCCGGGGTGTGGGGCGCTACACAAAACATGTTAAAATGTTCTATGAAATTCAAATTAAGGCTGATTACAATTTACCATATATGTGAATATTATGCATTATGCCAAAGCTTACCAAAAGAAAATTTCAGCACATGCAGCCTCCTACTATTACACGCCATTCTCAGCATTCTTGAAGCATAGGTGGAGCTTATTTGGTACTTCAATTGGTGGTGGAGGACATGCCACACAAGATTGGTTACATTGAAGAGGGCAACACATAAGGAAAGAATTCAAAAGAAATGCACATGCTCAAAATTTCAGCACATGTCCGCTAGTTGGCCGATTTTACCTAGTTAAATGCCTTCAATTGTCTTAAAACATTTGAGGGAATTAAATTGTGATTATATGGTAATTATTCACCTTGATTTTGAGCACATGTTTCAGATTTTTGGAAGAATTTACAGCTCATTTAAAGGGTGCCAAGGTAGATTAATGATGGCCAATCAACAAGTGACAACTAGGCAAAGACAAGTCATCCATCCAATCTTGTCATCCAATTATATTGCACCAAGTAGCAAGGTTGTGTCTCTTTTACACAAGGAAATCTTCCAAGGGCATTCAAGACAATTCCAAGGAGGAAGAGTAACCCTAGGGGGGCGAAGAAGTTATAAAAAGAAGAAGATAGTGCAAGACAAGGCCAAACAAATTTGATATTCTTACAAGTCTAAAAAGCAAGATTACTCTCTTCTTTTTCCTTTCATTTCTCTTGCGCTTAGCCTCAAGCCTATCATTATTATATTCCATATATTATATAGGCTATACTGACTACACTCGTTCATTTCTGTAAAAGGTTGGTCAAAGTGTGATCAAGCCTTCATTTGATCGGTGGTGGTGTTGTGTTGGTTTGTTTTGTTTGTTTAATTGTAAAAGGGTGGAGTTGGTGTTACCTCCAGTAACCCTTGTGTTAAGGTTTTTTTTGTTTAGTGAAAACCAAGGAAGGCGTCCTCGAAGACTGGAGAAGGTTGTTTTAAACCGAACCAGTATAAAATTCTTGGCGTTCTTACTTTTCAGCACTTTACTTTCAGTTTCCAGTTTTCTACATTGATTTCATTGCAACGGTAAAATAGAAAAAGATTTTCAAAAATCATAACATTTTGCAGAAACATAGTTACGCATCCTAGTTTTATTTGGCACAAGTTTCACCTCATTTGGATAAGTATAAGTCAATGAAACGTCAATAGTTCTAAGACTAGTACAATCTGATTCTCAGATTTGCAAAGGTTGAGAACGTCAACGTGGTTGACATACTTCGCAAGGGAATTTCCAAAATTGTGTCAACCCATTAAAATCATACTTGACAGTCAGACCATAAAATTTTTAAGTCATTTAGAGTTCCCAATTAATAGCAATAAATTTTTCAATTCGGAGTACAGTTTCTGGCAGATTTGTGCAATCTGACCAAAATGCATTTTCAAGGGGTTAGGCTTGGAATTTTAATTTGAAATTTTTTGAGTTAATCATAATATCTGACAGTACAACTTCACAAAATTTCATAATTTTTTGAGGTCTACAATTAGGTCATTTAAATAATCAAATCAGGTTCTAAAAACAAAAACTGTTTACAGAAATAGTAATTTGGTCCAAAACTTTTAAAAAACCAATTTCCGCACTCCATGTTCAATCCCCCTTCTAGTGGTTCTAACAGGTCCTACAGAGTTGACATTGCCTCAGAAAACCTTGGCTCATTTTCTACGATATAGGTTAGAAAATACGTACCAAAGGAAGTTGTTATTCTGGCACGCTTTCTTTGACAAAGCCCGTCATTTTTTGAGGCGTTGCCTCACGCATCCGCTTACTGGTGCTCGATTCTTCATTGTTATTGTCTCTCCTTGGGAAGACATCTTTGAAGAACACTGCGTTCCTTGACTCCATGACAATGTTTTCATGTATGTCAGGAACATCCGATTTGTGCACCAAGAAACGATATGCACTATTGTTCGTTGCATATCCGATGATTATGCAATCAACCGTTTTTAGGCCCAATTCTCACTTGTCTTTGTTTAGGTACAGCAATCTTAGCCAGACACCCACACTTTTCAAGTATTTGAACTAGGATTGTGGCCTTTTCGAAACTCATATGGGGTTTCATCCATCTGCTTAGATGGAATTCTATTCAAAATGACATTAGCTGAGAAAAGGCTTCCCACAAAAGTTTTGGGGTAGTAAGCCCGAACTTTTCAACATAGCATTCATCATCTCTTTTAGAGTTTGGTTTTTGTATTCAGCAATACCGTTCGATTGAGTGCATATGGTGCAGTCATTTGATGAATAATGCTATGTTCTGAATAGAATTCATTAAACAGTGCACCATATTCGCCACCTCTATCAATACGAGTTGCTTTAATTCGTTTGTTAAGTTGATTGTCAACTTCATTTCTATATTCCTTGAAAGCATCAAGGGCCTCGTCTTTGCTACTTAGCAAATAGACATAACAATATCGTGTGCAATCATCGATAAAAGTTACGAAATTACTTTACCGCCTCTTGTTTGCATAAACTTTAAATTACACACATCGGTATGAATTAATCCAAAGGTTCAGCGTTCCTTTCTATTGAAGGAAATGGCGCCTTTGCCATTTTCGCTTCAACACATATTTGGTATTTTCATTATCAAATTTTAATTGGGCAACAGTCAAGATTAACAATACATTGTATTGACTTATAATTCACATGTTGCAAAGGAAATGCCATAAATAAGAAGACTCAAGCACGTAAATAGAAAAGGAAGCATTTTCATTAGCCTCTGCAGGCAAATTTTCCTTTGGTACAATAGTGATGACGTTTAATTTGAACATATTATTTTTCAAGTACCCCTTCTCCAAATACATTCTATTTTTTGAAAAAATAACCTTATTGGATTCTAACACTAGTCTAAGCTATGCATGACTAGAAAAGATCCAGATACTAAATTCTTCCAAATGTCGGGGACGTGCAGCACACTTTGCAGAGTCAGATGCTCTCCAAGGTTAGCTTTAGAACAACTTCGCCCTCGCCTTCAATCTTCGAAGAAGCTGAGTTCCTCATGTAAAGTTGTTCATTGTTCCAAGGTTGGTACTCCGTGAACATCTCTCTGCTGGAGGAGACATGTCTTGTGGCGCCAGTATCTAGCCACCATTCGTGCATGTTCCCCACAGTTTGCACTCTGAGACCACCGCACAGAGTTCAGATCATCCATGGCATCGTCGATGTTTGCCTTTGTTGAGAAAAAGGGTTTGAGTGATTTACAATGCATGATTTAAATGTTACGTACTTACGAAATGCATGAATAAATCTTACTGACATATTTATGTGATAATAAGTGCTTACATGGTTATTCATAAAGTTGCCGTACTAACAAGCCATGAAGCTTTAAAGCTTACATCATATGGCAACATTGTTGTTTTTATACTATTTTCAGGGTCATATTAGTGAACTAAACTACTTCATTAAGTGAAGTGCTTAAGTTAATGAACTAACTAGTTCATTAAATAAAGACACATTTGGAGAGAGCTATATGGAAACAAATTTGACATGAAAAGCTCTCATCTACTCATTTCAAATGCCAACTATATATATATATATATACATATTTGTTTTAAAAGGTACTATATACTTATATTCCGACGTACGACCAACACGTCACAATATTATAAATGTATTGACGTCACACAACTATATACACCTCATCTTTATGAGTATATTCAGGCCTTTTACATATGTTATAAGTCATGGTGATGTCAAAATTATAACGAAATGTTACACGGCCATAAACCAAAATGTCGTATTAGATGACTATTGAAAACTTCACCGACGTGTGACGTACTTGCCATATAAGGATGGCCAGACTATATACATCAAAATTATTCACATAATTTGTGATCCACATGTTACAATCAGCCACAATGTTCATACAATTTGGTGCACACAAATCACCCACAATTTAGCCTAGATTTATGGAGAATTCAAACAAAATTTTTTTGTTACACTGGGACATTTTTCATCAAGCCATTGAAGCTGAATATACCTTAATTTTATGTATATTATGTGTCACGTGATATATTTTACATGTGTAAGAAGTTGAAATTAAACGGAGAAAAATCGCGTAATCGACGAAAGTTGAAAATTCGGTTTTCTACGAACGTAACACATGAACGTTTTGGCATAGATGTAACATGTATCTAGACACTTTTTACACATTCAATACTGTTAAAGTTTCCTAGAAAATTCAAATTAAAGCTGATATAATTTATCATATATGGGTGAATATTGTGCATTATTTGACAAAGCTTACCAAAAGAAATTTCAGCACATGTGTAGTCTCCTTTACACGCCATTTCAGCCATGTTGGAGCCAAGGTGGAGCCTATTTGGCACTACAATTGGTGGAGGACATACCAAAAGATTGGTGACATTGAATAGAGCACCACATAAGGAAAGAATTCAAAAGAAACACATGCTGAAAATTTCAGCACATGTTTGCTATTGTGGCCGATTTTTACCCATTGATCGTCTTCATTTGTCTTCCTAAATTGATGGGGATTAAAGTTTGATTGTATGGTAATTATTTAACATGATTTTGAGCACAGTTTTCAGATTTTTTGAAAAATTTACAGCTCATTTAAAGGGTGCCAAGGTGGACTAATGATGGCCAATCAACAGTGACAACTAGGTAAAGACAGGTCTCCCTCCAATCATATTTCACCAAGTAAGCAAGGTTGTGTCATCTTTTACACAAGACAATTTCCAAGGGCATTAAGAAAATTCTCAAGGAAGACGAGGAACCCTAGGGGGTGACATGATGTTATAAAAAGAAGAAGATGGTACAAGACAAGGTTAAGCAACAATTCATATTCTACAAGTGTAAAAGCAAGACTACTCTCTTCTTTTCCTTTCTTTCTCTCTTCTTACCCTCAAGCCTATCATTCATGATTCCACATTATTATAGGCTTTTATTATACCACCTATACATGTTCATTTCCTGTAAAAGGTTGATCAAGGTGTGATCAAACCTTTATTCGATCAGTGGGTGTTCGTGTTGGTTTGCTTGTTTGTTATTTGTAAAAGGGTGGGAGTGGTGTTTACTAGTCACCCTTGTGGTAAGGTGTTTTGTGTTTAGTGATAACTGAGGAAGGTGTCCTCGAAGACTGGAGTAGGTTTTTAAACCGAACCAGTATAAAATTCTTAGTGTTCTTACTTTTCAGCACTTTCTTTCAGTTTCCAAATTTCTGCATCATTTTTATTGCAGCGGTTGGTAAAAATAGCAAACGATTTTCAAAAATCATACATTTTACAGAAACATAGCCATAGTGACATAAGTTTCACCTCATTTGAATGAGTATAAGTCGATCAAACGTTAATAGTTCTGAGACTAGTGCAATCTAATTCTCAGATTTGCAAAGGTTGAGAACATTAACGTGGTTGACATACTTCTGAAGGAGTTTTCAAAAACTGTTCAAACCATTAAAATACACATCTTTAGGGTCAAACCATAAAATTTTCAAGTCAATTAGAGTTCCAAATTAATAGGAATAAATTTGTTATTTAGGAGCACAGTTTCGGGCAGATTGACGCATCTAACAAAAAGCATTTTCAAAGGGTTATGGCTTGTATTTCATTTGAAATTTTCTGATTTAATCATACATCTGATAGTACAACTTCACCAAATTTCATAATTTTTGGAGGTCTAGAAAAGAGGTCATTTAGATAAATCCAAATCAGGGTCTGAAAACAGAAATTGTTTTCCGAAGTGAGGTTTATGGTCCAAAAGTTTTTAAAAACCAAATTTCCGCACCCACTATTCAACCCCCCTTCTATTGGTGTTGTATAGGTCGTGCAAGTTTTATTAAAGTGCATGCACACTCACTACAAGCAGATCCAACGATCTTGTGAGATGGCATCCACTAGTCACAAGACCGAACAAGATGTCAAGCGTAAGGCCTCCTCATTTCGACGAGGAGTATATTATACAATGGCATTACATTAGAAGTCGTAAAACCTAAGCAAGAGTATACCGTAGATGATAAAAGAGATTACGTATGAATGCTAAGGCTATGCAACTCCTTAAATGGTTTTAAGTAAAAGTGAATCGAGTTATGTGTCAAATTGCTCTAGTGATGAAGAGATGTAGAAAATTCTTAAAATGAAACATGAAGGTACTAGTCAAGTTAAAGAGTCTAAGATAAACATGCTAATGTCTGCTCTTGAATCCTTCAAGTATTTACCGAATCAATCTATTGTTGATACGGATCTAAGATTGACTAACATTTACAATTCTCTTGAGTCTCTTGAAAAGGTATTTTTCGTAGGAGAAGGTGCAAAAAGTGTTAAGAAGTCTCCCATCCGAATGGGATCCAAAAGTCACTACAATCGAAGAAAGTAAGGAAACTAAATCAATAAAGATGGAGGAATTAATTGGATCATTAAAGATATATGAAAAAACTCACTTTAAAAAAATTTTGAATCTACTTTTAGACAAGATAAGGCTATAGCATTTAAATCAAATAAATACGTCTCTACTTCTTATGATCGCGTAGATGATAGTGACACAATTCCGATGATGAAGATCTATCACGTTGGCTAAAAATCAAAAAAATCATGAGAAAATTACTTAAAAACAAACCTAAGCATACTTCATCTAAGAATCATAGAAATAAAATAATGAGGATATTAAGTGTTATATGTGGAAGACTTGGAAGACTTGGACATATCTCTTAGACTGTCTGAACAAGGACAAAACAATGAACAAAAACCATGACAAGGATCGGACAAAAACTAAAACCGTCACAAAACCTAAACAAAGGAGTTAGAGCCTTAGAACCTCCACATGGAGTGATTCATCCGATTCCGAAGAGCAATCGCTCAAGTATGCTTTACATCCAAGGCGTCAAATGAGGTATCTTCTGACTCTGATTCTGATTCGGAACCCTCTTATGATGATTTATTTAGTCAATATCTTGAGTTGCATAAGTTTTTTAAGAATTTTGCAAGAGAGAAGAAACGTTTAATTGAAGACAAGAAATTGTTAGAATCTTCTAACATAAATCTTGTGTCTCAATTAAACGATTCAAAAAAGGAGTCGTCTTGCATGATACATTCATTAAAATCTTAGATTCCTCCTTAATATCCAAGAACACTAAGATGAAAGCCGAGATTTCAAATTTGAAATCAGGAAAAGCAGATTTAGAAAAGACGGTAAACAGTTCATACGGGTACTTGTATACTAGATCGTCTTATCTCTTCTCAGAAGTATAAAATGATAAACCGGATTAGGATACGTTGAAGATAATAAAGTACGAAATAGTCTACAAATTTGTTCTATCTTCATCTAAGAAACCGGATGCATTCAAGTCAAGTGTACAACCTAAAAAGACTTCTAGTACACCCACATTATATCTCATCGAACTCCTTCTTTTTCATCTCATACAAAATACAATCATGTGCCATATAGATATGAAAGGAAACCATTGATGCATGTAGGACCTGTATAACACCACTAGAAAGGGGGTTGAATAGTGGGTGCAGAAAATTTGGCTTTTAAAAAACTTTTGAACCAAAAACTTCACTTCTGAAAACAGTTTCTGTTTTCAGATTCTGAGTTGAAACATTTAAAAACATAGTCACAGACCTCCAAAAATTATGAAATTTGTGAGATTCTACTCTCAGATGTTCTGAGTATTCATAAAATTTCCAATTAAAATTCAACTCATAACCCTTTGAGAATACATTTTTGGTCAGATTGCACAAATCTGCCAGAAACAATACTCCGATTTGAAAATTTTATTCCGATTAATTTGTAACTCCAAATAATCTGAAAATTTAATGAAAAGACCCTTATATAAATTTCAATGGGTTGAATCAGTTTTCAAAAATTCCTTTGGGAAGTTTATCAATCATGTTGATATTCTCAACCTTTGCACTCTAAAAATCAGATTGCACTAGTCTCAAAACTATTCAAGTTGATTGACTTTTACTTATCCAAATGAGTTAAAACTTACGCTAAATGAAAGCTAAGATATGTGGATATGTTTCTGAAATGTGTTGTGATTTTTGAAAATCGTTTACTATTTTTACGATTGCAACGAAATCAACGTAGAATGAAAACTGAAAAAAAAGTGGAAAAGTAGTAAGTAAAGACTACAAGAATTTTAACTGGTTCGGTTAAATCAACGTACTCCAGTCTTCGAGGACACCTTCCTCGTTATCACTAAACACCAAAAACACCTTACCACAAGGTTACTGGAGTTACACACCAACTCCACCCTTTTACAAACAATACAAACAGGCAAACGGATCACGGACACCACCACCGAATGAATGAAGGTTTGATCACACCTGATCAACCTTTTACAACAATTGAAACGTATGGTGTATGTTCAAAGCCTATACAATATTTAGAATATATGAACAATAGCTTGAGAGAGGGAGAAGAAGAAAGTAAAACCCTTTTGCACTTTAGAGAAAATGAGAGTTGTCTCGCTTTGTTTGCACTACTTCTCTTCCTTTTAAGCGCCTCATGGCCGCCCACCTTAGTGTTCTTAAATCCTTAAGAATTCACTTTATTCCCTTAGAAGATTGCCTTGTGTAGAAATGACACCATCTGCTTACTTGGCACACTATGATGGAGGGATTGAATTGGCCTTGCTTACTTGGCACTTGATGATTGGTTCAATTGTCATCATTTTAATGAGCTTTAAATATGAATAAAACTCATAAAAATGTGACAAATGTAATCAAAATGTTACCAAAAATCATCATTCAATCCCTTCAATTTCGGGAGCAAATTAAGGAAAAACCATAGTAAAATTCGGCCACTATTCACTGTGCTGAAAATTTTCAGCATGTGTTGCATTTTGAAATCTTTCCTTGTGTGTTGCCCTCTTCAAAGTCACCCATCATGTGTGCTTACTTTCCACCAATTAAAATTCCAACTAAGCTCCACATAGGCTCCATCAAGGCTGCAAATGGAGTGTAGAATTGCTAGCCATTGCTGAAATTTAACTTTAGTAAGCTTTGTCAAATAATGCACAATAATTACATATAAATGGTAAATTCCAATCAGCCCTAATTTTAAATTTTCTAGAACAATTTAACATGACTTGAATGTGTAAAAAGTTTCTAGATACATGTTACAACTCATGCAAAAGACGTTCCATGTGTTGTGTTCGTAGAAAACCGAATTTTTGACTTCACCGATTACGCGATTTTCTCCGATTAAATTCAAACCTTTTGAAACATGTTATATATATGTCATACATAATATACACAAATGAATTATATATTCAGATCTAATGGCAGACTTAAAGAGGCGCACCATGTGCCTTAAACTTTGAATTTGAAATCTCCATAATTTGGTCTAAATTGTGGGTGATTTGTGTGCCAACATGGAATTATGTAGTGGCTGAATTTTAACATGTGAGCCACAAAATTTTTGACTATTTTAAAGTATATGGCTGATCATCTTTATATGGCAGGTACGTGACACGTTGGCGAAGTTGTTGGTAGTCACCCGATACGACAATTTTTGGTTTATGCACCTTGTAACGTGCCGTTATAATTTTGTCATCACCATGACTTGTATCATATGAATAAGACCTGAATATACTCATAAAGAGAGGTGTATATAGTGGTGTGATGTTGACGTACGTTTGTAATATATGTAACGTATCAGTAGTACGTCAGAATATATGTCTATGTGCCTTTTTAAAAATCTGAACAGATATATAATATATATATGTAGGTGTGTGAGAGGAGTAGGAGGGAGACCTTTTCATATAGCTCCTGCCTGAAACTAGGGTTCTGCCTCGGTGCACGCCGCCGTACTCTACTACGAGAGATAAAAAGCGTCGATACATACATGTACATGTCAACATGAAATATGAATCGGAAATAGCGGAAGTATTATAAAGATAAACATATAATATGCAATATCAGTACAAATCGTCACATCATCACAAAAGCAACATCCGTTGATTCCTAAATAGTACAAATACCAAATGATCATCGATCTCAAAAGCTAATCTTGATGTAGGACCCTCTCATGGATACTCTAGGTGAGGCTCGTCATCTATGTACTCCAAACTCAGTAACCCTGTTATCTGTAAAGTGATTTAAGGCAAGTATGAGCGATAGCCAACTTTTAATCGCTCAGCAAGTAATCCTACTAGATACGTCATGTGGACCATGCATGGGAAGATGGGGTAACAAGTAATAATATCGTAGTTAGAGCATAATAAGCACGTCTCCTTGACAAATAAAATAACATAGCGATCAATAACGAAATATAAAGAATTCGCGTAATAGCATAAGAATCATTACTTCCTGCTTATGACCAATGCCAACATAATACATCATATCTTACAGTCTAAACCGGTCATAAGCTAAGGTCACAACTTATGATCAGAACCATATCATGAAGTTTCTACATAAACGACATAAGTATAAACTCCATTATGTCTAACCATATCCTAAGGGTACATGCATAATGATGTTTTTCCATAGTCATACATATCCATTTCATAAACATAAGAACAATAACATATTCATGCTTGGCTATAGCACTTTCATAAGAATAATAACGCACGACATACCGATCAATTCCCATGCGGCATAAACATCATAACATATGTACATGCACTAAGGGTGACGCATTATGACAGAGTCCCGAATCCCAGACCCAGTGTTACACTCGGCCATAACACAAACATATGCCCCTGACATCTGCCACCCTGGTACCGATGCCACACTGGCGAACATAACATGATCGTAATCATAACATAACATATCGGGTGTCGGTGGAATTAATCGTCTCGTGTTTATTATTTGTTCTCATATAATCGTTTTTCAACATATGATGCAATAATATAACAATTCAAATCCTTATTTATAAAACATGAATTTCTCCCTATTGAGGGTATTTCAATTATTCTTCTACTTATCATCCAACATCCTTTACCTAACCTTATACTATATATCATAACTTTTTAGATTACCATTTTACCTCTTAGCTCTTAATTTTCGGCCTTTACTCCCCAAATGTACTATATATCATAACTTTTTAGATTACCATTTTGCCTCTTAGCTCTTAATTTTTGGCCTTTACTCCCCAAATGACTCCATTTGTGACATTTTTCAACCCAACATCAATTATTGATTGTATTTTTCATATACAATTCTTATTTCAACCCTTAGATGGTTTTTAAATACCCATCTCTCTAAATTTATTTAATATAGTACCCAAGTATATACTTAAATCATAATTCATCACTTATTATATGTTATGCATTTAAATGTACTTTTCCATGAAAAATATAGTCATTTATGCCACCACTTACTTAATGGCCGAGATATATATACACTATATATATATATATATGTTCTCCTTACATCACACTTGTATGTACATATATTATATCATAAATCATTTAAATATACTTTTCATACAAATAAAGTCATTTAGGCCATAAAATACATATATGGCCAAATATATATACCTTATATATATATAATATATATATATTTTTGAAAGAATTATATGTTTATTAAGGACCCTCACTTGTGGCAGAGGAAAACCATATTACATAATGTATAATAAGTGAAAGAGAATACATATAATGCTGTATCTCCAACCGTATATGATATGCCGCATTAAAACATTGCCAAGCAAAACCACCCTTGTGGATAAAACCTTGGCGAAGGAAAAAGCATACATATTTATACGATTGTCATCGATACAAAAAATGGAGTCATAGACGGATATATCCATTGCTGTTCGACAGGAGTTGATGATAATCCACTTGGGAGACCAAACCGTTGGAGCAGCATGATCGCCAGTCAAACGTACCTCGAGACAAGGAGATGCAGTTGTTATCAACAGGATAGTTATGAGATAGCATAATATAGAGCGATGGAACAAACGCATACCCAAGTCGCCCCGACAATGAAATTGCCAGGACGACGACCGCTTGAAAAGTCTCGTTAGCGCACCCGAAATGACTGCTGGACACCAAAGCTGGAAATGCCTCCTCCCCCATGAACATGACAATATCGCACACCCAAGCGTGAGTAACACATGTAACAGACAACAACATGAAGAGTTAGTGTGAACATGAAGCAACATAGACAAAGTGACAGAGACACTGAAGGATAACGCACCAACGTTGCCTGTGTACCAAAACACAGGCAACGACATTTGTATGTAGCCGAAGGCAGCGTGTGTAACTAACGAAGGGCAAGCAACTGGAGATCCACTTGCAAGGCACCACGTACTTCGCATGGCAGTGATTGAGTCGTAAGATAACTGCGATGTCCTACGGCGCGGAAGCCATATCGTGCTAACCTGTGTGCTGCAGTGTTTGCCTCTCGCGGACAATATTGAATAACTGACTTACTGAGGCTAAGGAATATTATGGCACGCTGGATGTCCATGGCTAAGGCTCCGGTGAAACATGGCTCCGCAAACAATGACACCATCCGTTGGCAATCAGTTTCAATAATAATATTAGCATAACACGAAGCGTAGAAAATCAAGGCATAGAGCATGGCTTGTAGCTCAGCTCGAAGTGGTGGCATCAAGGGCAACAGAAAACATAAAGCTGAGAGGAGACGGCCATCTGAGGTACGTAATATTGCTCCCCCTACCACCATCTTTCGACCCACTGAGGCATCAATATTCAATTTTAGCTTTCCTGATGGTGGGAGTTGCCACCAAATGATAGATAGTCGCTTAGATCGAATTGGTGGAGAGTAATGTTGCTGGACTAGGCGTGGCAAGTGCTGGGCAAACTTTTTGTTAGTCACAGACGCACGTGTAAATTGTTGTTTTGATCTTCATACGTAGTAGGTCTGAGTTAAAGGTCTCAGAACCAAATCGACATGATGTGTATGACTTCCATATCTCCCAAGATAATAAAGATGGTACTACGACACGAAGTTAACCCTTCATTGAAGTTTTCGAAGAACTTCGCCACCACCGTAAAAGATGTGCCCTAATCGTATTGGAGCGGGCCAATGGACCGAAAAACATGATCGAAATGTCTATCCATATAGGGCGAATAGCTGAACGATGCATGAAGATATGGTCTTGAGTATCATGCTCCTGACGACAAAAGATGCATTGGGATGGCAACGCTGTGAGCAATCGGCACAAGTTATGCGCAATCGGAAGAGATTTGTTCCATAATCTCCATATGAATATCTGTTGCCCTGGAGGCAAGGTAGTCCACAAAATATAACTCCCTTTGTGATTGACCGTGAGCTGCAATATGTGAATAAGTCGAACGTATAGAAAACTGGCCATTTGAATCCGGGGTCCAATGGATCGTGCTATGAGATCGAGAAGTATGTAGCTCCATATAAGCATTAACTCGACAAATACGCTTCCATGTAGCTGAGTCATAAATATGAGAATAAAGTGAGGAGCGGTGACCATATTTTGTCTTGCTAAATTCAGCCCATAACGTGTTAGAATGATAGTACTTCCACCAAAGCTGGCAGTCATAAGATTGTTGCACATAAGTGAGGCTACAAATTCCAAGTCCGCCTACATCCACATCGCGACAGACAGAAGACCAAGATTGCCAATGATGACGACCATTCCAGAGAAAGACAGCCATTTTCTGTGATAATGTATTTAGCACCCCCTTGGGCAGCTTGGAACTGGCTATAAGGTGGGTTGGTATGGTATTGAGGACATATTTAATGAGTACTAGCCGACCCGCCATGGATAGAAATTTTGATGACCAAGATGTGAGCTTAGAGTCAAAATGATTAAGGAGAGAAAGACAGTATCTGGCCTTATTACAGCCCTTATATAAATAAGAGCCAAGATATTTAATAGGTGAGGTTGTAGATCTCATACCCATTGCCTACAGAGAATTGCGAGCTGGGGCTCCATGGCCTAGAACAAGTTAACTTTTGTTATAGTTCACTAATTGACCCGACGCCTGCTGATAGGTTTCAAGAAATTTGCGGAAGCGATCAACATTATGCACAGCCCCATTCAAGAAGATAAGGAGATCATCGGCAAACCCCAAGTGAGACACGCCCTTCACACGGCCTGTATTAAATCCAAGAATATAGCCCTCCTGAAAATAGTGCTTCAGACCTCTAGAGAAACCTTCTGATGACAGAATGAATAATAACGATGATAAGGGGTCGTCTTGTTTGACCCCACGTCCAAGAGAGAATAGAGTAGTCAGCCCCCCATTTAGTAGAATAGAGCATGTAGTCATGTCTAGATTATTGATGATGATTCGGACCGGGCGTTCATGCATACCCAACTTACATAAAAGCAACCTTAAATACTGCCAACTTACTCGGTCAAATGCCTTTACCATATCCAATTTAACTAGAATGTGCCCTCCTCGTGTATGTTTATCCAAAACATGGACCATTTCCTGCGCAAGAAGTACTTGCTCTGTGATTGCCCATCCCTTCATAAAGCCCGCCTGCTCTGGTGAGATTAATTTAGGCAGAAGGACAGTTAGCCGAGTGGCTAGTAAACGTGTAATCACCTTTGAAATGAAATTGGTAAGACAAATGGGTCGGAAATCTGCAAATGTATGAGGATTAGCAATTTTCGGGATTAGGACTATTGTTGCAGCCGCGACAGGCTTTGGCATACAAATGCCCAAATAGAACTCCTGCACTGCTTTATGAACATCATCTTGAATAACAGGCCAGAATGTTCTATAAAAAGATCCAGGATACCCATCAGGACCCGCTGCACTTGAGGGATTTAAATCCCAAACCGCTGTTTTAACTTCATCAAGTGTTGGGATTGCTTGTAACATGTGATTGTCATCTTAATCTATCAACTGAGGCAAATATTGCATTATGCCATTGTAATTATCAAAGGGCTCAGGGGCATATAATGTCGAAAAATATCGTATAGCCTCAGCAGCAATGGCCGCTGTTTGTGTGTATTCGCTGTCGTCAGGAGAAAATATGCGACTTATGTGCTGTCTGCAGCATTTGTCCTTAAATGTTTGATGATAAAAAGATGTGTTTGCATCCCCTTCATTTATCCACTTGACATTGGCTTTTTGTTTCCAAAAAAGAAAGGCACGATGTTGTGCCAACTTAAGCTCCGCCACACGCTATGATATGTAAGGCGTGTATCCTCCGTAGGGTTGTCATCATATTGACTTTCGGCTGTTTTCACCAACGTCTCTGCATAGGCTATTGCATCAAAGATATTTCCAAAGGTGACTTTATTCCACTGCCTGAGATCACTCCTCAGAAGAGACAATTTGTGATGTAATCCCCACATACCCCCAATTGTTGGGTATGATTGCCATCTGTGTACAACAAAGTCATAAAAGTCTGCATGTGTTTCCCATGCGCTTAGATAGCGGAAGGCAGCTGGAGGCTTTGGGCCCTCATTGTCACATGATAAGAATAATGGAGCATGGTCAGAAGTTGCCCTAGATAGGTGTTGAACATGCAGAATGGGAAATAGATCAGAGAAAGTTATGGATGCAAGAAAACGATCAAGGCGGCGACTCACACGTCCTAAGCCACGTCCATCAGTCCAAGTAAATTTCGAACCCTGATAAGGAACCTCCTGCAATTGGGAATGCTGTATGAAATCATTAAAATCCTGAAGAGAACGTAGAGATGGACGGGATCGTCCATTGTGCTCATCCAAAGTTCTAAATGTGTTAAAATCTCCGCCTATTAACCAAGGTGATGTATTCGAGGCATGAAACTGTTCCAACTGTTCCCACAATATTTTGCGTTCTACCGTAGAATGGCGCCCATATACTGCTGTTAACCAGAAAAAATCACCAGAGGCAAGCCAGCGAAATTTAATAGAGTGATGTTGCTGGCCAGAAATCTCCTCCACCCAAGTCAATATCGAGTCTTCCAAAACATCCAAATTTGATAGTTACAAACAGATACAGATTTAGTGAAACACAATTGCAGTTGATAATAAAGTAAATGGTTGGGCCGTAGCTTAGGTTCAATCAGAACTAATGCATGTATGT
This sequence comes from Eustoma russellianum, assembly GCA_036186865.1. Lineage (NCBI taxonomy): Eukaryota > Viridiplantae > Streptophyta > Magnoliopsida > Gentianales > Gentianaceae > Eustoma > Eustoma russellianum. The sequence goes on from AP025049.1 coordinate 14,745,959, forward strand.
TGTGTTTTCGCGTAAGGGATATTAAACGTGTGAATGATGTACGAATCCCTCGAATGTTCCATAACAAAATCTTCATTGTGATAATGTGTCAAAAGACTTTCAGAGGTAGGAAGCATGTAACCTGGTCAATCTTGGAGAGACAGGATTGTCATGTGACATGCGTAATATTTTTGGCCGCTGCGAAGGTGCTGGATCAGATGTAGGAATCGTTGGATTGCTATTCATTTGAGCATCAACATGCGCTGCTTCCACAAGATGTGCAATATGATCGGCGCAGCGTTGATCAATCTCCTCCAGGCTAACATCATGTTGGGGAGGATCGATTTCATTGTCTGAATGTGAAGTAGGCAGAGATTTGTCCAGAACATCCCCGACTATGCAGTCATCAACACCTTGAAGGCGAGATATATTTTGAACATCAGAAATGGCTTGGGGCGAAACCATATCTGGGGATGGCAGAATGAATTCCTGTGGCGTGTAGGATGATCGATGAGGAACAGTGTGCCCTATATTTGGCTCGACAACTACAGCAGTAAGTGAATCCTGTGCCGGCACTATTTTTTTTGGCGTCCAACGTTGACTTTTGCTTTTGTCCCCTGGTTGGTTAGGATCAGACATTTGTTTGTTGGTGGGTTTGTCACCTATAGCTTGTGAGCGTTCCGGTTGGCCACTGCAATCAGCGCCGATATGACCCAGGCGAAAACAGTGATCACAATATTTTGGTAAATCCTCATACTCCACTGCCTGCATGATTACCCTTGAGGATGTTTGTATAAACACCCGACTAGGAAGCTCTTTGGAAATATCTAACTCAACGCATACACGCGCAACAGAAGGGCGGTTCATCGTAGTGGTGGTGGAATCCAGTCTCAGTGGTTCCCCAAGCATTGCCGACACCTGAAAAAGAGCATCTTTACGATGCATGTGTATTGGGAGACCTGGAAAAGAAACCCAGATGGGAACAATCGGCACCTCTAATGCAGGATCGTAATCTGGTGTCCATTTTGTAATTCGCATTTGTTTTCCTGAAATTATCCATCCTCTTCTAGCAAAACAGCGAATATAATACTGTTCTAGGTCGAAATGCAGTATGATATGCGATGCATCTAAAAGACCAACCTTTACTGCTCCAATGAATCCGATGCGATCAATGGCTGCACGAATGGTAGCCAATGGTGGTCGACCATACCAAAAAGTTCCCACCAATGTAAACCTGTATGGCGCTGCTAGTGAGTGGATCTCTTCATCAGTGAACGTGATCATGGGGCTGCCCTTGTATTTTTGGACATCCTTTGCTTTAATGGATTGAGCGGTGTCTTTGAAAAGTGAAGCAAAAGAGCGGCTGGGAGTGGATTGCGGCACTGTGATCGCCGAAGGGCGGGGTGTATCTGGCGGTTTTGCGGCGGATGGAGAAGAAGCCGCCATAGGAGGATCGAAGGGACGGAGGAGGTGCGGAATCAGGGAGGGTTATCGGCAGAAGATGGCGGAGAACGGCGACAGTTACGCCGATCGCCATTGCAGCACAGGAGCGGGCAGCATGACGGCTTTGTATATATATATATATATATATATATATATATATATTGATATTCATAAATATGACATTCCTTACATTTTACACTTTATTTAATTTTACTTAGGCCTTATGGCCGAAACTTTCTCCTTTTTTATATATATGACTTTCAGTTTTCTTTATTTTTATATACAAGTTATTTATGGATTTACTAATAACTACTGTGTACATGTTATGTTCCCATTAGTTTATATATTTCCATTATTATGACATAAGAGAAACATATAAAACATAAACATGATTAAAACCATAAAAAGTGCACTTTTGGAGACTTAATCATCATTTTCATACACATCTTTAAGATGGATGATGAAGCTCACAAAATATGCTCCAATATGGCCTTACAGCCGTGACGTACATGTGTGTATATGTGAAGATGATGGCCATCCAACAAAGCTTGAAACAATATAAATAAATCATGTTTATGATGCATTCATAAACATGAAAAAAATGATCTTAAAACATGTAAATACTAAGAACACTTAGAATAAATACTTGATGGTCATCATTATAGAAAGCATCTCAAACTAAATAATATTGTATATTTTATACACTTTTCTTTTAAGAAGGGTTTTTCATCTCATTTGTTCATAACTTCCCATTTTATACCCATTTGCTCGTGTGTTGTATATATTGTATAGGTATATATATGTTTCATTATTCTTGTGTACATACTCCATTTTTGTGTGTTTTAGCCATATGTGTGTATATAGAATGTGTATGTGTATATGGCGTGTGTATATGTATTTAGCGTGTGTATATACATAGTATATATATATATATATATGTGTGTGTATATTTCCACACATTTCTTAAACATAGATCTTCTGCAAACTAAGAAAATACTACATGATGATCCATCTTTGATATAAACATAAACTTAGCCTTTGAAAATCTATAAAGGATCTAGGAAGAGTACTTGCCTTGATTCACTTTCTTACACTCAAATGAGAGTTTCTTCTCTTGGTTTGAAAGAAAATACCTTCTTCTTCCTTCCTTGTACCCACGTTTTTGAAGATTAGAAAGATGGAGTTAGTGTGAAACTTATGAAAATAAAAAAATAAAAGAACTTAGCCTAGGTTCATAGAGTTTCTTACCTTGGTTGAAAGTCCTACACCTTGTTGAATCCTTACTCAAAAGATGCAAGAACTATGGAACTTAGTTGGAATGATGTTGTGTGTAATGGAAAGAAGAGAGTTTTCTCCCTTTCTTCGTTGCAACTCTCGGTCGAAAATGATAAATGAGAGGAGAGGAAAACTTGTTATCTTGGAAGAGAGGGAAGGAAGGATATTTGTTAAAGGTTTATTTGTGTGGATAGTAGAATGAAGATATTGTAAGCTTTCCCCCTTTTCTTGTGAGTTCAACCGAGAGGGAGAGGATAGGGAGGGAAAAAGAAAATAGTGTAAAGTGGGGGACAAGTTGGTGGCTTAATGTGAGATTCATGATGAAGGATGTGAGGGGTGTAAAAAGATAGGTAAAATGGAGTTGTCATTTCCCTCCTTGGAGGCTTATTATAGCTAGCCTACATAGTTGGGAGAATAGGCGTTTTTAACTTTTTATGCCATGTAAAATAATGTGTGATAATTGGGGTGAAAGGGTGTAGGATTTTGTTGTGTAGTAAAATACAAAATGTAAAAAATGTTTCCATCGAATTAGCATAATAATTCAATCGGGGTTTACGTAATAAAATTTATCACATTACGTTTTTTCATCGATATAATTTATCTACTAAGCGAGTTGTTACAACGAATTTTTAATTTAGTCTTATGTTCGCTAATATTCGTATTCTAACGGATTAGGGTGTTGATATATCTATTATATAAAATAATATACCGTAGCGAAATTAAATCTATCGAACAGCAAATGTTACGTTGTAGCGAGAAAAATTTTCCGGGACGTAACGTTCTCCCCTCCTTATAAAAAGTTTCGTCCTAGAAACTTACATACCTTAATGAAAAGCTGCGGATACTGTTTTTGCATCTGATGCTCTAGCTCTCATGTCACTTCTCTTTTGGTGTGATTACTCCACTGTACTTTCATGAACGAAATCGATCTTTTTCTTAGTACTTGTTCCTTACGGTCCACTATGCATATCGGTACTTCCTCGTAAGTAACATTGTCTCTGTTCGTCACAGGCTGCTGCTCCAATACATGACTCAGATCGTATACCTAACGTCGTAGATGTGACACATGAAATATTTCATGCAACTGTGATAGTGTAGGAGGTAGGGCCAACCAATAAGCAACCACTCCGACTCTCTCCAGAATCTCATATGGACCAATAAATCGAGGGCTTAGTTTCCCTTTAATTCCAAATCTCATCCCGCCCTTGGTTGGCGAAACCCTCAGATATACCTTCTCTCCTACCTCAAACTCAACTGGTCGTCTCTTCATGTCTGTCCAACTTTTGCTACGGTCTTGGGCCTTCTTCAATCTATCTCGAGATCAGTTTGACCTTTTCTATGGTCCGCTCTACTAACTCCGGTCCCATAATAGATCTCTCTCCGACTTCATCCCAATATACTAGAGATCGACATTTACGTCCATACAGTGCCTCAAATGGTGCCATGGCGATAGAGCTATGATAGCTGTTATTATACGAAAACTCAATCAATCTAAGCAATTTATCCCAACTACCCTTAAAGTCCAAAGCGCACACACTTAACATATCTTCCAGTGTTTATATGGTATGCTCGACTGTCCGTTAGTCTGTGGGTTAAAATCAGTACTCATCCGGACTTCAGTACCCATCACATGCTCATACGCCCTCCAAAATCGTGAAGTGAAATCAGATCTCTATCACTTACAATACTGACAGGGGTCCCATGAAAGCTGACTATATCATCCATGTACATACTCGCTAGCTTATACATGGACGCATGTATCGACATAGGTAAGAAATGGGCTGATTTAATGAGCCGATCCACGATAACCCAAATCGTATCATACCCACTGTGAGTCTTCGGGAGTCCGGTAACAAAATCCATCTTGATGTGCTCCCACTTCCATTCCAGAATCTCCAAGGGCTGCAATAGTCCTACAGGCCTCTAGTGTTCTACCTTAACCTGCTGACAAGTATGACACTTCTGAACAAACTCTGCAATCTGACGTTTCATATTGTTCCACCAATGATTTCTTTTGAGATCCTGATACATTATGGTGGCTCCTGGATAAACAGACAATCGGGAACTATGGGCTTCAGTCGTAATCTCTCTTTTCATGTCATCACATATTCTTTTCATAAACATAAGAACATAACATATTTATACTTGGCTATAGCACTTTAATAAGAATAATAACGCACGACATATCGATTAATTCCCCATGTAGTACGTGTACGACATAAACATCATAATATATGTGAATGCACTAACGACGACGTATTATGACGAAGACCCCGAATCTCAGACCCGGTGTTACGCTCGGAAATAACGCAAACATATGCCCCTAACATCTACCACCCTGGTACCGATGTCACACTGGTGAACATAACATGATCGTAATCATAACATAACATATCGATGTCGGTGGAATTAATCGTCTCGCGTTTATTATTCGTTCTCATATAATCTTTTAAAACATATGATGCAATAATATAACTTTTCAAATCCTTATTTATAAAACATGAATTTCGGCCCTATTGAGCGTATTTTGGTCATTCTTCTACTTATCATCCAACATCCTTCACTTAACGTTATACTATATATCATAACTTATGAAATTACCATTTTACCTCTTAGCTCCTAACTTTCGGCCTTTAATCCCCAAATAACTCCATTTGTGACATTTTTCACCCAACATCAATTATTGATTTGTATTTTCCATATGCAATTCTTATTTCAACCCTTAGATGGTTTTTAAATACCCATCTCTCTAAATTTATTTAATATAGTATCTAAGTACATACTTCAATCATAATTCATCACTTATTATATGTTATACATTTAAATGTACTTTCCATGAAAAATATAGTCATTTATGCCACCACTTACTTAATGGCTGAGATATATACATATATACTACATAAATATATATATATTCTCCTTACATCACACTTGCATGTATATATATTATATCATAAATCATTTAAATATAATTTTCATACAAATAAAGTCATTTAGGCCATAAAATACATATATGGCCGAAGTATATATACCTTACATATACATATATTGATATTCACAAATTTGAAAGTTGTGAATCCTTTAATTTGAAAGTTGCATATGAGCAGTTAAGGCCTAATGGAGTTAAACTATTCTCGCACAAATTTTTTTGGCATAAACTTATTCATCCCAAGCAAAGGACTTTTCTATGGGGGTTTTATCATAAAGCTTTACCCATCCCGCAGAACTTAGCAAAGTTTGCAGAAGTTTTTCCCACTCAGTGCCCTTTCTGCTTAAGGGATAGCATAACTGCTGATCATATCTTCTTAACATGTCCGGAGGTGTCATATATTTGGGATTACTATAGTCTATTTCTGGATGGTCCAATGGTTACATCAGCATGGATTCGGCCGTTCTTAATGCAATGGTGGTTATCCTCTCAGGGTAAATCTCTTAAAGGTCAATTACACATTATATTACCAGTCCATCTTATGTGGGAAGTTTGGAAAGCATATTCATCTATTGTATTTGGAGAAGGTCGCTGGGATAAACGAAGGGTGATTGAGCTGATTCGTCGCTCAATATACGAATGGACGCTTGGGCAAAAAGGAAAAAAATACATACTACCAGATAATACTTTGGCTATGCTGGGACTAATACCAACATTATCAACGCCTCGTTGTAGGGTGATTCGCTGGAAAACTCCACCCCCATGACGTCATAAACTTAATGTAGATGCAGCTCATGGGAAATACACTGCAGCCACAGGAGATCTACTACGAGATTCCACAGGAGATTTTATTAGCGCTATATCGTTCTCTTTACCCATTTCAACTCTAGACCAGGCTGAACTGCAAGCTATAGTGTTTGCAGTTCTATATTTTGCTGCTTATAGATATCATTTGGATGTTGAAACTGATGCTCAGGGTGTCCTAACGAAGCTTCATGAACGACAATCATCGTTAACGCGCATATTACATGATATTATGGTATCGCAGGCATTTACAGTAGAATACATATTGTACCCCAACGATCACGTACTCGAAACTATGACTAAGTGACCTAATGAAAACGATGATTCATTCAAATGTGTGTTCCTTAAGTCAACTTAGCACTACTTTACTTAGATACTTCGAAATGGATACTAAATAATTAAATAAGGGGATGCACCTGGTATTGAAATACCTTGTGAATTTCGGTTAAGAGGCCTTGATCAACCATAGAACAATTTCATTTATAAGAATGCAAGCCTAATTGATAGTTTGATAAAATAAATAAATAAACATTATAAATTATATAAATATGGGATTTGATAAGTGTTAAAGGACAACAATACCCCTCAAAATTCTCCTAATTTCGGCCAATGCCTAGGAGAATCTAGAATTCTCCACACTCTTCTAAATAATTCATAATAAACAAATTACATAATAATTGAAATATAAAATAGACAACTTGCATGCAAAAGAAATATTAAAATAGGAAATGAAGAGCTAGTGTGTAAGAAAAGCAAGGCCTAGATCCTCTTTCTCCCTCTCCCATGCACCGCCGGCTACCCCTTCCCTTACACCCCTAGTTCTTTTTATTTTGCAAGGCAACATCATTTCCATCTTATCTTGAACATCTTCCTAAGAAATCTTCTACTAAACACTTAAGCAAAGTTCCATCTCCCTCCACCATAAAACTTTTGGCCAACACATTGAAGCTAGGAGATTCAACTTCATCTTCATCTTCAAAGCTCCAAGATCATCTAGGTAAGCCTCACATCAAGGTTCTTAAGTAGATCTTTCTTACAAAATGATGAAGCTCACATTGGTGTTCTTTTCTTCACCCAGGCCTTCATGATTCAATAGGTGCAAAGTTTCAACTCCCTTCGGTGGTGCTATTTTGTGATATTTGAATCTCCACTCAAAGCGCATTTTGGTAAGATGTTCTAGCCTCAAATACATCCTATTTTCACTATTGAATGAAGACTAACCTTCTTCCTTCCTCTTCTTCAAAACCGTATGCTCAAGGGTGAAGGAGGAGGAGGATTTCAACTCAACTCATTCCATAACCAAGCTAAGACAAAAGCTTTAGCTTGAAGACGCAAGTATACACTAATATCTCATGATTTATTTAAGGAATTAGTAACTTGAATGGTTAAAAGTTCCTATGATATGACCTTTAGTTGAATATCTTAAGTTCAAGATTGTATCTTGGTGATTTCCTAAGAAAAATGCTTTGCATGTGGGTTATTCTCTCAAAGATGGAATTTTTCTTACATGCAACATGGTGTAAGGCTGTCTTAAGGTGGATTAAGGTGCATCTAAGTGAGTCTAGGCAAGAATAATTCTTGGTTGAAACTTGAGAGGTCTTAGGAAGGCATGCATGTAATGGATGTTAGTTTTTATGAGGTCATTTGTAAGACTAGGTTAAAATGACTCTTGAATGTGTTGCATATTTGAATATAACTTGTAAAATGTGTTTAAGGTCCCCATATGTTTCGCCCTAAAGGATGGAAAGAAGGGTGAACCTTGATTCCAAGGAAGAACATCTATTTTGAGCATATGTGATACATGTTTGTGTACAATCTACAAACTGTTTAGTATAATGCAAAAAGTGACTGTATAAAAAGCATAAGATCTAGATATTCATGACTCAAGGGGGTGTATGTGTTAACCAATAAGCTATTTCATAAGAACAAGGGAAATAGGGGACATTTGACTTGAATGAATGACAAAATATCAAACCACTGGAACTGAGCAGAATTGAGTGACCTTTTTAACAGCTTAAAAAGGGATCTTGAAGACCTTCAATCAAGCTGATTTTTGGTACAAAGTTATCCCTATGTTTGTATCAGGTATGAGAGTTGGAATTTGGATAAAATAAGTTACGGATTATGTTTAATAAAATATTTGGTAGAACTGCTCAGGCTGGAAATTCTGGAACCTGGCAGAATTGTATAACGTTTTGAGTGGCTTAAAAATGGATCTTGTAGATGTCCAATAAAGCTGATTTTCGGTATGGTGACAACCTTAGGTGTGTAGTAAATATGAAAATTGAAATTTTGATAAAATGAGCTGTGAATTATTTTTAAGAAATTATTTGGTAAAACTGTTCCGGCTGAAATTGCTGGAACAGGGCAGAAATGGGTAACGTGTTGTTTGGCTCAAAAATGGACCTTAGGAACATGAAAATGGGCTAATTGTCGGTAGGATGCTAGTTTCACATGTTTATGACATGTGAGAGTTGGAATTTCGAAAAAGAAATCATGGCTTTGCCAAAATTAAATGTTTAGTAAAATGGGTCAGTTCAGTTTCAGCACATGACCCATTTAAGAAAAATAATTAAATGAGCCCTTTATGGTTATTGGATTGATCTGGAAATTTTATGACAATCACTTAGGACATAAAGGAGTATGAACATGCAAATTAATCAAGTTTGTCTTAACGTTTTAGTGGGTAATTATTGACATGAAGTTGATGTACTAAAACTGAAAAATTGGGCTGAACAGAGGATTAATTTAAGAAGGCTCAATTTCGAGGATATGGATCTCTATATATTGTTTGGGCTTATAAGGGTTAAGCCTTAGGGTGTTTTTCAAGTTATGATCCAAATAATGAAGATTTTAAGGCCTCAAAACCCTAATTAGCCGGCTATAAATATAAAGTAGAATATCTAGAAATTCTTAGTTCCAAAATCATGCTTGTGACAAGTTATAAGAAATGCTTACGATTATTCACGTCATGACTTGCATTGCATATCATTCCATGTATCATGCATGTCCATATGCCACATGAATCCGTTACGCATGAAAAGTGTTTATGGTCCCATGTTTTAAAGAAAGTTTCATGATATCCTTTGCCGGCTAAGCATGCAACTAACGTGACTCCAGACCCGGGGTTAATTGGTCTGTTGATATGTTCTGGACCCGCTCAGATCTAGGGTTAATTGATCTGATACATGTTATGGACCCGTTCAGATCCGGGGTTAATTGATCTGATACATGTTCTGGACCCGTTCAGATCCGAGGTATATTGATCTGATACATGTTCTGGACCCGTTCAGATCCGGGGTTAATTGATCTGATACATGTTCTGGACCCGTTCAGATCCGGGGTTAATCGATCTGATACATGTTCTGAACTCCCTCAGATCCGGGGTTAATTGATCTGATACATGTTCTGGACCCGTTCAGATCCGGGGTTAACTGATCTGATACATGTTCTGGACCCGTTCAGATCCGGGGTTAATTGATCTGATACATGTTCTAGATCCGTTCAGATCCGGGGTTAATCGATCTGATACATGTTCTGGACTCGCTTAGATCCGGGGTTAATTGATCTGATACATGTTCTAGACCCACTCAGATCCGGGGTTAATTGATCTGACACTATGTTTTTTTGACATGTTATTTTATGGGATCAAAATGATGTTTTGATATGACATGACATCATGCATTGCACTTTGCATAACTCATGACCACGCTGACATGTTGTATGTTACTGTTAATGATTAATAAGATAATAGTGGATAAGCATTCCCTAAAGTTATGCTTAGGCTATATTGTCCAGCAATCTCCGGATTAAAGACAGCTATGAATTATTACTTAAGGTTTTCAGGTTATTACATTCATGTTATAATTCTTTATGTATTTCATGGTAGTTTATTGTATTCTTGCTGAGTGATTTTTATCACTCACTCTTTTATTTTTCCCAGAGCCGGCTAATGCTAAGATTGAGTGGATCGAGGATGAGCTGAGGGTACCATATCTGTAGGCGAGGAAATATGAAGGAAGCAAGCTTGAGGACTTTTGTGCAGCCAAGATGTTGTATTATGAACAATGTTTGAACTCTTGAATTTCGGTTATGTCGTTTTGTGGGACTGCTACCTTTGGGAACTTAGTATCTTCGTAATGCATGTTCATTTTGAAAAGTTTTAATTTTGCCTAAATTTTACTACCATGTTAAATGTTAGCATGGGAGTCCATGGCTTATGTTATGGATTTTCGCATGTTATGCATGACGCTTTGTACTCTCCTTAGTGAAGTACGACCGGTGCACCATATTCGGACAGGGGGTCCGGGTGCAGGGCGCTACAGGTGGTATCAGAGCCCAGGCTCTAGATTTCGGGCAGAACGTAGAACTAAGTTATGATCTTAGCAACCTAAGTTTGATCTTAGACCTAAGTCACGATCTTAGATGAGTGATGACCTTAGACTAGGACCACTTAGACCGGGTTTAGGATGCAACTTAATAATTAATCCTGATTTATGTAAGCCAGGTCTATAACGAAAGACATGCCCATCCCTTATTTAAAAATTTTCAAATTATGGTCCTTAGTCAAAATGAATTAGTTTTATTCCGATATTCTAAGTAAATGTTAAACCCGATAGTGCAGATGGTGAGACCACGTGGCAGACCTCCGAGAGCACGACCAGCTGCTCAGGAGCCCATCCCTCCACCACCAGCTCAGGTCCCGCCGCCACCCCAGCCAGACCAGTATCCTCCTGTGCAGAATAATCCACCACCAGCACCGCAGGCACTTATTCCTCCGACCATTCCCGACATGAATGCTTTTCAGGCCTTCTGCCAGGTTGTCACTCAGATAGGGCAAGGCCTAATCCATCAGAATGCTCCCCCTCATCCACACCAGCCGGTAAGAGATGCCCAGTATTACTTCGAGAAGCTCAAGAGGGCTATTGTGCCACCTTTTGAGGGAAAGCCAGACTCAGATACCGCAGAAAAGTGGTTAGATGAAGTTGAAAACTGCTTTGAGTTAATTCAAGCCCCAAAAGAGATGAAAGCTCAAGCCGTCAGACCTTTTTTGATCAGTGAAGCAAATCAATGGTGGAAGACGAATCTGCAACCTTTGCCCAGACCGATTGCCTGGGAAAGATTTTTGCAAGAATTTCATAACTTTTATATCCCTCCATCGGTCAAGCTGCAAAAGAGGCATGAGTTTGAATCTCTAAAGCAAGAGCCAGGCATAACGGTAGCTGAGTACGCAAATAAGTTCATCGCACTAGGAAGGTTTCAGCCTATCACCATGAATGACGAAGAAAAAAAATGTTGAAGTTTGAAAGAGGCCTGAATCCAAGAATCAAAACGTGGTTAGTAAATGCAAATCCTACCAATGTTGGAGCACTCTTAGACGCATGCTATCGGATTGAGAGAGACGTTATACAACAAGATGATGTGGGACAAAAGCAAGAATGACAAGGGACCAGAAATGAGAAGTACAGAAAGGTGGCCAAGAAGAATTTCAAAGGGTCAGTTCGACAGGGGCAATCTCAAGGGCAGAATCAGCGCCACCAGCAATACCAGAATAATCAGCAGAAGAATCAGACCCCATCTCAGCAGCTTGCGATACCAGTATTCCCTTAGTGCCAGAAGAGGCATATGGGTGAGTGTAGATGGAAGACGGGCAAATGCTTTGGATGTGGCAAAGATGGTCACCTGATTAAGGATTGTCCAGAAAGAGGAGCACAACAACAACAACAGCAGCCCAAGAACCAACGGCCACGTGCAAATGCGAGGGTGCACGCCATGACAGATGCTGATGTTGAGGAGACCGCTGACGTAGTGACTGGTAAGACTTAAAAAAAAATTTATGTCTTCAATACTTTTTACTTATACATGCCTATTGCTTAGTAAAATGTCCATGGTTCAGGAACTATCTTAGTGTGTAGCGTACCCGCAAATGTGTTGTTCGAAAGTGGTGCCAGCCACTCATTTATCTCAAGGAAGTTTGCTAAGAATATCGATCATAATTCAGTCAGACTAGAATCACCCTATAGAGTGCAAGCAGCTGGCTACCAGGTGCTAGTTTCCCACCACATCTTCAGAAATTGCATGCTCTAGTTTAATGATCAGCGTTTTGAGGCCAATCTGATCCCCCTAACTATGAGTGATTTTGACGTGATTCTTGGAATGGATTGGCTCTCAAAGAATCATGCTCACATTGATTGCCGAAGCAGGCAAGTTATCATTAAGAACCTAGCTCGAGATGAAATATCATTCCAAGGAGGAGCTAAGTTAAAGAAACCATCCAAGAATGTTTTTGTTAACGCGGCTCGAGCCAGTCGGGCGTTAAGGAAAGGGCGTGAAGGATTTTTTGTTTATGTCCTGAGTGCTAAGCAAGCGAGCCCTACCCTTGCACAAGTCCCAATTATTAATAAATACCCTGATGTGTTTCTTGATGATTTACCTAGACTACCTCCTGATCGCGAGATCGCTTTCGAAATAAATCTTGTTCTGGGAGCTGAACCCATATCGAAAGGCCCTTATCGAATGGCACTTGAAGAACTAAAGGAGCTAAAGGAGCAGTTACACGAACTGTTAGAAAAGAAACTCATTCGCCCTAGTGTTTCACCTTGGGGTGCTCCGGTGCTATTCGTGAAGAAGAAAGATGGAAGTATGCGTTTATGCATCGACTACCGGGAGCTCAACAAAATCGCCATAAAGAACAAGTACCCATTGCCCCGGATTGATGACTTATTCGACCAGCTCAGGGTATGCAACTAATAAGCTTTAGTTTGATTAAGACTTAAAATCTTTTCAAACCCTATCTAAAGTATCTTAATGCAGGGATCCCGAATCTTTAGTAAGATTGACCTGCGATCTGGATACTTTCAACTGAAGATTAAGGCAGAAGATGTCCCTAAGACTGCTTTCAGAACCCGCTATGGACACTATGAATTCTTTGTCATGCCTTTTGGTTTGACCAATGCCCCTGCCGTCTTCATGGATCTCATGAATCGAATCTTTCAAGACCAATCGGACAAGTTCGTAGTGGTCTTTATAGACGACATCTTGATTTATTCACCCGACGAAGAGAATTGTATGCCAAGTTTAACAAATGCGAGTTTTGGCTGCGAAGTGTATCCTTTCTAGGCCGTGTTATCTCGGAAGATGGGATTTCAGTGGATCCCAAGAAAATTGAAGCTATCACGGAATGGCCCAGACCAACAAATGTTACGGAAGTGAGAAGTTTCCTTGGACTAGCCGGGTACTACCAAAAGTTTGTTGAAGGATTCTCAAGGATAGTTGTCCCCCTCACCAGATTGACCGAAAAGAAGACTAAGTTTGAGTGGAGTGCCGATTGCAAAAAGAGTTTCTCGGAGCTAAAAGCAAAGTTGACGTCCACTCCTATCCTAGCTCAGCCCACTCCTGGTGAGAAGTACGTGGTGTAACAATGATGCTTCGAAGAATGGTCTCGGATGTGTTCTTATGCAGAAAGACAAAGTAATAGCTTATGCATCCCGGCAGCTGAAGCCATTTGAGCAAAACCACCCTGTCCATGATCTTGAGCTTGCCGTAATGGTTTTCGCATTAAAGATATGGAGACATTACCTGTATGGCGAGAAGTGTGAGGTCTACACAGACCACAAAAGCTTAAAGTATCTCTTTACCCAGAAAGAGCTCAATATGCGGCAGCACAGATGGCTGGATTTAATTAAAGATTATGATCTCTCAATTCAATATCACCCTGGAAAGCCAATAATGTTGCTGATGCATTGAGTCGGAAGGCCAGCCACCCACGGCAACCTCCTCTTTAGCGAGACATGGAAGAGCTCGGCTTAGAAGAAGTAGATTCGATGGATGAAGTTCTCGCCAAGTTAGTTCTTATACCTTCATTGATTGATAGGATCAAAGAGGCTCAAGGGAATGACGAAGCATTGAGAAAAATCAAGGAAAGGATGAAAGATAAGCCACGATATGATTTTGAAGTTCGCAATGACGGCAGTTTATGGTATCGAGGACGATTATGTGTACCAGAGAACAAAGAAATTAAAGATGAAGTTTTGATGGAAGCTCATAACTCCCGCTTATCTATACATCCAGGAGCTAATAAAATGTATCAAGACCTCAAGCAAAAGTTTTGGTGGCACGGAATGAAGAATCAAATAGCAGAATTTATTGAACGATGTTTGATCTATCAAAAGGTAAAAGCCAAACACCAAAGACCTGCTGGATTATTAAAACCTTTAGAAGTGCCGGAATGGAAGTGGGACCACGTCACAATGGATTTTGTGATTGACCTACCCAAGACTAAGTATGGAAATGATGCGATATGGGTCGTTATGGATCGGTTGACTAAGTCCGCCCACTTTTTGGCTATGACAATCAAGGCAACTATGGAGAAGTTGGCCTCGATGTATATTGACCAGATTGTTTGTTTACATGGGGTGCCCTTAAGTATTGTGTGCGACCGTGATCCCCTCTTTACCTCGAGATTCTAGACAGCCTTTCAAAAGGCAATGGGCACCGAGAACGGACTAAGTTCCGCGTTTCATCCTTAAACAGATGGTCAATCAGAAAGAACGATTCAAACCCTTAAGGACATGCTTCGCGCATGCATTCTTGACTTTGGAGGAAGCTGAGATAAAAGCCTTACGCTTGTTTAGTTTTCATATAACAACAGTTTCTACCGATCCATCGGGATGGCACCTTACGAAGCATTGTATGGACGAAAATGTCGGTCTCTGCTATATTGGGACGAGATTGGAGACAAGATGAACATAGGACCTGACATTGTTGAGAAAACGTTAGAAAAGGTCAAGATGGTTCAACAAAGACTGAAAGCGGCGCAAGATAGGACTAAGATATGGTCTGATGAAAGAAGAAGACCCTTAGAGTTTCAAGAAGGAGAGAAAGTTTTCCCAAAGGTTTCTCCGACCAAAGCAGTCAAAAGGTTTGGCATCAAAGGCAAGTTGAGCCCAATATTTGTTGGACCTTATGAGATATTAGAGAGAGTGGGTGAAGTTGCGTATCGCTTAGCGTTACCACCATCTCTTTCTCAGGTGCATGATGTATTCCATGTTTTCCAACTTTGCCGATATGTATATGATCCTAGCCACATCCTTGAAGATCAACAGTTTAAAGTTGAAGAAGATGTATCTTATGAAGAGGAGCCCCTAAGGGTCGTTGATCAGAAAGAGAAAGCATTAAGGAAGAGGACCATACCCATGGTGAAGGTGCAATGGAAGCATCATTCAGAAGCAGAAGCAACATGGGAAACGGAAGAAGACATGATGAGTAGATATCCCCATATTTTTTACTAGCTTCTGAAGTTTCAAGGACGAAACTTATGATAAGGGGGGAGGGTGTTGTACCCCAACGATCATGTACTCGAAACTATGACTAAGTGACCTAATGAAAACAATGATTCATTCAAATGTGTTTTCTTTAAGTCAACTTAGCACTACTTTGCTTAGATACTTCGAAATGGATACTAAATAATTAAATAAGGGGATGTCACTAGGTATTGAAATACCTTGTGAATTTCGGTTAAGAGGCCTTGATCAACCATAGAACAATTTCGTTTATAAGAATGCAAGCCTAATTGATAGTGTGATAAAATAAATAAATAAACATTATAAATTATATAAATATGGGATTTGATAAGTGTGAAAGGACAAAAATACCCCTCAAAATTCTCCTAATTTCGGCCAAGGCCTAGGAGAATCTAGAATTCTCCACACTCTTCTAAATAATTAATAATTAACAAATTACATAATAATTGAAATATAAAATAGATAACTTGCATGCAAAAGAAATATTAAAATAGGAAAAGAAGAGCTAGTTTGTAAGAAAAGCAAGGCCTAGATCCTCTTTCTCCCTCTCCCATGCACCGCCGGCTGCCCCTTCCCTTACACCCCTAGTTCTTTTTATTTTGCAAGGCAACATCATTTCCATCTTATCTTGAACATCTTCCTAAGAAATCTTCTACTAAACACTTAAGCAAAGTTCCATCTCCCTCCACCATAAAACTTTCGGCCAACACATTGAAGCTAGGAGATTCAACTTCATCTTCATCTTCAAAGCTCCAAGATCATCTAGGTAAGCCTCACATCAAGGTTCTTAAGTAGATCTTTCTTACAAAATGATGAAGCTCACATTGGTGTTCTTTTCTTCACCCAGGCCTTCATGATTCAATAGATGCAAAGTTTCAACTCCCTTAGGTGGTGCTATCTTGTGATATTTGAATCTCCACTCAAAGCTCATTTTGGTAAGATGTTCTAGCCTCAAATACATCCTATTTTCACTATTCAATGAAGACTAACCTTCTTCCTTCCTCTTCTTCAAAACCGTATGCTCAAGGGTGAAGGAGGAGGAGGATTTCATCTCAACTCATTCCATAACCAAGCTAAGACAAAAGCTTTAGCTTGAAGACGCAAGTATACACTAATCTCTCATGATTTATTTAAGGAATTAGTAACTTGAATGGTTAAAAGTTCCTAAGATATGACCTTTAGTTGAATATCTTAAGTTCAAGATTGTATCTTGGTGATTTCCTAAGAAAAATACTTTGCATGTGGGTTATTCTCTCAAAGATGGAATTTTTCTTACATGCAACATGGTATAAGGCTGTCTTAGGGTGGATTAAGGTGCATCTAATGAGTCTAGGTAAGAATAATTCTTGGTTGAAACTTGAGAGCTCTTAGGAAGGCATGCATGTAATGGATGTTAGTTTTTATGAGGTCATTTGTAAGACTAGGCTAAAATGACTCTTGAATATGTTGCATGTTTGAATATAACTTGTAAAATGTGTTTAAGGTCCCCATATGTTTCGCCCTAAAGGATGGAAAGAAGGGTGAACCTTGATTCCAAGGAAGAACATCTATTTTGAGCATATGTTATACATGTTTGTGTACAATCTACAAACTGTTTTGTATGATGCAAAAAGTGACTCTATAAAAAGCATAAGATCTGGATATTCATGACTCAAGGGGGTGTATGTGTTAACCAATAAGCTATTTCATAAGAACAAGGGAAATAGGGGACATTTGACTTGAATGAATGACAAAATATCAAATCACTGGAACTGGGCAGAATTGAGTGACGTTTTTAACAGCTTAAAAAGGGATCTTGAAGACTTTCAATAAAGCTTATTTTTGGTACAAATATGTGTGTAGAAGATATGAGAGTTGGAATTTCGATAAAATAAGTTACGGATTATTTTTAATAAAATATTTGGTAGAACTGCTCAGGCTGGAAATTCTAGAATCTGGCAGAATTGTATAACGTTTTGAGTGGTTTAAAAATGGATCTTGTAGATGTCCAATAAAGTTGATTTTCGGTATGGTGACAACCTTAGGTGTGTAGTAAATATTAAAATTGAAATTTTGATAAAATGAGCTATGAATTATTAAAACTGTTCCGGCTGAAATTGCTGGAACAGGGCAGAAATGGGTAACGTGTTGTTTGGCTCAAAAATTGACCTTAGGAACATGCAAATGGGCTAATTTTCGGTAGGATGCTAGTTTCACATGTTTATGACATGTGAGAGTTGGAATGTTGGAGAAAGAAATCATGGCTTTGCCAAAATTGAATTTTTAGTAAAATGGGTCAGTCCAGTTTCAGCACATGACCCATTTCAGAAAAATAATTAAATGAGCCCTTTATGGTTATTTGATTGATCTGCAAATTTTATGACAATCACTTAGACATAAAGGAGTATGAACATGCAAATTAATCAAGTTGGTCTTAACGTTTTAGTGGGTAATTATTGACATGAAGTTGATGTACTAAAACAGGAAAATTGGGCTGAACAGAGGATTAATTTAAGAAGGCTCAATTTCGAGGATATGGACCTCTATATACGGTTTGGGCTTATAAGGGTTAAGCCTTAGGGTGTTTTTCAAGTTATATTCCAAATAATGAAGATTTTAAGGCCTCAAAAGCCTAATTAGCCGCCTATAAATATAAAGTAGAAAATCTGGAAATTCTTAGTTCCAAAATCATGCTTGTGACAAGTTATAAGAAATGCTTACGATTATTCACGTCATGACTTGCATTGCATATCATTCCATGTATCATGCATGTCCATATGCCGCATGAATATGATTTTATGAATTTTATGCAAGCAAGTCTTTTCAAGTTAAAATGTTTTCCGTTAAGCATGAAAAGTTTATATGGTCCCATGTTTTAAAGAAAGTTTCATGATTTCCTTTGCCGGTTAAACATACGACTAACCCGACTCCAGACCTGGGTTTAATTAGTCTGTTGATATGTTCTGGACCTGCTCAGATCCGGGGTTAATTGATCTGATACATGTTCTGGACCCGTTCAGATCTAGGGTTAATTGATCTGATACATGTTCTGGACCCGTTCAGATCTGGGGTTAATTGATCTGATACATGTTCTGGACTCATTCAGATCTGGAGTTAATCGAACTGATACATGTTCTGGACCCGCTCAGATCCGGGGTTAATTGATCTGATACATGTTCTGGACCTGCTCAGATCCGGGGTTAATTGATCTGACACTTTGTTTTTCTGACATGTTATTTTATTGGACCACAATGATGTTTTGATATGACATGACATCATGGATTGCACTTTGCATAACTTATGAGCACGCTGACATGTTGTATGTTACTGTTAATGATTAATAAGATAATAATGGATAAGCATTCCCTAAAGTTATGCTTAGGCTATATTGTCCAGCAATCTTAGGATTAAAGACAGGTATGAATTATTACTTAAGGTTTTCAGGTTATTATATTCATGTTATAATTCTTTATGTATTTCATTGTAGTTTATTGTATTCTTGCTGAGTGATTTTTATCACTCACTCTTTTATTTTTCTCTAGAGCCGGCTAATACTAAGATTGAGTGGATCGAGGATGAGTCGAGGGTACCATATCCATAGGCGAGGAAATATGAAGGAAGCAAGCTTGAGGACTTTTGTGCAGCCAAGATGTTGTATTATGAACAATGTTTGAACTCTTGAATTTCGGTTATGTCGTTTTATGGGACTGCTACCTTTGGGAATTTAGTATCTTTGTAATGCATGTTCATTTTGAAAAGTTTTAATTCTGCCTAAATTTTACTACCATGTTAAATGTTATCATGGGAATCCATGGCTTACGTTATGGATTTTCGCATGTTATGCATGACGCTTTGTACTCTTCTTAGTGAAGTACGGCGGGTGCATCGTATTCAGACGGGGGGCCCGAATGCGGGGCGCTACAATACATACAAAGGGAGATTAATAAGGCGGCACAATACTTAGCTCAGTAGCGTCAACAACATCCACAACTCACTCAATTTTCATGTTTAAGGGACTTACCACCTCTAGTTTGAGCAACATTGCAGACTGACATAATTCCCAATTTGCGACATGGATAATAATTTTGCTGCAGATAGTTGCCTATGCCGTCATTTGGCATGGGCAACCCGGGAATGCTTGATAACTATAGCTTTCATTACATGTGTTTCTGGCTGGTTGTTTGTATCATTGTATACAGACAACGCGGGTAGTGTTCACTCAAATTCTGGATTCACTTTTTTAGAAATGAACTATTCACAGTTGCTTACAATGTTTTTCATCCCTTGCATGTTCACTCGCTGGGATTTTGGGAGGAGCTATTATGATCAAGGAGCTGCACAAAAATGGACCTCATGTTCACTCACTGGCAGAAGCATCAACTTGGATCACAACAACTCGAATCCCTTCACATTCGAAAAGACACCGCTGAGGGGCTTACAATTGTATTACTTTCGATCACTTATTGTATATGTACACTCCTTTCATATAAATATGCATGCTTTTTCTTTAGCCAAGGTTTTATCCACAAGGGTGGTTTTACTTGGCAAGGTTTTAATGCGACATATCATATATGATTGGAGATCACAAATTATTACAGCGTTATACTCACACTTTGCATATGATGACATGTAATATGTATCAAGGTATTCCTCCGCCACAAGTGAGGTTTATATAAATAAAACAAATCTCTTTCGGTTAAAAAAATTGATATTCAAAAATATGACTTTCTTAACATTTCACACTTTTTTAAATTTTACTTAGGCCTTATGGCAGAAACTTTCTCCTTTATTTTTTATATATGACTTTCACTTTTCTTTATCTTTATATACATGTTATATATTAATTTACTTATAAGAAGTGTGTACATGTTATGTTCCCATTAGTTGATCTATTTCCATTATTATGACATAATAGAAACATAAAAACATAAACATGATTAAAATCATAAAAAGTGCCCTTTTGGAGACTTAATCATCATTTTCATACACATCTTGAAGATGGATGATGAAGCTCACAAGATATGCTCCAATGTGGCCTTATGGCTGTGACTTACATGTGTGTATATGTGAAGATGATGGCCATCCAACAAAGCTTGAAACAATATAAATAAATCATGTTTATGATGCATTCATAAACATGAAAAAAATGATCCTAAAACATGTAAATACTAAGAACACTTAGAATAAATACTTGGTGGTCATCATCATAGAAAGCATCTCAAACTAAATAATATTGTAATTTTATACACTTTTCTTTTAAGAAGGGTTATTTCATCTTATTTGTTCATAACTTCCCATTTTATGCCCATTTGGCTGTTTGTTGTATATATTGTATACGTATATATGTTTCAGTATTCTTGTGTACATACTTCATTTTTATGTGTTAGCCGTATGTGTGCATATAGAACGTGTATGTGTATATAGTGTGTGTACATGTATATAGCGTGTGCATATACATAGTATATATGTAGCGCACCGCACCGGCCTGCCACGTACGATGCGTCCGTCGTACTTCACTACGTAGAGTACCAAGCGTCAATCCTCATCATATCGTAGTCCATAACAAAATGTATGGACCTTTTCTGCTTACATGTCAATAGGTAAGAAAAATTGAGGCAGAATAAAAAATTTTAAATAAAAACATGCCGAATATTCATCCCAACGTTTACAACCAAGTCCACAAAACATAAAGTGAAATCCGAAATTAAAGTTTCATAATAAATCCACCAAACATAACTATCATGACAGAGTCCTTAGGCTGCCCTTCTCTTGCACATCTATGGATAGGGAACCCTAGGCTCGTCATCGATCCATTCTACCCTACTTCCTGCAGGCTCTTTGAGGAAAAACTGATGGGGCGAGTGACAAAGTCACCAGCAAGTATACCATAAATAATCATGAATTAAATGGAAAGTATACACAAAAACAAAACCCCAAAAAGTTTGGATTCACAGCATACCTGACCTTCAACACTTTACCCGTAAGGGCATAAGATCATAACTTATGAGACGAGAAATCACATTAAGATCATAACTTAGGATGTGTTAAACGATAACATCATAGCCTAAGTAATAGTACATCAATCATTCGTCTGGCCATGAAATGCAGCATGTATAAGTATGCACATGTGATGCATCATGGTAAAAATGAGGATAAGTTCTTTCATTCTTTCTTTCGAAAACATCATCGTTAATAAAACGAGAGGAGTGAGTATTCATATCTATTATATCCAGATCTGAGGCGGTCATACCATTCCCTTCAGATCTATTATGTCCGGATCTTAAAACGGTCATACAATCAATCATTATCATCAGGTCTATTATCTCCGGACCTGTACGGTCATAAATCATCATTATCAGGTCTATTCTCTCCGGGCCTAAACAGTCATAATCATCATAATCAGGTCTATTCTCTCCGGGCATGTACAGTCATAATCATCAACAGATCAATTAACCCCGGATCTTTAGCGGGTTGTGCTGGCCAGAAATCAATGGTACCAATAGGAGTCGTTGTTTTCAAAACTGAAATCTTTTCTTTAAAAGAGCGTTCCGGAATTTCTTTGACATAAAATCAGTTTCATAACTCATGTAAATGAGGATGATGCAATGTATGACGTATTATATGCAATTCGTGACTAAATGCATCACATAATATATATATGGCCTTGTTCTTGAAGCTGGAAAAAATTTCCAGATTAACATTCTATTCATGCGGCCTCAAACATCACAATTCAGGCCTATTTTCATAACCTCATGTCATACATATGCATAATAGAGTCTTATCTACTTGCCATAAAAATTTCGTAATGTTTCGAGACATACAAAACCCTCAAATCATTAAGTTACCAAACAAAGAATTGCTGAATCCAGCAGTGCAGTACCCATCTTTAACTTACTTTCAAGCCTATAAAATCCTATTTAATTTGGGCCAACACATGGGAAACATAGTAAACATACCAAGAAATAATATTCATAAGCCCAATAGCACATAAAAGTCCAAAATTGCAATAATAAGGTCTCCCAACTCATGCCATAATTCTGTCCTGTTTTTCAGTTTTGTAACACAACTTCAATTCGGTTGTTAGCCCTCAAACCAGTGGTTCCAAGCTGATTTATTTACATGGACATGTTCATCTACGTCTTAAGTGATTACCATAAAAATTCGAGAGCAATCCAATGGGTTTAGAGTGGTCATTTAATTATTTTCCTAAAGCTAGGTACATGCAGAATCTTGAATAACCAGTAGTCACTAGAAATTTTATTGCGGATAAACCACAAGTCCTTTTACCAAAATTCCAATTCACAGATTTAATAAACATACAAGGATAGCTTCTCACCAAAAATCAGCTCATTTTCACGTTCCTAAAGTCCATTTTCAGGTCATACAACACGCCACTTAAATCTGTCCAGTTCCAGTAGTTTTTCCTTTTTGTCACTTTTCTTGTCAAGTGTTTACCAACTAAACTTATTCCTCTAAAATGACTTACTAGCCACCAAATACACCCTTTAACATAGACATTCCAGGTTCCATAACATTCAATAAGCTACATATGAATCACTTCAAAACAGTTTTGAAACTTACACATAGCACACATCATTATTGCACGTTTTGTACTTAATAAAGTCTACCTTTGGCATAACTAATTTATGTATCACATAATCCCCATAAATAGCCCGTTTCTTACACATAGAATAATACATATTTTGTTTTAAAGTGAACATAATACACCCATGTAATAAATCATTCAAACATACAACTCTCATACATCTTTTGAATCACAAGATATATTCTTCACAAGAATCAATGCTCATTTCTACTATCCCTTCTAGTTGTCCCCTTCCATGGTGAGAAAGAGGAATCTTACCATATTTACCTTAGACACACAACACATTCATATTTAATGTAGCCAAAGAACTCATCTTTGGGAGGATTTCACACATGCAAGTCACTTTTCTTAAGGAACAACTAAGTTCTCATGCTTTAAACTTAGTATCTTCAACTAAGATTTACATCTTAAAAATAGCTAGTCATTCAAGCATACACTTCACAAATTAGTCAAGATTATCTAGAGTATACTTGACTCTTTAAGCTAGAACCTTCCTTTAGCTTGTTGAAGTTTTCCTCCCCTACTCCATGTGACATACGATTTTGAGGGAGGAAAAGGAGGAACATTAGCTATCCATTTATATGAAGAATAGAGCTAGATTAAGGCTAGATTAGCTTACCAAAATGAGGCTTGAATGGAGTTCAAACCACCAAGGTGTTAGCACCGCTTAGTAGCTTGAGAGATTCCCACCTAGTGACCAAGGAGGGTCACGGTTTTAGCAAGTAAAAAGGGCCAATGTGAGCTTCATCCTTTGAAATATGGAATTTACTTAAGGATCTTAGCATGCAACTTACCTAGATGTATCTTGAAGCTTGAAGATGGAGGTGATCATAAGTCTCCTAGCTCACTCCTAGAAATCGTATGGAAGGAAGATGATGGTGATGGAATAGCTTAAGTGTTCAATGGTCCTTAATATCTTGCTTGGGCAATTCTTGAAAGTGTGGAGGCTTGAAGATGGAGATGGAGCTTCTAATTAAAAAGAAGAAGTCTCCTTGGTAGGAGAAGGGGAGCCCGGCGGTTCCTTAAAGAAGTGAGGAGGGAAAACCTTTCATTTGCATGGACATCATAATGAAGTTCACTTAATGCCTAACCATGAGTTACTTTTTGGGGTAGGTTTAGGAAAAAGTAACTAAGGTTATTGATGGAGTCTTCTTGGGTTAACCAAGGGAGTAACCGGCGGTTAAGGGGGTTAGCCTAAGCTCATTTACTCCTCAATTGCTTTATCCCACTTATTCCTTAAGTTACTTTTTAGGATGTGTTAGAAAAGTAACTAGGGTTGTTTAAGGAGTTACCATGGATTATCCATGGGTTAATCCGGTGGTCGGGGTCTTAGGGTGGGGCTTTTATTTACTACTTAGTAGCTCTATTACTCTTTAGTTTCTTTAAGGTAAAAAGATCACTAAAGTTGTTAGTTGAGGTGTTAATGGTAAAGGTGATCCTATTAATCTCCCATTGCTTGCATCCAACGGTTTCTAAAGAAAAAGGGAAAGAATTCTTCAATCTTGGATCATCCTCATAATTTACTACTTCTATGAGACCTTTTTAGAATTTCTTTGAGAGACAATTAAAGTTATTAGTTGGATTATTTAAATTAAAGTGATCTCATGTATGCCTTATCATATTAATACCCAGCGTCCTTAAAGGAAAAAAGAAGGGAAACTTTTTCCTTAGACTCTTGAGTCACATTTAGTGGAACACATAATTCTATGTGTAAGCTTTTAGACTTACCCTTTTAAGAGGCTATTAAAAGTAAGTTATCTTTTAAGGATTTAAATACCCTAGAGTTTCCAAGACCCTTGTGGCCAAAAATTCCAAGAATCTTGGGAGGGTAAAATTGTCAATTCACATACTTCATAATACATACTTGGAGTAGTATATTATTTCCTACAATATTAAAGAAGCGTTAATAAAACTTAATAAAATGTACTTGGCAGAAATAACGTTCCAATATGCTACTTCATACTAGTCTCAAATACAGTACGATTTTCGTAGGGTACAACATCCTACCCCTTATTACAAGTTTCGTCCTCGATACATAAGAGCACAAAAAAATGTTGGTATAAGCTTTTCATGTTTTCTTCCATCTCTCAAGTGGCTTCATCAATGAAGTAGTGCTTCCATAGCACCTTAACCATAGGGGTAGATCGTTTCCGTAGTGCCTTTTCCTTGCGGTTAACGATCTTCTCCGGCTCTTCTTCGTATGTCACGTCGGCTTCAACTTTCAAGGCTGCTCCTCAATGATATGCCTGGGCTCGGGTACGTACCGACGAAGCTTGGATGTGTGAAATACATCGTGCCACTGAGACAGTGATGGCGGTAGTGCTACTGGTAAGCGACTTCTCTAATCCTTTTAAGAATCTCATAAGGTTTGATAATCTTGAACTTAGTTTACCTTTTATGCCAAATATTTTTACTCCTTTGGATGGTGAAACTTTTAAGAATTACTTTCTTACCTGCCAGAAACTCTAATGGTCATCGCTTTTTCACGGCCCTAAACTTGCTCCTATCTTGGGCCACTTTCAACTTTTGATTGACAACCATCACTTTTCACTTGTTTGCTCCACTATGTCGGGTCCTGTAAAAGTCTTGTCTCCAATTTTATCCTAATAAAGTAGAGATCTACTCCTTCTCCCATACAGTGCTTCGTAAGAGGCCATGAAATGGCGGACTTTGTCAGACAATCAACTATGACCCGAATAGCATCATGTCCATTCTTTGTCCTTGGCAGGTTAGTCATAAACTCCATGTTGCCGTGATCCCGTTTCCACTCAGAACTTAAAGGGTTGCCACAATCTTGCGGGTCTTTGATGCTCTGTTCTTATCCTCTGGTACATAAGACAGAATAAAGTATCTATCTAGTCCTCTTAGAACTGCTTCGTTCAACTTATCTTAGAGGTCATATCAGAACTTATTCTTAATTTTTCTAAAGGCGTTACTATAATCCATCTCATATCTTAAGCACCTTCAATCTTGTTATTGTGCACCGATAACCGGATTCATTCCAAGGTCAGTAATAATGCATAAAACATGATCATGAAATGTTAAAATTTTCTCTTCACAAGATATGCAAAACATGGTAGAGATCATTAACTCCAGAATGTAAATCGCGAGCTCTTTTCTGTAAACATCTTTTCTGTAAACATGTGATAGCCATCTTACGTATGATACCATATCCAACGACATCCGGTATAATTCCCATAAAGTACATATACAATGACCCGTACATCAATCTGAAAATGTACTCTCATAGGCCGGTGAACCCAAGTCTTTCACCAGGTATTTGCCCAACTCATCCATCTCATTGATATGCTCCCCTATGTAATGATTTTACTTTCGCAACATTTCGTTGAATCAAACTAGAAATCATGGTTCCTTCTTTGAAACTTATGTCCCTTCATGACATTCAAATGTTTCTCGTTCCTCATAAAATCCTTATTTTCTCTTTTAAAACATGAAAAGAGTAAAGGTATCCCAGTTCGTTTGTTCATAAAATATTTGAAATATCATGCTATGCCAGAACCTGCTAAGTCGTAACGTCACTGCTGGAGTGTGTTAGATATTCTCAACTTATAAATTCTCGACCTAAACCCAACTGTACCATAAACATCTTATCTTATGGGATTCCCTATTTCGCCCCTCAAATGGCAGGTCATGAGCCTGATGAGTTTAGCCGTAACGCTCCAAACAACCCTGTAACGCTCCAATCACATATTTCATCATCTTATAACATTTCTATGATTTCATCCTTAAGAAATACCAACACGCAGGCTAGCTAGGAAAATTACATGACTTCCAAACCATATACAACTTCTTAATTGTTTACCCGAAGCTGGTCAAATAGATCATCGATCCTAAGCAGCGGGTACTTATTCTTTATTGTAATCTTGTCGAGCTCTATCTATCAGGGTATTTATCTGACTGTTGAGAACCTATAAAAACGATTTGGTAACATATTATAGCCTTCATGCTTCAATTCTGCTACTCTAGTCGTCTTCCTTGCCCACCATATTATTATATAGAAATCTCTCCTAAGGTTCCTTATCTCATTGCTCCAGTTCGATCTTTGGTATTACTATTTATACTTCATTAATAGGCAAGATAGAACATAAGTACTTCATGTTTAAATCGTGCGATTCGGCGTACCTGTTTATGCGTTTGGGGTTTCAGGAATTTCTGGATCATGCACAGTTTAGACTGGTGTCCTTTGATTATCTTTTCATCAACCCTACATGGATATGGCCCCCATCTCTTTCTTTGTTCCTTAATATGCTTGTTACGTTTTCTATTCCAGCCTTTTATCAAGGTACCATCATGTTCTGTTCTGTAACAATCCTCCAGTAATTCTTCTAAAGTCCTTGAATACACATTGACCAGTCGAATCTTGATCTTGATCTCTAGGTCTAGACCACGTAAAAATATGATCACCTTATGCTTTTCATCTTCCATGATTGAAGGAGCATACTGATCCAATGTAGTGAACGGATAGGCCTATTCTGAAACAGTGGTGCCTGACTCTTGTCTCAGTGTGTCAAATTCCTCAACCCTCTTCATGATTAAGTCCAGAGAGAGGAAACACTCACAAAACTCTTCTAAAAACTTTGCCCAAGTTACCGGCCGGGGCAGTGGCTGGATACAAGTCCTCCACCACTGGCTGGCCTTACCAATCAGAAACGGCCAGATAATTCGTGACCTTACCTCATCAGGCACTTGTATCAACAAAAAGCTACTTTCGACTTCATTTAGACATTTTTCTGCCTCCTCCGAGCTAGACTCCATCCAAATCTCGGAACATGTGCTCTAACTAGCTGCCGATAGTAAAACCCACTGCTTCCCGGGGGTGACAGTGATAATGTCTGTTTACCGAACCGTGATGCCATCTGCACTACGGGGCGTTGAAGTTTTATTCAAGGTTAAAATATCCAGATAAGCGACAGAATTTAATTCGTAATCCAATAGAAATTTAATTGGACATGCAAGAAGATACGATACAAAGTAAATTCTATGACGTATAAAATCTCATCGACTAGGGCTTTATTATCAGGTCAAGGCCCTAATTTCCAGTCTAGGTCATCCTAGTCTAAGGTCAACTCTCATCTAAGATCATGACTTAGGTCTATGGTCAAACTTAGATTTCTAAAATCATAACTTAATTCTATATTCTGCCCGAATCTAGAGCCTCGGCTCTGATACCACCTGCAGCGCCCCGCACCGGCCTGCTACGTACGGTGCGTCTGCTGTACTTCACGACGGAGAGTACCAGCCGTCACTCCTCATCATATCGTAGTCCATAACGAAATTTATGGACTTTTTCTGCTTACAAGTCAACAGGTAAGCATAATTGAGGCAAAATAAAAACTTCTACATAAAAACATGCCGAATATTCATTCCAACGTTTACAACCAAGTCCACAAAACATAAAGAGAAATCTGAAATTAAAGATTCATCTTAAATCCACCAAACATAACCATCATCATAGAGTCCTTAAGCTGTCCTTCTCTTGCACGTCTATGGATAGGGAACCCTAGGCTCGTCATCAATCCATTCTACCCCATTTCCTGCAGGCTCCTGGAGGAAAAAATGATGGGGTGAGTGACAAATTTACCAGCAAGTATACCATAAATAATAATGAATTAAATTGAAAGTATATACAAGAACCAAACCCCAAAAAGTTTGGATTCACAGCATACCTGACCTTCAACCTTTTACCCATAAGGGCATAAGATCATAACTTACGAGACGAGAAATCACATTAAGATCATAACTTAGGAGGTGTTAAATCATAACATCATAGCCTAAGTAACAGTACATCAATCATTCTTCTAGCCATGAAATGCAGCATGTATAAGTATGCACATATGATGCATCATGATAAAAATGAGGATAAGTTCTTTCATTCTTTCTTTGAAAACATCCTTGTTAATAAAATGAGAGAAGTGAGTATTCAGATCTATTATATCTGGATCTGAGGCGGTCATACCATTCCCTTCAGATCTATTACATCCGGATCTGAAAACGGTCATACAATCAATCATTATCATCAGGTCTATTCTCTCTGGACCTGTATGGTCGTAAATCATCATTATCAGGTATATTTTCTCTGGGCCTGAACGGTCATAATCATCATAATTAGGTCTATTCTCTCTGGGCCTGTACGATCATAATCATCAACAGATCAATTAACCCCGGATCTGGAGCGGGTTGTGCAATGTTTCCATCGAATTAGCATAATAATTCAATCCGGGTTTATGTAATAAAATTTATCGCGTTATGTATTTTTCATCGGTTTAATTTATCTACTATGCGAGTTGTTACAACGAATTTTTAATTTAGCCTTATGTTCACTAATGTTTGTATTCTAATGGATTAGGGTGTTGATGTATCTGTTATATAAAATAATATACCGTAGCGAAATTAAATCTGCCGAATAGAAAACGTTACGTCGTAGCAAAAAAATTTCTGGGACGTAACATTCTCCCCTCCTTATAAAAAGTTTCGTCCTCAAAACTTACATACCTTAAGTGAAAAGCTGCGGATACTGTTTCTGCATCTGATGCTCTAGCTCTCATGTCACTTCCCTTTCAATGTGATTACTCCACTGTACTTTCACGAACGGAATCGATCTTTTTCTCAGTACTTGTTCCTTACGGTCCTCTATGCGTATCGGTACTTCCTCGTAAGTAACATTGTCTCTAATCGTCACAGGCTGCTGCTCCAATGCGTGACTCGGATCGGGTACGTAACGCTGTAGCTGTGGCACATAAAATACGTCATGCACCTGTGATAGTGTAGGAGGTAGGGCCAACCGATAAGCAACCACTCTGACTCTCTCCAGAATCTCATATGGACCAATAAATCGAGGGCTTAGTTTCCCTTCAATTACATATCTCATCACGCCCTTGGTTGGCGAAACCCTCAGATATACCTTCTCTCCTACCTCAAACTCAACTGGTCCAGGAGTGTTCAAATGGGCTAATGTTTTGTATGATGATAGCCTTATATGTTTATGAAAAGTGTGAGTTGGAATTTTAGTAAAAGGTATTGTGGATTATTTTTAATGAAGTTCTTGGTAAAACTGCTCAAACAGAGTTGCTGGAACAGGATAGTTTTGTGTAGTAAGTTGTGTGGCTTGAAAATGTACCTTAGGAATGTGAAAATGAGCTGATTTTTGGTATGATGGTAGTTTGGTGTGTATACAACATCTACGAGTTGGAAGTTTTGTAAAAGGAGTTGTGGTTTGGTCACAATGCATTTCGTGATACAACTGGTCATTCCAGTTTCTGCATGTACCCAGTTTGGGAAAGTAATTAGATGACCCCCTTAAACTCATTGGATTGCATTGGAAGTTTTATGGTAGGGCATAGATGTACATGTTCATGTAAAGAAACCAGCCTAAAACCACCATTATGATGGTTAACAACTGAGTTGAAGTTAGTGGTACAAAACTGGAAAATAGGACAGTTTAATGTCTTAAGTCGTAAGGCTTCGATCTTGATCATTTAGGCTTGAATATGATGTTTAGCCTTATGAATATTGTTCCTTGGTGAATTAGCTATGTTTTTCAGGTGATGGATCAAAATGAATAAGGTTTTATGACCCACAAAACTGAGGTAAGGCGGTACCGCCCTGCTGATTTCAGCAGTACCTTTGATGATAGTATGACGTTTTGAGGTCGTTAGATATTTCGGAATGTTACGAAATTTTTATAGCATGTGTCTAAGCCCTTATTATGCATATGTATGGCATGGATTTATGAATATGAGCACGAATGGATAAGCACGAGGCTGTATGAACAAAATGTGATTGCTGGACAGTTTTTCCAGTTTAAAAGACAAGTCCGTGCATGCATGTTATGATGCATTTGTTCACGAGTCGCATAATGCATGTCATACATTGCATCATCGTCACATACATGATTTACGGTATTGATTTTATGTGAAAGAAAGATCAAAAGCGTTTTCAAAAAGATGATTTTTGTTTTTAAAAGAAAGCTTCCCCACCGGTACCGTGTGTGAGTATGAACTTGGCCAGTAAGAACCCACCAGATCAGGGTTAAGTGATCTGACAGTAGGCAGTTCGGGCCCGGAAATAATAGACCCGACGAGAAGAAACAGTAGGCCATGCGGGCCCGAAAAGAATAGACCCGACGAGAAGAAACAGTAGGCCGTGCGGGCCCAGACAGAATAGACATACATATGCATGCATGTCACGTTTATGGAGTCATTGTGTAGTGACACATGATACTTAGACTAAGTTGTCATGACCTTGTGGAACCTAAGTGTGACTTCCTTAATTCATGATCCTTGTTATGTTATGAATTGATGCGAGGTACAGTCTTTTATTGTTATGTTCTTTAAGTAACAATCTTGCTTAAGTTATGATCTTGATGCATTAGCTGTTGATCACAACAGCATGGGATGGAGGGCATTATGCGCTACTCTTGCACATTTATACGCATTGCATATGGTCATGAGCATGATGTTGATTCTATGTGCACTAGGCTGTGTTATTAATTGCTTCGTGACTAAGTTATGATTTTATTGCCTTAACGGCTATTGATTGAAGGGATGAGATGCTAGCCAAATGCTAGAGGTAATGTTACATAGGTTATCATCCTCCTATCTCTCGTTACCTAAGTTATGATTTCACTACTGTTGATACGTAAGCTATGATCTTATTTATGACATTTAGGTCAAGTTGTTATGAATTAGGAGCTCCTAGGTTATGATCTTAATTGAGTGATGACCTTTTGTATGTCATGATCTTTATTGAATGATGATCCTTTCATAAGCTATGATCTCTATTAAATTTCAATCTCTGTTAAGCTATGACCTTGGATATACCTTGTGTTGACTTCTTACGGGTGTTTAATGGAAGGTCAGGTATGTTCTAAACCGAATTTTGGGGGTTCGGTTCTTGTATGTACTTTCCAGTTAATGCATGATTGTTTATGGTATACTTGCTGGTGACTTTGTCACTCACCCCCTATTTTTCCTCTCAGAGGCTGCAGGGAAGATAGTAGAGTGGATTGAGGATGAGCCTAGGGTCCCCTACCCATGAGCGCAGCGAGGAGTGGACGAGTCTAGCAGACATGACTGGCCAGCTATGACAGATGACTGATGACGTAGTTGAGATGGAAAACACTTGTTATGTGACTTTCGATACTTCTGATTTGGGTTGTAAACTTGGAATGGTTGTGATGATGTTTTTAATTTGAAGTTTTAAATTCTGCCACGGTTTCGCTTACTTATTTACATGTAAGTGCTGAGACCCATGCATTTGTGTCATGGATCACGACACGTATGGACGACGCCTAGTACTCTCCTTAGTGAAGTACGGCGGGTGCATCGACTTCGGCGGGGCCGGGGTGTGGGGCGCCGCAAAATCATTCCATGTTGACACACACAAATCACCCCACATTAGGGCCAAATTGTGGAGATTCCAATTTCAATTTTGTCACATGTCTAGGCGCCACTTTAATCATCCTTATAAGCTGAATATTAAAGTTTATATTATGTGTAACATAATATATATAACATGCGCAAAAAGTTGGAATTTAATTAAAGAAAAATCGGTAATCGATAAACATCGAAAATTTGGTTTTCTACATACACGACACGTGGAACGTTTTTGGCACATCATACGACATGTATCTAGACACTTTTTACATATGCCATACATCTCAAAGCTTTCTAGAAAATTAAATTAAGGGCTGATTGGAATATAACCTGTGTGTATTATTAAAT
Source organism: Eustoma russellianum (assembly GCA_036186865.1). NCBI lineage: Eukaryota > Viridiplantae > Streptophyta > Magnoliopsida > Gentianales > Gentianaceae > Eustoma > Eustoma russellianum. Next base: position 14,779,019 of record AP025049.1, read on the forward strand.
GTGCACTATTTTACAAAGTTTGCAAAAATAAAATTCAGCACATGCATATACATA